>JARVLU010000624.1:19442194-19464874 GCA_031762415.1 Simpsonichthys santanae | reverse complement strand
ATATATATATTTTTTTTTTTTTTTTTTTTACCCAAAACTGAAACAATCAAAGTTCTTTAACAGTTGTACAATACAAACCATTTTATTTTGCTAATTAAAAAAATAAAACAATGAATGGAAATGAGCTGTTTGCTGATTGTTACAAATCTACTAAATCCCGTTAAGACTTTAGTTTGAGGTCAGCGGCTGAACGATGGACATTCATCATATTCTGTTTTATGACGATGAGAAGAATCCTGTCAACGTGTTGAACACGAGTAAACTCAACACTAAATAAAATGTTTACAGGAAGATTTTTGTGCTAAACGTGTCTGAGTGAAGATGTTCTCCACCTTTTTGAACTTAGACTATCATGGTCAGTCAACAGAAGAAGTTGTAAAGATCAATTCAAAAGCTCACAGAGCAGCCATTTTTTTCTTCCAGTTTTATTTTGATTAAACATCAGTAACTTTAGCAGATCATATTGAGAGGATTACGTTCTCACAAGATACAGGTGTTGTGACAAAAATTGGTCAGCGCTGCGGGAGCGTGCACGGGAAAACTCACTGTTTTAGTTCTTTGAATGTAACTAGACAGTGAGCAGGTAATCAGGAAAACTAATGGATGTGTCACTGATGTTGATTGACAGCTGAAGTCATTCTGCTGAAAAGAGGCATTATGAAATAAATGAGCAGTTATGAAAAACACCATTATGAAAAAAAAATACTTCTGTTGTTTTTTTCTTATTTCAAAATGTCTTATTGAATTGTGAGCATTTTGGAGTTCCATAAAGTTTGGGTTTTCACATTTTCAATGAAGAGTGTATTGAGCTGAGATTTAGTTTCTAGAAAAAACAAACAAACAAACAAACAAACAAACAAACAAAAAAAACTAGATTCAAATCCTTATTTGTGCTCACAGCTTGTGTCAGCAGTAATCTTTGATTTTGAATATCTGTCATATTGGTTATTTTTAGAGAAACATAATGACTTTTTATTTCATTAACCACACAATTGAAGGTTTCCTCGCTCCACTGATGGTTGTAAAGCTGTTGATAAAATCCATCTTTTACAGTTAAAAGGTTTAATAATGTATCAGGTCATCTGGACAGTTTTTTTTTTTTTTTTTTGATAGACGTTTCACCCTCTATCCAGGGGGCTTCATCAGTCTGAGGAGTCCCAAGTAAACCATTTTCCCTACTAAGCAGTAACTGTCCAGATGACCTGATTGACTATTATTGGATTTTGTACCTGGATGACTGAGCATGAACTTTGAAGTTAAAGCGTTTGATTGGTACACAGTGTTAGTGTAGAAGTTTGAGATTCTTGTCACAAAATTTTCAAAAAGGTTTGCTAGAAATACAACAATGGAAGTTTTTCCTTCATTGCGAGACTATAGATGATGAATAAGGAACTTGAGCTCCATTTTGTTCTTGGGAAATAATTTTAACTTTTTGTCACCTTTTTAATATTTCCACTAAATGTCGAAACATGAAAACACTAAAGAAGCGTTTTCTCTGTCTCTTCTGCTGAGCATTTATCTGGGAATAACTGCAAGCTGGTGATCCCATGAGACAGCTGCTCTATAAATAACACCATGTGAGCTGTATATTAAGCCACCACTAACCCAGTTAGTGGTTTATTATCATGTCAGAGCTCAGTTTCTTCAATGTCTACTCAGCCTTTAGTGGTAATAAATGAACAGCAGTTTTTGGCTCTGCATGGTCATTTAAAGGACACTGAAGATGTGTTGCATCTTGAGCCATTTTCTTTAGCATGGTTGGATGACTATAAAAACTTTTGACTGTGTCAAGCAGTGCGTTCCACATTTAGTTGTCCCCCATCACGTAGCGCAAAGGGGGACTTGGAAATACCCTTCGTTCGTCCATCTGTCCATGCATGTTGTAAAAACTTGAAAACGAATTGAGGTACCGACTTCCATTTTGGTTTGTGGCTACATTTAAGGTTAAATAAGATTTAACTGTGATGGCTGCCTCCAGCGGCTTCGAATGTTATCAGTCATTTAATGGCCATTATTAGTTATCATCCCCCATAGGTTGCATTCAGACTGTCCCTCCTACCTCCTAGTAGGTTTAAAGGTATGTATCACTGATAATATGCAGCTTCACCTACAGTATGTCTACAACCAGAAGTTTTATTTGTTAGCTATATTTAACACTTTCCTTAAACCTAACCTTAAGAGCACTGACCCTAAATTTAACCCCTTGACCCTTGATCCTAAATCTAACCACCTGACCCTATTATCAGTGATAAGAACGTACCTTTAAACCTACTAGGAGGTACCGGAGGGGCAGTCTGAACTCAAAATATGGGGATGAGAACAACTAATAATGACCATTTAACACATTGAAGGGAAGCGGGTTAACTTCTACCCACTTGATTATCTTGAACCATAAACATTATGGCTTACTTCATTCCCTGTTCAGTTCCAGTCCAGAAAAAAACTTGAAACACTCCTCTAATACTCCAAACACTCAGTATTAAACCGCCTCAGAGATGGAGACATCGATGTATCACTTTTGTTAGTTTAGTTTTTATTTGGCGCTTTGTTCTTTGGTTGTCTCCGGGCGGAGCTGAGGGTCTGCATCACGTTACTTCCTGGTTGCAAAGGATGTTTTAGTTCTTGGAGGTGTAAGTTGCAACTTCCTAGTAAAATTAGTAACTTTGCTGAAACAGATGAGTTTTATTGCTGAGACAAAAACACATATTGTGTTTGCCTCTGAGTGTAAGGATGCTCCCTGGGTGTGTTTTTCTGGTCATCTTATTATTCATCCAGATTCAGCAGAAAGCCGTCTCTCCAGACTGGTCATCAGATAAAGGCATTCTGCCTGGCTGACTGATAGTCATGCTCTGCCATGAGAATAATGAGACTAATTTACTCAGCAGATGACCGATAACTCCAAAAACAACCTTTTGTGGAGGAGGAAGGATGCAGCTATTTCACAGGCGGCTCATTCCCTCTGAAAATATGACCAATATCTCTGTTTGAAGAACAAATGCGTACCTCGTGGTTCTTGTTATCTCTGAAGCTCATTCCCAGTCTTTTGTTCTTATTTTGCTCCAAGAAATAAAACATTGTGTGATTTATCACTTGTGACTCAGATGAAAGTTTAACTTTTTGAATTACTTGCTTCAGGTAAAAAATAGTTTGGCAATGTTGAGCTACAATGAAACCTGTGGATCGATTTTAATGAAACAAGAAATATGTGCAATGTACATTTAAACCTCAATATGCAACAATTCTCATTTTATATACGTTCACAACAAAGCTAATTTAAACATTTAAGAGTCAAGCAAATATAAAATGGTTGCCACAGCTAATCAACCCTAAACAAAAACGAACATAGCTTTGACAGTTTTACATATAATTAGCTACATTTTGGTGAGGTGGTTGCTGAGAGTCATTCCCAACACACACCCCGAGCACTAAAAGACTGCATTATTCTTAAAACTACCCTGGACTCGACATGAAAACTGGTGGGTGCACAGCTTAATTTGAGCCGGATCTTGCCGGAACAGGATCTGGGAACCCTTATTTTGAAAGGGTGCATTTCAGTAATTGTTTGCTCGGATTCGTAACTCTTAGGCTTACTAATGATAAAGTTATGAACAAATATGAATGCCTTGAACAAAAAAAAAAACAAAAAAAAAAAAAACATATTGGATATGTAAACTGAAAATAATTACATAAACACTAATTTTAAACACAACAGCCACTTACAAGCATGAGGTGCCACTTCAAGTAGCATTTCCAATTCTACCCTCAAAAAATCTCCGCCCCTGAAAGATTGATGGGGGTGAGTGCGGAATGAGCTAACCAGGAGGTCGTACGTGGGCGGGAGCCCACAGGCAGCCGCCTTGAGCAGACAGAGGAGGCGCATGGAGGTTTCACATGTAGAGTTGGACAACAACGAGCAGGGAGTGTCAGGCTTGAAACCGTCAAGTAAGGGGAGGGGGGGCGGGGTAGGATGTTTGACAATTGTAGGTAAACATGGATGTTTAACAACCCATTTAAATGCACCAAAATACAGTAAGTCACATTTACATTATTCAAAATTTTCTGGGGGAGGAGCTGCAGACTGCCCCACTCCATATACCCCACCCACTATTTGCATTCAGCATCAATCTGATTGTAAATTAAGCCCTGGGTGGGTGATTTGCATTCATTTAAGGTGTACTAGGCCTTGTTACCAATTCAAAAAATTCATGGCTCTTTTATTGAACTTGTTGAATTTTGGAGTGTATGCTGACATCGGTCCTGAAGCCTTTCCATTTTCAAAATTATTTAGAATAAACGATTGTAAGCTATAAGTCAATGCGTTATTTCAATTAAGAATGCAGGAGAACATTCTCCAAAGGCTTTATCCAAAGTAAATATGCAGTTTCTGACTCTTTCTTGTCTTTTTTCCTGACAGTGATGAAACCGAGAGAAACCAGTGGATCTACTCTCTCCTCCACACCACACTGGACAAAATGAAGGAGAAAACTCATCTCTTCTCACTAACCAGAGAAGTCCACTATATCAGACCTTACACCAAAAAAACTGACTTGATTTGTTCTCAAGAATAAAGAACAAAACGCATCAAAACAAGCTGTTTTTATTAAAAAAAAAAAAAAAAGGCATTCCTCTATATGATCACTGCCTTGCACCATCTGGACGATTTATCCTTATTAAGACTGTTAACCACAACGACTGTTATCCTTCTACCTTTTCCCTTTAAAAGCATATTTTTATAAGAAATATTTATCTGAATATATGTCGAGACGTTTTTGTGGATAAAACTGTGAAACTCGGCCAAAACACTTCAGTCTGATTGAACTCCCCTCAGACACTCTCCTGGAACAATCCGTTCTTTGCAGCTATGGATCTTGTAGGTTTTTCTATTTGGCTGCAGTTTTTCCTCAGCTCGTGTCTGGGACTGGATTTTTTAGGCACGCCAGGGCAGTGGGCACGCTACCTCCGCTGGGACGCCAGCACCCGCGGTGACTTCAGCTTTCAGTTCAAGACGGAGGCCTCCGAGGCGCTGCTGCTGTATTTCGACGATGGAGGCTACTGTGACTTTCTGCAGCTGGCGGTGGTGGAGGGTCGGCTGCAGCTGCGCTTTAGCATTGACTGTGCTGAGACCACGATTGTGTCCAACAGACGGGTGGACGACGGCAGCTGGCATGCCGCCACGCTGAGCAGGTATAACCTGCGCACAGTACTGGTACTGGACGGCCAGGCCAAAGCAGACGAGGTGCAGCCTCAGCGCCAGTTCATGAAAATAGTCAGCGACCTTTTCCTGGGCGGAGTGCCTCAGGACATTCGCAACGGTGCACTTACACTGCCTACAGTTCGAAACATGCAACCCTTCCGGGGAACAATCACAGACCTCAAATACGGCAACTCTCAGCCCCTATTCCTGGGGAGCCTTAAGGTGCCCCTGGAGTCTGAAGGCTGGTGCACCATGAACCCGTGTGAGAACGGTGGAACGTGCATGGTGGTGGATGGACAGCCGGTCTGCGACTGCTCCAAAACGGAGTACAAGGGCCGCTTCTGCAAAGAAGGTAACCTGCATTTTAAAATATTTCTCTATTCATATCCATTTCAACAGAGCTCTTATTTTTACCCATCAAACTGCATCTAAGATATAATTTTAAAAACTCACATCAGTGGGTTTCTATTTGTATTGGTCACATGTTAAAAAGAAAGCCTTAAATATTTCATTTTTCCTGTATTTTATTTTATTTTTTACTTTTTATGGATTGTTTTGTTGCTGCTGCACCCTGTATGATTGTATCTGTGTCTGCTGTAAAATCAGAACACAGTTAACTGTTGACACCCAGGTTAATGGCATGGGTCCTGCAGGCAGTGATAAGGGCGCCCCTGGAGAGGAGAGCCTCCTGAGACCCTTTCTGTCACCCAATCACATGATGGCAGCTGGTTTTATGTTGCATCTCTTTGTGCTGGGAGGTTTTTCTTTCAGAGCGCTGTGTTTTTTAGCTTCTCTGCAGCTGCAGGCAGATTAAAACTGATAATTAAAACCCTTTACTCATTTTCCCGCCACGTTTCCTCCCTGCTGGTCAACTTCTCATATGCTTCAGAAACCTCCCATCATTTGGTGAGACGTGACCTGAGACTATTTAGTGAAAATGTTGATTTATTTAAAAAAATAATTAAGTACGTGGATTCAGGCTATTCAGGCCCATCTATGTTATGTGTGCTGGAAAAACTTGCACCATATATTTAATTATTCAGAATCAATAAAGTTTTAGTTTTTCCAAATCAGCAACCTCCAGCTGCTGAGGACACAATAATCTGACCACTCCTAAAATGATCAATAACACTTAAACCAGAAAGTTTCAGTTTAATCAATTCAGATCAGAGGTAATTTGTAAGAATGTCTTTGTTTTATTATTTTCTTCTTCAATGTTTCTCTATGGAGCTCTTCTTCACTTCATATGTGGAATTTACATCCCATTTGGGCTGATGTCAAATCCCCAGCGTTGCAGACAAAAGGTCTGTGAATCTGGAATTTAAAGATTAGAGTTTTTTTTTTTTTTTTATCTTTCTGGGGTTGGGGTGTGAGGGGTTCTGGGTCTTTTCCTTCTGTGTCTGAGCTCTTTGGCTGCTGATTGAATGTGTATTATTTAGCTGACAGGACGACCTCTGAGGGGAAAAGTGTTTCTCTGTTCGTCTAATTTGTTATATTCCAATGCATGTGAATGGAAGCAGCAGGAAACAGGCTGTTGGGTGAAGTGTTAAAGGAAAAACAGCAGTCAGGTCTTTGTTATGCTCGTGTCACAGCTCTGAGAAATGTGGGAGTCTCTCTCTTTTTTTTTTTAAACACCGACTGCAAATGATCTTTTAGGAACATCATAAGTGTCAGTTTATGTAAATATTGTAAAGGTACTCACTGCAAAGTCACAGATATCTGCTATAAAGCAAAGTAATTAACCCAATTGTTCTCATAATAATGGTTGTGTCCATAAATTAAAAAAATAAATAAATATGAAAGCAAAATTCATGACTGGATGAAAACTGCAATGTGCATTTGTTTATGTAGAGAAACAAAGTGACTGAAAACAGGCCAACACCATATTTTGTTTTTAGCAGCAGATTTTACGTGTCTGATGTCGCCATTTTTGTTGACATACATAGACTACAACCAGTTTGTCATGTGACTCAATCAGTTGCTGACAAATTGAGGAGGTGCTTTGTTTACATTCAGCGTGGTGGACCCACATTTTAACGTTGCATGTCAGTATAACTGGAAACAAACTTTTAAAAATGTCACCATTCAATACAGCTCATTATGACTCTTTATGTTTTATTTCCTATTTTGTGAAGAGTACCTTTTTAAAAAGAATCAAAACAATTCTAAAGCTTTTTCAGATTACTTGTGTTTGTCTGGATTAAACTAGAAAAAACCCTGAAATTCAGTTTTGTTGCCACTGCTGTGCAGTTATTCATCTTGTTTTATAGACATAAGGATGATTGAAGCATTTTTAATTTGGTCATTCTGGATTAAAAACATGCTATTAATTTATTGCATCAATAAGAGTGCTAGCATATCTAGATTTTTTTTTTTATTCATAAAGTCATGTATAATTAATGATTGTTTTTACTTGGTAAAAACTTTTTAGTTTTGTACAGTAGTTTCTATAGTTGGTACAAAAATGAAAGGGTGTTGATCCCCAGCAGATCTTTTAATGCATTTATTTAATTTCTGCTGAAGAGTTAGTTCTGACTGTAAAATATCTGCAGATGTTTTTAAAATGTATACGTTTAAACTTGTCAGGTTTTATTTTTTTCAAGTCAGAAAATATTCCTGTTTGACTCTGTGTGATCTAATAATCATAACATTTCTTATTAAAATTTTGAGCAACAACAAGACATCTGAGTGTGGCAGTAGATTGGGCCAAAACCAAAATAGACATGGAGAACATGAATAAACATGTCCCTTTTACAAAATTTTGGTGCTTACATTTCTATTTATTTAACATAATGCTAAATGACAGGAAATGATTTTAATTTTACCTGAATCTGCTGCTTTACATACATGGTGCATGAGGAGCATTATCTTTATATTGGCAGAATAAAAAGGTTCCTGCAGAAAAACTGGCCACAATTTTTCATCTTCTGAGGATGAATATTCAAAACAATAAACTATTAGTAAATAAAATGAAGAGACGCAGTTAAAGCCTGTAAGGATTTTATACAGTAACTTTACCTGTTTTTATGGCTTCAAAACATTTTTCTCCAGCCCGAGACTGAATCTTGCATGACATTTATTAAAGGACATTTCAGCTCGTCATTCTGCTGCTACATATTCTTCCCCCAGTACCTCCCAGTAGTGTTTCTGCTCTTTTCTCCACAACCACCTTCCCTTCGCTCTGTGATGCATGAGTCAGCGAGGCCTTGCAGTGATTTCACCCGTGACTCTCGGACGATAATGGGCTGGTTTTTCCCAACCTTGATTTACTGCCTCCATGTTGGAACCTGTTCCCACTCCAGATTTACGTCTGGCTCTCAAGCCCCTCGTCTGCCTGCCTGCTGCCTCCTGCGAGGCGCTGATAGCTGACAGGAAGCAGGGAACCTCAGCAGCCCCGAGAGAATTTAGATTAGTTATTGTTAAAGGATAAATAAGAGCTTTAATGAGGCTGACGGAGCTGGATCGGTGGGTTTCCTGCTGTTGGAATATACGGAAGGGATAATATGGAATAAGTGAAAGTCAGCAGATAATAAAACAGTGTGAGAATAACTTCTAGTATCAGGCAGAGATGAAGGTTCTGTTTGCTCCAGTGGGTAATTTTTCAAGGCCCTGGCGTTAAAAATAAATAAATAAATAAATAAATAAATAAATAAATAAATAACAAAAATTCTGGATTTATATGCATTCTTCAATGATTTACAAACAAAACAATCCTTATTAAAATGGTAAAACCATCAATCAGTGGATCTAAACATGGAATATTTAAGATTATATGGCTACAGTCTTCCTCTTGGTATGATGGTCACTGCTTTTTTTATGCTTTTCATTATCAGCCTGTAAAAAAATCAGGAAAAATGTCAATTATTTAAAATGTTAGGCTATTTTTAATACCTTGCATTGTTTAAGGTTTCAATGTAAACTCAGTTTCTTCACAGATTAAAAAAAAAAAAATACTCTAAGCAAATCTGAAACTAAAGAAATAAAAAGGTTTTTCTCCCTTAAAGCAGCTTTTGCTTCCAAATAAACATTTTAAATGTGCTTTATTTCTACAAGAAATGTCAGTCTGTGTTAAATTGTCTCCTGCTGATGTCAGTGCAAATGCAAGATTAATTAATTTATTTAAGCTAAACACTGTAAGCAACAGATGAAGCTACATAAATTAGTCTGCACCTTTCAGGTGTTAACTGATCAATGTCTCATTAGTAATCTGTAAAGTTTTAATCAGAAATGAGTTTAAATTTCAGCAAAATTCAGCACATTTGAATTCAAAACATCTGCATTTATTATCATAAGGTCAAGTGAAACATGAGAACGTGTCTGCACTTTTCATCAGCCGTAAACTTGAATCATAAAAGTAATGCAAATAAAGTTGTGTTTAAATAATATATTTTTTTAAAAAACTTTGCATAAAATAATCAGATTATTGTAAAACTGGAAACATCTTTACATCTAAAACCATTAAACATGCACAACACGTGGGGCACGGTGGACCAGCGGTTAAATGCTGTTGCTTCACAGTATGAATGTCAGTTTTTATTCTTGGCCTGGGGTGGTTTACATGTTTCATCGTACACAAGAGTATTGTAGTCCCCCCCCCACACACACACACCCACACTAACTATAAAACATGTATGATGGGTAACTCTAAAATTGTTGCTAAATATTTAGGAGTGTGAACCATTTCTCTGCATCCCTGTGATGGACTTGAGACCTGTCCAGGATGTCCCCTCCTCTCACACAGTGGCTGCTGCTCCTCTCCTTACTGTTGGCTCTAACTTACATTCTGCTCAAATTAGTCCTAACACCCTCCCACCCCCCCCCCCCCCCCCCCCCCCCCCAAAAAAAAAATTGAGACCAAATGTCTTACAAGTTGAAATTGTTGGTTCCGATCATCTTATTTTGACAACTGGCTTAGAATGACTTATTTTATTTACACTACGTACATGTAGAGCGTTGGTACGGATGTTAAATTTAGATGAATGAGAGTCTGGAGCTGAGATGCAGGACACAGCGTCTAGTTGGCAACAGTCGGCAAATTGAGCATCCCGGCACTGTAGGACGATGAGAGGCAGCAGACCACGACAAATGAAGCCCCGTGGTTACACAAACAGATGAGCTGCCGACGGTTTGTGAACAAACTGGAGGTCTGTTATTGGGGCTCTATATCAGTGATGTCACTGATATGAGAAGTAACAGAACTGCGGAGACGAACCAAGTGGAAAGCAAGTCAAATATCTGAAAGACGTTAAAACGTTTTTAGCGAAGGCTTATTTGACAGCTAAAACTTCTCAAACTAACACCTGACATGTTCAGTGCCTCAAACCCTTAACTGAGGAGCTTCACACATGATGCTCCAATGTGACCAGATGGCTACAACCCAGGCTCTTCCTCCACCTGCCCCCATGTTTTTTTTTTTTTTACCAACATGAAACATGGCTGCTGTAGAAATCAGCCAGTCTCCAGACTTTATCTGTTAAAGTGACGATTCTTATGAAAACTAGCCGTCATAACTTGGAGCGTTGCATCTGAAATAATTTAATGCCAAGCATATTTTGAAGAAATGCACATTATCCGGGATCGTTACTAGGATTTATTTCCACTTTCCACACGTTTCTTTCTGGAAGAGCCATTAAAAGGCACGATCAAATCTAAACACTGGTCCAAGCAAACATGTCAGATGAAAGGTTCTGGTTGCACAACTTCACAATCACATATGCCAACATGCACAGGCTCCATATTTACTTCCTTAAACACAGCGTGCTGGTGTGATGTCATGTTTTGTTCTGTGCATTTGAGTCGTCTCAGAACAGACATTTACTAAGAACACATTTGCTTGATTAGGTTTAATAGCCAGAAATGAGCACAAACATTTGGAAATAGGCCAAAATAAATAAATAAATAAATACTGTATATAAAATAAAATAAAATAAAATAAATCTGAAAAGTAGCTGAGAAGGTACAACGATGCTTAAAGTACCAGAAGGAAGCAGAAACTGAAATGAACTCAAGAAATGATGCTAATTTTAGCTTTTTCAGCTAATTCCACAAGAGCTAAGAGCTAAATTGCTGAAAGAGCAGAAACAGGCTGAAAGGAGCATAACAAGCTGAAATTAACATAAAGAAGTAAATAAGGCTGAAAATAGCAGAAGTTAACATGAAAAAGTTGGAATTTATAAGAAAACTGACGAAATGAACTAAAAAGGAGCTGAAAAGGTAAAACTAGCTTAAATTTGCAGAAGAAAGCAGAAGAAAGTTTGCTGAAAAAAAGCAGAAATGAGCACAAAAATGTGAACATTAACTGAAAAAGCTGAAATTAGCGAAACAAAAACCAGCTGAAAAGTAGCTAAAAAAGGAAGAAAGCTTAAATTGCCAAAAGGAAGTGGAGAGAGCACATTTTTGCTAAATTAGGCTAAAAAAAGTTGAAATGAGTGTCCAAATTGTGCAATTAGTTGAAAAAGCTAAAATTAGCATAAATAGTAGCTGAAATAGCAAAAATAATAATAATAATAACTTTCATAAATAAGTTGGAAGGAGCTGAAATTAGCAGAAAGAAGTTAAAAGAAGCACAAAAATGTTGTAGTTGACAGAAGAATCTGAAAAGAGCACAAAACAGATGAAAAAAACAGCCGAATTAGCTAAAAGTAGCAAAAAGTTTAAATTTGCACAAGGAAGCTGAAAGAAGCTGAACCAGAACAACCACTGAAAGGAGCAATAAAAGGTTGTAAATGCATCTAAAGATTTGAAGGATGTAAAATGAGCTCAATTCATTTTCTATGAGGGAAAAAATAGCAGAAAAGCCTAAATATTTCAAAAAGCTAACGTTGCACCAATACCAAAAGTCATAGCAGGATTTTCCTGAAATAGCTGAACATTTTTATATGATTTGTTGATAAAACACATAAAATGTGGATTGAGAAAGATGCAGAAAAACGTACAGAAGAAAAATAGATGACAATAGTGAGAATGCTTCATAAACGTTCACACAATTAGCTCGTTAAAAATCCTAAAATTACAACCTAAATGTTTAATAAAAGTTCAGTAGCTGAAGAGAGATTTTACAAAGACTTTTACATACAAACACAATCAAAGCCATCATCACCTCTCACCTTCAGTCAGTGGTTGGTTATGAAAACTCAATAATTTGCTCAACAGTTCATTCATTTTCATTTTTATTTGTGTTTTTGAAATATAGCTCTGACTGATAATAACCTCCAAAAATAATCAGCGTGAAGCCAGCGGTGGTGACAGAAAGCAGTTTTTGAAGTAGCTCATTAATCTCTGTGCTTTCTCAGTTTATCCAGCCCATCATGAATCATCCCTTTAAGTAATCCACTTTGAGCTTTAATCCCTGGCTGTCCTCTCCTCACCTTTGGGTATTGAATTAGAGGGGAGTCAAACTCGTCCTCTTAGATTATGTGTCCAACGATGAATAAATAAGTTTGTCAAAGCGCCGAAGAGGTGATCTGCGTGAAATTATTCAGGGGGAATTTCTGATCAGAGCCAGAAGAAATGGATCTGTTCGAGTTTTGAGTTTAACGTCTGATAGGAATACCCACGTTTACGAGTTCAGCTTCACAAATTCTGATGCTAGAAATGGGGACAATAGTGGGGGAGGGAGGTGCCAAAGGAAGTAGGTCAAGATGAAGAAGAAAATGACAGAATGGCAGCGGGGGGTGAGACAGAACAAATGAGCAACGACTGTAAATTAAACGAGTCAAACCAGAGTCCAAGAGGAATTTGAAAATGCATTCTTTGAAAATGTGTTTGCACAAGTTATAAACTATAAATTATGAGGGGCAGTTCTTATTTGGTCAATAAGATAATAACAACTTGTCAGGTTTTCTAAAGATGATTATGGCAAATGTTGTCATCCTTTCATTTCTCAAATTAAATCTCAACTGTGGTGTACAGTAGTCTCTCATTTATCACGGGGGTTACATTCCAGACACCCCTACGATATAGGAAAATCCTTCAAGTAGAGACGGTATATTTATTTTAGTATTTATATACATTTTAAGGCTTTATAAACCATTCCCACACTCTTGCAATGTTCTTAGCAATGTTCTAATCAGAATCAGAATAAGCTTATCGTTGTACCGAGAAACGAGAATATGTCTGTACAGACATTTGAAAGATGGGCGGAGTGCACGTAGCTGCTGCTGTGATGGCGCGGCCTTCTTCTCCTTTACAAAATACATTTTTTTAGATAGAAAAAGAGACAAAGCCATGAGGAGAGGATAGTGGATTTACAAAACAGGTCTCGTCATGCCTTGTCCTAACAGGACATGATTTAAGACAAAAAAATTCTGCCAGCTAAAGCACGTTTATGAACACATTACATGTGCATTTAGTGACGATGCAGTCCATGAAGCACTAACAGATAGTCCATTGTCCTGATAAGATGATGGTCAGCCAGCACAGTTCTGATGAGCCTCCACAGAAGTTGGGGGGAGAGAGGATTGCGATGGACGAAGCTTTTTCCTTAGTTTACACATTTCCCAGGAGAACTTGATAAGTCGGCCTGTTTTTGAGGCCAACCGCAAGTCAGATTCATATACAGCCACAATTGTTGTTTTATTCAGGCAGACTATTTTTCTAGTCTTATTGATACTTCCAGGATCTGGAGTGCCCAGATTAAGGTGCATTGTACTGGGCCGTGCTTACGAGCCTCTTTAAGGTTGTTTCACAATAAGTCCCAAAGTCGCAGGTGGCCTGCGATTCAAATCACTTCCATCTTTACGGTTTAGCTCATAAATCAGCTGATTTTGAGTCCTCAAAGCATGAACCAAAAACTCACATAGGCAGCAGCCTGACAAGGGCCAAATTAGCTGTGACTGTCTTCTTTGTATGTTGAAAAACCAGGAACCAGACAATTCCAAAACAGGAAACCTGTTATAAACTTTTACACCTATATAATTTTAACAACATATGTATATGCACTGTACAGCGCTATAAAAAAATTACATGGATATGAAGATAATACAAACTGAAGGATGAGTTCAGCTTCAGGATTGTTTGCGACTTTCCTGCCAGTTCTGTGTGAACTTAACAGATCATTACTTCTGACGTTGCATTACAAAACAGTTTCTTACCATATCGGTTTCTCCTCTAGTGTTTGCTCCCTCCATTGCTGTTCTTTGATTTAATGGCAGAACAGCGGCCAGAGGTACTGTTGGCTTCTGGGCCACGTAGTTATTTTGACTTGTTACAGTCAGGCTTATTGAAAGAAAACTACAAAATGGCGCCTGTCCGAAGTATTTTTTTTTGCTCTATGTTTTTTGTCCTATTGGTTGGTTCCCGCTCCCTTTATTCTGTACCGTCCCAATCACAGAGAGTAATCAGAGTAATATTAAAGTTGACAGTTGTGTCGTGTACAATCTTGCATTGAAAACCCGCAAAAAAGTGAATCGACGAAAGTCGGACCATGAAGTAACGAGGGACTACTGTGCTGTTTTTAAAAGAGTTGCACCTCTAATATGTAAACCCACCAAGCATTCCTTGAACTGTATCTTCTCCAATATGTGTGCAGAGATCATGGAAAAAAAACATTAGAATTGAATGAATTTTACAAAACATTTACTTTTCACTTTTTTATGCAATGGCTCTCAGTTTGTGGCACAAACCAGAATCTGAATGCTTTAAATTCAGTTTCAGAAGGAACACGTTTTAATTCTAAACTGTGTACAGCAGAGACAAAGATAGTGGACTTGATAAATCCCCACATGAACGACCACTGGATCAACTTGTTCCTTGTTGGAACAGGAATCAGTTTAAAGCTGAATTAATATCTGATGAATAAAAAATCAATCTCCATCTGCTTGTGTTGCTATATTAACACTGTAACATCCCCAATTAGTTAATGCTCAGAACATTTAATGCATCTCAAGTCAATTAGCATTCATTTTATTTGCAAGCTACTTCGTTTCTAAGAAGCCAAAAAGCTCATTCTATGATCAGAAGAACTTTTCTTTTACATGAAACATTGAATTGTTTGTCGGTTTATGCACAGCCTGAATGGAGGTTATGTAAAATGTTAATTAAAAACTTATTACAAAGATTTATAAACATTATAAACCAGTATTTTAGGATTTATAGAACTTGGTAAACATATCAAATTTTAAAACTAGTAATTTGTGCTTTTTAAAAATTTTAATGGCCGATGAACTGTTTACAGACGATTCTTTTCCTGAGCCCATGAAATGATGTTCAGAACCAAACCAAGCCTGTTTTTATTGCAGTGGCTCAAAAATCAACATCCACGACTGAATTTCAGCCTCGTCCTTTTAGCCATAAACTTTTGAAAGCTTTTGATAATATTATGAACTATAGACGATATTCATAGTTGTAATCCTCCAATATTCTGCAACTGAAACTCATGACAGAAAGAACGAGATCCAGGATACAAATGGCTGAAATTGGCTCAGCCCTAGAGATGAGATGAGGTCCATCATCCAAGGATAGCTCAGAGTGGAGTCACTGCTCCTGGCCATAGAAATGAGTCAGTTGAGGAGGTTCTTCTGATTTGGATGCCTCCTGGTTGCCTCCTTTTGGAGATTTTCTGGGCATGTCCCATTGTAAACTGGGAATGCCTTGGGATCTCCAAGGATGAGCTGGAGAGAGTGTGGTCTCGTTCTCCTGGACCTGTTGCATCCACAGCCCAACCACAGATGAGTGGTAGGAGATGCCAATGTTCCACTTCAGTTTTTTACAAACTGGTGAACATCTGGCCACCTATCCAGCCTCTTTAATTTTTTTTTTTTTTTTTAATATCCAGTCTGACTGGGGAAAATAAATCTTAAAATGTGTTTTCATCTTAACCATAGATCCTCAGGTGTGATCACTTAAAAAAAAAAAATCATCAATAAACTTCCATAAAGATTGATTTTATACAACTGCCAAGTCTGAGGATTCTTAAAAAAATGCCCCAATTAGGCCACAATAAGATTTCCATTAAAATGTAATATTAAACGTTTGTGTTTTGTTTGCTTCCGTCTTTGGAATTGTATCATTTGTTGCTATTTAATTGTTTTATTTATCCATAAATCATCTCACGTGGGGCAGTCTGAAGATTCTTTATACTGTATATCATTTATTTAAAAAAAAAAGGTTGCTACATTTTCTTCCAATAAAGTAACAATGTTTAACAGTTTCACTGTTCTCAAAATGACTTTACCGTATTTTTAAGTGGTTTCTTCATCAACCAAACCATTTAGAGATTACTCCTGTTGTCTTTGAGTCTACATCTAGTGCCACACTCGGATCAAAACATCCAAATCCAAATATGTCCCCAAAGCTCTGAATGAATATATGTATATATTTATTTCCAAATCATTGTTTGAAATTTGACATCAGAGGATTGAATAAAACTGTTTGCAGCATTTCAGTTACTAAAGCCCCCAGCATGGACCCTTTAATTCAACATGTGGTCTAATGGTAACAATAAATTCAGTTCAGTCCCTTTTCTGTTTATTGCATGTGTCTTTATGATTGAACAGCTGTGGGAAGTGAATTATTATGTTCACCTGAGGAAGATAAAAAGAAAATTTCAAGAAATGTTGAAGTAGATGCTGGTTTTGTACCTTAAACTCCTCATTGTAAAACCTTACTGGATTGTGACACATGCAAATGAGTGTGCCAACTGCCACCTATTTGTATGGACAAAAAAATACTTTGTAAATTAGTTGCATGACAGTCAACATGCAAGTATCACGTGTGTTTCTAATGCTTCTTTGTTTGCTTGTTTCCTTTCTTTTCACTGCAGAAGTCAGCAAGAAAATGCCAGGTGAGTTTAAATAAAACCTTTAAAGCAGTGATTATTGTTCGGTAGATTTTCAGACCGTTAAAACCCTGCTTGTGTTTAAACTTTCATGCACAGTCTGTACATTGATTTAATCAGAAATGTCCTCCAAGTAAAAAAAAATAAATAAATAAAAAATAAAAAAAATATTGGCATTAGAATAATTTAGTTGCAAGTTTTTAGACTAATCTGCAGGAGCTTCCAAATCTTAAATTAAACATCTGTCCTGAAACATTTCAATAGTTCTTCAAAAGTGAAAAATCAAAGAGTTCTTTGAAATTTATACTTTATTTGGAGATAATTCCTTCAAGATTCAGTTGCATTTTTCTATTATTCTGAATAAATCCTTAAAGTCACACACTAAATATCTTTATTTTCTTAGCAAACCAAAAATCTACTGTGCAGAGATATTTTCAAATCAACCAGCCTCTTCTTAAAATAGTTAGGCAAAAGTTATTTTTATTGCCATTTTGATTAAATTTTATTAACCCAAAACTTGAAAATGTGTACTTCTTAATTCACTATTTTGTAGATCACATTTAAAATCAAAATAAAGCCCATTTTGTTCCAAACGGCACAGATTCAGCTGCAAATTCTGAGTAGTTGTAAAAAGCAGTGGCTCCAACCATTGTCCTTGAGGAACACCATCCTGCACGTTTTAGTTGTTTCCCTGCTCAAACACACCTGATTCAGTGCTTTTGTTACTTCTAGTTCTGCCAAAACCTGCTAAGCACCCATTCATTCAAATCAGGTGTGTCAAATCAGGGAGATAAGTAAAACATGCAGGATGGTGTTCCTCAGGGACCACGGTTAGGAACCACTGGTATAAAGTAAACATGGTGCAATTAGAAGTAGCCCATAGTATACTGGACAAATGATTTCTGTAAAAGCCTTAGACTGATGTGTTTTTAAGCAGTTTTCTGACCTTTAGTCATTTCCAGAGTAAAGTTGATGACTGTTGTTCAAAACTTGCTTTTGCTCCCAAAGAACCTAAAACCTGCAGCTGTGGCACGTAAAAGCTGCAGGTCAGTGAGAGTCCTGCTCTGAAATTCTCCGGTGAAACGTGTGGATTTGATTTAGAAAGCCTCCTGCTCGAACATGGGAAGCTTTGCAAATGTTTGTGTTCAGATGTCATGCTTTCCCTCTTGAGAAAAGCATGTTTCATCACAATACTGCAGAGTATTGACACTAAGTGTTCCCTTTCCCGTCTTTCCCTTCTCTTTCCTTCTCAAGGTTTTGCACATATGATGGCAGAACAAGGTACGCCTATTTTACCTCTTCTCTTCTGCTCTGCGTGTGATTCCAGTGTGAAGTTGCATGTTTTGGTGTGAATCATCTGGTCAAATAATGTGATGCTCTTCGTGCTCCATGAAGAACACACAACCACAAGAAAGGATTTATTCCATGTCCGTCAGCCTACTGCGTTTAATCTTCTGCTGAAGAGAGAATATGTGTTGGAGAGGATTATTAGAGTTCATCAGTTACAGAAGCTACTGGAAATTTTCATCTTTGATTCATCCTGACATATAAGCTCTCAGATACAGATTGGGTTTTTATTTATTTATTTATTTTTGTCAAATGTATAGTATCACCGCTATGACATATATACAAAATATAGAAAAACATATTTGTTTATTTTTTCCTTTTTTGGTATTTTTATGATATATTGCAGAGGTTCAAAAAATAAAATTAACCAAATCCAAAAAAATTAAATTTCATGTAATATAAACTCAGCTCCTTAGTAGAAATTTAAATATAACATTTTGCACATACCGGTACTATTTTTATTGGTTTAAATCATACACATTTTTTATATGGCACATGTTTTATTATTATCTGTTCATTTGCATCCATTAAATCAGTGGTTCCCAACCATGATCCTTGAGGAACACCATCCTGCATGTTTTAGTTTTTTCTCTGCTCCAACACACCTGGTTCGGTGATTTAATTACTTCATGTTCTGCAGAAGCCTGTTACTGACCCTTTCAAAGATGTGTCAAAGCAGGGAAACAACTAAAACATGCAGGATGGTGTTCCTCAAGGCCCACAGTTGGGAACCATTGCATGAAATTATAAAATAAGCAAATTTCTGGATTTTAACAATGAAACAGTAATTATGGCTGAAATATCTGAAAATGTTCTCAGTTTTGTCTGCAGTGCATTGATATTAACCAAAAGAATGTTAACAATCAGTGGACCCACCGATGTAATGCTTATTTTAATAAGCTGATTTTGTCAAAATGACAAATAATTCTCATTGAAAATTTCAAATAAAATAAGAAAATCAGTCCTTGAAAAAATTGCATTTGCTTCAATAAAAAAAGAAACTAAACACTAAATGCATTTGTGCAAATGCAAAATACATTTGCATTAAAAAAGGTTTTTTTTTATTGTATTAAATTAAATGACATATTGAGAGCATCCTCAACACCTCTAATAGTCCTGTCTGACCTTTACTTCTCCAAAGTTCAAATTTTTAAAACAAGAATGGAAACTAACAAACTAACATTTAGTTAGACATGGAACAACCCATTGTTTTATGATCAATTCATAAGCTTGAAAAATAAGTACCGTATTAAGTAAACGTTTCCAGTAAAAACAAAACAGAACTAGAGAAATTGCATTTCTTTGAAAATACAGTGTGAATGTTTATTGGTGAGGAACTTCCTGAAAAGCAGCTGAAATTAGTTAAACTGCTGAAATGTAGCTGAAATGGAAGCACAAGCCTAAAATAGAAGAAGAAAACAGAAAGAACATGTTTTCTGAATTTGGGTTAAATAAGCAGAAATTAGCACAAAAAATTGTAAACTTGCTAAAAAAAAAAGGCTGAAATTAGCAAGAAATAGCTGAAAAGTAGCTGAAACAGCAGAAAGTATAAATTACCAGGAACTTAAAAAAGCAGAAAGAAGCATAAAAAATGGAAGATATCTGAAAAAAGTAGACATTTCCAAAAATATAGTTGAATTGAAGGCTAAAACAGCACAAATAAGCTTAAATTCCAGAAGCAAACAGAGAGCACATTTTAGCTGAATTAGGCTGAAAACTTGGCATAAAACAGCTAAATAGTAGCTGAAATAGCTGAAGCTTACAGAAATAAGCTGAATGGAGCAGGACAAGCTGAAATTTGCAAGTTGGAATCTGAAAGGAGCACAAAATAGCTGAAAACACAGATGAAATGAGCTGATAGGAGCTGAATAAAAAAAAATGCACAAGGAAGCTGAAAGAAACTGAACCAAAACACAATGTGAAAGACATATTTAAACATATTTAAAGATTTGAAGGAGTAAATGAGAAAAAAAAGCAGAAAAAGCTAAATACTTCACAAAGCTAAAGTTGCACCAACACCAAAAATGCTTTGATATTAATTGTAGAAATAGCACAAAAACTGTGGAATGAGAAAGATGCAGAAAAACATACGGAATATACAAAGTTGGAATAATAATAAATATTAACAGGATCACAATTGTGTGAATGCTAAATAACCATCAACACAACAGAAAAACTCAATCACCCTTTTAACTGTTGAGCTGAAGTTAAAGATAATTTAAAGAACTCAAAGCTAAACATCTGGATGAACACGTTTGATTGTAGACCAGAAGAAGTGCACGTTTGAAGCAGCTTAACCTCTGAACATCCATTTCTGTAACTGCTGCTCTCCGATTCCTCCACGTCTGCATGCTTTAAAGGTGCATGCTGCGTTCACTGACTAACCTTGTTGATGTGATGTTTGATGTCTGCTGGATCATGAACTGACTCTTCTTCCTCTTCTTCCTCCCTGTCTGCGCGCTCTCGGCGGTGGACTCCTCTGTACCACCTCCTCCTGCTCTTCTAGCTAAAAGCAAAGGTACAGCTTTTTCGAAATCTTTCCTTTTCGGCCTGTATGAAAAGCGACGCTTGCTCTGTGAGTGTTTGAGTGGAACATGTTTGAAGTTTTCATGTGTTTACTCGTCTGTGCTCGCTGTCTCCTCTGGAACGCTTTTTCTCTGAGGGTGCTTGCATTAAGCGGGTAATTAAGCCAACAGCACAAAATGAAAGGGGGAGAAAAGAAAGAGTTGCTTTATGTGTGTGTTGTGCGATTTGTCAAAAGGCTTTGAGTGTGCACGTGAACGTGGCGCAGTGGATCAGTTTTCAGAACAACCCTCTCCAGACTCTTTCTGTAGACCAGTCTGCTTTAAACTGAGTTCATGAGGAACGCTCAGATGTTCTCCTTCCCGTTGGTTGAACACAACGTGTGCTCCGCTGGCCACTTTTTTCTACTGAGCACCTCCAGTTCAAACCAGTGACACCAGAATGGTAAATTATCAGCAGTAAAGAAACGAGTTTGTTGCATGAGCCTAAAAAAAAAAAAAAAAAAAAAAAAAAACTTTGTGTTTGGCGTGCATCTTTGAACGATTGCCCTGCAACCTTCCTAAATGTTCTGCTCCGTGGTAAATGTTATGCAGCCTGCTCATTTAACAGTCCAGAGGTCAAAGGTCATCTGTGGGAATGCCAGGCTGTAAGGTGGAACTTTTTTTTTTAATTTTTTTCTGATTGGCTGCAGCCTGTCATGAGCTCACCAGACGAGGGGCGTGTGAGCTCCTGGTGATTCCCTCCTCCCTCACCACCTGTCCTTTTCCTTGTTGCTGTGTGTAATCCCTCAGTGAGGTGGGACCCCCCCCCCCCCCACACACACACACACACACACACACAGGATCCCCATCAGGCAGCAGAAACAAGGGAGAGATGTTTTTGTCCTGAAACTAAATGCTTCTTATTTTCTTTATTTTTTTATTGATATTATTTTGCCCTGCTTCTCATCTCTGCATGCTCCTCTCATCTGATTCTTGTCTATTTTAACTCTAACATTTGAATTTCCATCCCTTGCAGCCATTTCCCCAAACACACCAGCTTTAATTTTTCTCTCTCTCTTTTCAATTACCTTCATTCTGTTCATGCTCATTTATGAAGTGCAGCTTGTTGCTCTGATCACTTTCCAAGGTCAAAAGTATCTTAAAAAATAAAATGATGCTTCACTGGGGTTTGTCATCCAAAAAGCCAAATTCAGATTCAGAAATAGATTATTTAAACATGTCAGATTAGTAAAGTGCAGACTCTGGTGACCATGCTCCTGAGCGGACTGGGACTGGGACAGGGGGTGCTTGGACAGTTGGGATTTATGTGCTTGGCTGCATACTGGTGAGTGAGCCAGACGCTGGAATCACCGAGGAGCAGTGCCAGACGGGAGAAGGTGGAGGAGTTCACTGGGAGGAAGAGTAGGTCTGGTTTAAATTAAACTAGAGCCGTTTCACAGAAAAAGTTGTCTTGGCTTCTGCTGATTGTTTCACTTCAGGTCCAAGAATCGTCACTGGCTCCAGGGGAAATGATATGAACAGACTAGCATATTGTCCTCCATCTTTTACGCCAAACATTCAAGCTAAAGTCATCTTACGATAAAAAGAAATGGAGTTGTTTACATCAACTTTTGTAAAACACTTCATGTGGGATCTCGTGCAATATTGTGAGATATCAGCGCTCAGTAAGTAATGAGGATGACACTCGGCTACTTCCTCAACAAATTTTAGCTCAATTTCTATAAAAGTGGCATACTTTGACTGCTTTGCAGTGGTGGCCATCTTGAATAAGGTTAACTCCATAAGTAGATGCTTTTTTTCAATGGTTACGCTCTAAATACAGTAGTCCCTCATTTATC
>JARVLU010000624.1:19395408-19405653 GCA_031762415.1 Simpsonichthys santanae | reverse complement strand
GGTGCGAAGATGGCCTCGGGGGCACGCCCTTTACTTCAGTGCCCACCTTCTCTCTCGCTGATTGCCTTCAGGCTCATGAAGCCTTCCGGATGGCGCAACAAAAAAAAAAAAAAGGAAGAAAGACACCGTCCAGATGACCCGACTGAACATTGTTAGATTTTATACCTGGATTATTGAGAATGGACTTTGGTGTTTTGATCCAGTTTGATATGACTGTCAACGAGGGAGAGGGCAGGAACCGGAGGAGAGGGCGTGCCCCAGAGACCATCTTGTCACCAACATAACTGTTTTACCCCACTTTGGAGCAAGCTGTTTGGGGAGAAGCAGTTTTGTTTGGTGTTTCCTCAGACTGTTGAAGCCCTTCAGATGAAGAGCAAAACATCTTGGCACAAAAAAAAAAAAAAAAAAAAAAAAAAAAAAACTGTCCAGATGACCTGAATGAAAATTGTTGGATTTTATACTTGGATTATTGAGCACTTTGGAGTTTAACTTTTTGAGTTTTTCTTTACGTATTGTGAACTGCTTCTGCTTATTTTAACCATTTATTTGACAAAATGTTCAACTTAATGAAGAATAGTGTAACTTTGCGTTTTTCTTATTTTTATACTTTTCAATTTAAAAAATAGCCTCTCATAGAAATACATTTAAAGGAATTGAAAAGATTTCAAACATTCTCTATACCATGCTCTGTCATTGTCTTCTTATCTACTGTTCTTTAATTTTAGCTATTGTTCTGCTACTTTTTGCTTTTTGTTACCATTTGACTGTAATGTTTTAATCTAAGGCTTTAATTCACAGTTTGTCCTTTTCGATACACTCCATCTCAGCTCCAGTGGGGACATTTCTTTCTTCCTGACTGCTGTTCCTGTTTCTCTCTACAGTCCACCGTTTCATTTTGCATCTTTAATGGCCAGTCTAGGTTTGGCCCTTTACTCAGTTGCAGCTTACAAGGTGTGTCTGTCATATATTATAAATTCATTATTCATGATAAAGGACAGTTTGGTGTGCATTTTCTGCAAGAAATGCAGGATGTGCATACAGTTTATGATAAATAACTCTTAATTTAGAGGGTTTTGTATTGTTTATAGACTACCTTTATCACTATTTGCCTCTGCGATCAGACAGAATGGTCCAGCCACCATCAGGTCACATTGTCGGTTCCCTTTTGCTTTTACTCACATGTAGAATAGTTGATTTCAAGGTATTTATGAAGAACTGGATCACAAACCTTTGTAATGACGGCCAAGAGATTTTCAGGAGTGAATTTAAAACCATGTCTGTGTTTTGGTCAAGTAGAATCTTCTTTTTTTTATTTATTATTATTATTATTTTTTTATTATTATTTTTTATTTGCTGCAGGGAGCATTTCACTAAATAGAAAAATGAAGATTTTTTTTTTAAATGTTACATATGCATCAGGGTACAGGCATTGTATATAATTATTAGGGTTACCCAAATTATTGTTGTCACAGATATATGTAGAACCAAAAATGTTTTAATGTTGATTACAGTGATTTTAAAAGGTGGCCATTAGAGAGAATTGATGAATCCATCAGCTACTACTGCATGGTTTCAGTTATTCATCGGTCTTTAGAAAGTGGTTTGATAGTTGTTAAATTTAAATTTTAACATAAAGCATGGGGGTAGCTAAATCACACTGTGGGTAGTCTGGATAAATAAGGCTAATAAGTGTTTCTTGGAAAATAAAAACTGCTTCAAATGCACCAAATTAGCCTTGCAACATAGTAGATTACAGCAGATGGTGTGAAAAACGAATTCATTTATTTATAATCAACTAGTGTAAATTATAAAACATCTCATAATCAATATTATAGACAGATATTCTATAACTGTGGAGGTGAACTGATGGCACCAGATGATTTCATTGATACATGTCGTTTTTTGTTTTTGAATTCCTGTTATGCATTTTCAGAATTTCCTTGTGCAGCACATCAAGAGCTATTTTAGCATCTGTAGATTATGTAATGTATTTACAACATTAAGTAAAACTGATACTCTGATCTTGACAGCAAGGGAACTTTATATGTATACATACAAAAAATAGACACAAGTTGGATCTACACACAAATCGTATATTCATAAAGTCCCCCAAAGCACATTTTAGATTTATTAATTTCTATTTGTGTCTTCAGAGCCATCTCTCTCTCTGTGTGTGTCTCTCTTCCTCTTTATTTATTTATTAACCTTTTTTTAACCAGGCAAATCCCATTAATATCACGGATCTCTTTTGCAAGGGAGGCCTGGACCTGAAGGAAGCCTAACATGCATGTTTTCAGTCTGTGGGAGGAAACCGGAGTATGCAGAGGAAACCCAAGCAAGCACAAAAAGAACATGCAAACTCCACACAGAAAGACCCCATCCAACCAGGGATTGAACCCAGGACCTAATTTCTGTGCGGCAACAGTGCTAACCACTGATCCATCATGCTGCTACTCTTTCTTTTAAGCTGCCCACATTTAGAACAGATCTTTATTTTGGTCAGAGTTTACCATGTCCCACATCCAGTCTGATGACCACATTATGATTTGTCCGATCAGCTGCTTGTGGCTGTTCCTAAAACAAAACTGAAGCTCAGAGGAGATCAGGCATTTTCAGTCATGGGCCCCAAACTCTGGAACAACCTGCCCCCCAACATTAGACAGGCCACCTCCATTCTTCAGTTCAAATCCCTGCTAAAAGCACATCTGTTCTCGCAGGCATTTCATACAGTGTGAGTTGACTTGTTTTTGTTTTTTTTTGTGCTCATGTTTTAAATGTTTTTTTTTTTTAATTTCTCAGTATTATCATGTGTTTTGTACTTTTTCATTGATTTTACTCTGTTGTTGTTAAGCACTTTGATAACAGTTTGTTTTACATGTGCTCTATAAAGTTGACTTGACTTGGAAAAGCGACCCATTAAAAACACATTATTTTGATAAAAAAAAAAAAAAAAAAAAAAAAAGCCTGAATTAATTGTGACATTTTCTTAACATATGCTTGTGGTCCACTTAAACCATTCTTGTATAACTGAGTGGTGGTTGCTCATATTTTTGCAATGAAATGTTTTACTTCATATATCGATTTCTATAATACTTATGTGTCACACAACATGTTCCGTTTATATTGGTTATGTGCATCATATATATCACGTGCATTTAAGCTTATATTACTACCTGTGAAATACTTAGTTATACAAATTCATCCTACTTGCAATATTATATTTTACCATGTTGCTGTTCACTGTATTTCTCTTGGACCTTGTAAATATTACATTTCTTTTTCACTTTTTGTTTCTTTATTTTGTACCCGTATTGCTTGCATGCTTTATTTAAATATATTTAGCGAGTTCAATCGGTTCTTCTAATCCTTAACATTTGATTTGCTTTGTTGACCTTGTGTTAACCTGCATATGACAAATAAACGACTTAACTTTGAGTCCAGCATGTCTAATCCAGAAAGTTTTAATATTAAATAAAAGTAGAATATCAGGGAGTCTTTGGATAAAATGCATCTTGTATGTTGGTTTTTGTTTGGTTAGCAGACACATTTTTCCCAACTTGTGCAGCGTTAGCACCTTTCAGGATGAGATAATTGAAGCATTCATCAATGTAAACCTCAACATCTTCAGGTTGAATATCTAAGATAGTCCAAAGTGCAGAAACAATTATTTCCCACTAATTATATGTATAAATTCTTAGATACACCGTGTTGAATCTCACTTGTCTTGCTGAGTCTTCCTCAGTGCATCTTATTCTCTTATCTGCATAATTTGCTTTCCAAAATTGCAAAGCACAATAAACTTTAATCTGTTTTCAACAATTCACACTGGGTGTGGTTTAAATGAATATGCTTAGAATAATGGGAAAATAGTGGAATGTTAAAAACAAGTTAATAAAAGCCATTTTATTTGAAAACACAAGGAAGCTGTACTGGTGCAGATTCTGGTTGGACACGGAGTCCTGTAGTTTTGGATAAAGAGACAGCAAGTTAATTAAAGATGTCATCGCAGATCACTTCTGAGTGCACCATTTTTTGTGAGCTCCTGTTTCCTTCATTCCTTACCCTTTTATCAAGGTCATAAATACAGTCGGTCTGGAGCTTCTTTCCATTCTTTGGTGCTTGCTGTCACTTTACAAACATGACCACTGTGTCGCAGTGTCTCTTTGACAGGCAATTTCACTGGCAAGATTAGAGCTTTGATGTTGTTCTGCGATAGCTCTGCGTTCCCGCCAGCAGCCTTTTCTGTCTCATGCCGAGTATTTCTGGAGGTTTTATCATCTGGTTTCTTAGTTTAGAAAAAAAAAATCCTATTATCATCACTGGATTTTTACTTCTTTTCACACTTTTAAATCTAAAGCTTTTAAAAAATGCATTAAGATCTGATAAACACTTACTTTTATTTAGTATAGTCTCGTTAAGACAACAGAGTGTTTGCCTCAGGTGAAGGAGTTCAGTATGTGTCTTGATCACAAGTGGTGGTAGGATGGAGTGGGAGATGGATTGACGGATTGGGGCCTTGTCCTCAGTAATGAGGGCATTGTTTTATTATTTGTGGTGAAGAAAGAGCTGAGTTGAAAGGCAAAGCTCTCGATTTACTTGTCTATGTTCCAACCCTCACTTAGGTCATGAGGTTTGGATCACGACTGAAAGAATGAGATCTTGGATACAAGCGGACAAAGTGGGCTTCCTTTGCAGGATGGCGGAGCTTAGCTTTAGAAATAGGGTGAGGAGCTCCGTCATCTGGGGGGAGCTCAGAGTACAGCCACTGCTCCTCCACGTCAAAAGGAGTCATTTGAGGTGCTTCAAGCATCTTCTTAGGATGCCTCCAGGACGCTTAGCTTTAGAGGTTTTCCAGGCTTGTCCCACTGGCAGGAGGCCCCAGGGAAGTCCCAGAAGTTGCTGGAGGGATGTTATACTTTCTCTGGCCTGGGAACACATCGGGGTCCCCCAGAACGAGCTGAAAAGTGTCACTGAGGAGAAAAAAGTCTGGATTTCTCTCCTAGATCTGTTGTCTACCCGACCCTATAACAGATGAGCAGTAGAATATGTGGATGGATGGATATGTTTTATATGACCATTCAAGAAAACAATTTAATTACTAGTACAAAATGTAATTATTTAAATAATGTACAGTATGAACAAAAAAGAAAATAAAGATGTTTGTAAAGTGTTTTTTCATTGTCTTTAAAGTAAACAATACGATATAGTACCAACCCTTCAAAAAATACAAAATCTTTTGGGCACAAAAGTTTTAAACAAAGATGTGTGATTTGTTAGTCTTTAAATGGTGCAATGAAATGACTCCCAGCTACCACCACACCAAATTTTAGTTCAGTTTCTATTAGAGAAATGAACTATTTTCTGTTTGTGAAGGTTGGTTAGCTGTCAACTGTCACTCTTAGAATTGAAGATGTACATCCAGTGATTATTCTGAGTTTCATCAAAATCTGTTCAGAAGTTCACGAGATATTTTGCCAGCATATTGGTAAACACACACACAATGTATGTAGAATATATATGGCACACGCAAAGATTAATATCTGCAAATTGTCTGAAGATGGAAGCAAGCAACAAAGGATGTCAAATTAAAGTAAAAAAAAAAAAAAACTCTGCTCTATTTATTAACCTTGGATGTATTTCAGAAGATGACAAAATATGTAAAGAAAGTTGAAGACTGATGAATGTGTCATTGTAATTTAATTAAAGAGAAAACTGCTGGTCATTTAATTTAGGCAAGAAACAGCATTTATTTTAATTTGTTCAGATTTAGTACCACTTTACAATGGAACAAGTGCAATTGAATAATCCCGAGTGTGACTGGAGACAATAAATCATCAGAACAAGTGTTTTTGTCTGATTGTTAACGGTGTCATCAGCATAACGTTTTAGCCATGCACCAGTTCTGATCCACACTGTGAACCAGTAAAGATGTCCTAAAACTGATTCTTGAATTACATAGCTCCTGTCAGGTCATACATCATCCTATAACCAAGTGAGAAACAGATAAGGTCACAGATAAATGATTTCTGAGGTAGTGTTGTTAAAAGCTGCTGGATCATGAGGTGAACTCAGTCAATGCCTCAGCATTTTTTTAAACTTTGAACTGTATTCAATGCAACTTTTTAGTGTAAAATGTCTACACACCTGGATTGCAGTAAAACTTTTGTCAATACAAAGTTACTCAAAAGACGATAAACATTTATAGTTTAACAAAGTTAAGTCAGTTCATCTGGACAGTTTCTTTGTGTTGAAATGTTTCTATCTTTATCCAAAGGACTTCATCAGACCAAGTAGCCACAACAAACTCAGTCCCACAGGCAGCATACACATAGTGGACCAACCAATTTGATGTTTAGAACCACTTTGTCCATGGGTGCCTCAGAGGAGTTGACAGGGGAGAGGGCGGACTCCAGAAACTCTTATCACCACCAAACTGGTTGGTCCACTATGGGAGTGTGCTGCTTGTGGGACTGAGTTTGTTGTGGCTCTTCGGACTGAAGGAGTCCTTTGAATGAAGGATGAAATGTTTCAAAACAAAGAAATGCATCCAGAGGACCTGACTTTTCTTTTAGATTTTTTATTTATTTATTTATTTATTTTTCACCTGGATTATTGAGCATGAACTTTGATTTTTAGATTAAAATCATTTGTGGTGCTTTCCTCACATTTGGCATTAAAAGTAGCTAAAAGTAACGCGTGGCCAGTGTGCACATTTAAAATGGATGATGGTCTGAACTCAGTTTCTCACATTTTCTTGATCGAACTTGGACTAACGCATTTTATTTATTTATTTTTATTTTCTCTCGTTGCAGCAAGAGAAGAGAATGTAGCCACCTTCCGTGGTTCGGAGTACTTCTGTTACGACCTCTCCCAGAACCCGATTCAGAGCAGCAGCGACGAAATCACGCTGTCCTTCAAGACGTGGCAGCGGAATGGCCTCATCCTTCATACGGGAAAATCAGCTGACTACGTCAACCTGGCGCTGAAGGACGGAGCCGTCTCCCTCGTCATCAACCTGGGATCTGGGGCTTTTGAAGCCATCGTGGAGCCCGTCGACGGGTCGTTCATCGACAACACGTGGCACGATGTAAAAGTGACTCGCAACCTTCGGCAGGTATGGCACAAACCAACATTCCATGTCAGAAAACGGCTCACTTTACAGAAGGCAAAGCCTACACTGCTGCTGATCGACAGTTTTATCTCCATGACTGCGGATTAGTTTGTTCTCGTCAGCAGAAACAACTTATCTTTTAATTGGAAATCAAAATCTTCAGGATTTAAAGTGATTAAACCAACCACTAAAATGATTTGCCTGCTGTAATGGTCACTGATGATTATACACATGTTCATTTATTTATTTATTTCTAAAAATGGATTAATTAGGGTAAAAGTAAATGAGTATAAAATGAATTTCTAAACTTCTTTGTTAAAAACCAAACTGGGCCCAAACACGAGGCATCTCCTGCGATTACTGTTTTCTTGACTTGTGTGTCCGTTAGGTAAGTTCTGTCTGCACCATTCATCATATTGTCTTTATATTCATCATTTGTAACATTTAGTCAGGTCATCTGGATGATGTTTCGTCCTTCATCCAAAGGATTTATTCATTCCGAGGAGCCACAAAAAAACTAGCATCCCACAAATGCCACACTCGCATAGTGGGGGGAAAAAACAGTTTGCTTATCACAAGCAAACTGTTGGGACTCCAGTTTGTTTGTGGTTCCTCGAACTGAAGAAGTCCTTTGGATGAAGGATGAAACGTCTCAGCCAAAAAAATAAACAAAATAAACGTCCAGATGACCTGACTGTAAATTGTTGGATTTGTACCTGGATTATTGAGCATGAACTTTGATATTTCATCATTTGATTTGTCTCCATTTTTTCTTCTGTAAATATGTTGCTGTCTACTTGTTAGTGTTTATTTTATTTATTTTTAACACTAACCGTGTGTGTAAATTCATGTCTACACCACCTTTCTGCAAAGCCAACAGGTACTGGACCTGACCTGGTTAACAAACTCCACTGTATGGTAGATATCATCTTCATCATCAATCCTCAGTTGGTTGTTTACTTCTCTCTTTGCTCCAGTTTGACTTCTTTCTGGGAAAACAATAAACTTGTACAGATATGGATTTAGATGTTACCTTTGCTCACTTTGCTTTCTTTTGCCGAGTTTGTTCACTCAAAACAGTTTTCCAACTTTTTTTTTTTAAGTGTTTGAATAATTTTGTTTTACATTTTTAAAAATCAAGTCTGTGGCTGTCATTGTCTCATGTTTTTCACCTCTAAGTGTTAAAACGGCCTGTTTAGCGACCTTTTAGCTGATTGCTTTAAGAATGCGTATGATGCAGTAATCTTTAGTTTATTACTGCTGAATGTATCAGTCTTTTGCAAGAATAGCACCAGGATTTGAACAGCAATGTAACAAGAAATATTTTATAAAGAGTATGAAGAAAGATTAAAGCAGAACACAAAATTGCATTCATTTGGAAATAATGAATCTGGTCACCTCCAATGTTTAGAAATTAACAATTTTACAATATTTTTATTATGCTTCTGTTTTCTGAGCAACATTTTTCCTCTTGATACCGTGCAGTAGAAATATTCACTTCTCCGTTCTGTGTTCTGCATGTTTGCATGTGATTTGTGTGTAACTCTTGACATTAAACAGTTGATTTTTGTTTCCTTCATGCATTTTTTATTTAATCAATTTTCCAATTATTACACAGTGGATAATCAAATTTAAATCACATTTGATGCTCACTTAGTGTCTGCTGAAAAAAAAAAAACGTTTGAATTAATTTATTTTCTTAGTTGTATAAAACACATTGTGAAGGTTTTAATGAGCAGATTGTTAATTAACTATATAGTTTAGTTTTTGTGTTTGGAACCAAAGATAAATCTGTATTTCTATGCTCAGTGTTCACATCTCTTTGTCAGGTGACGATATCAGTGGATGGGATTCTAACCACCACGGGTTACACCCAGGAGGACTACACCATGCTGGGTTCAGATGACTTCTTCTATGTGGGGGGGAGCCCCAGCACAGCCGATCTGCCTGGGTCTCCTGTTAGCAACAACTTCATGGGCTGCCTCAAGGAGGTAAGAGAAAACCACAGAGGAGAAATATGTCACAGTGGCGGGAATAACACGTGTGAAAGAACTGCTTAGTGTTGCTGGACATGTGTGGGCTAGGGTTTAAAAAGTGTTTAGGTTTTATTTTCTTGTTTTGTTGGTGTTTGGAAAACTTTCATTCTTTGAAACTTTTCAATCTGGGAGTAAACTCAAGATACCATAAGTCCTTATATCACATTACTGTATATTAGAGCTGTTAATGTCACGAGTCCCTAATCTCCATCTTTTGTGTCATTTAGGGTTTTGTCCCTCGTGAAACTTTTTCTAATGCAGCCAACATGTGTCATTTCATTTCCCAACAAAACACTGTACAGTATTTATTATAGACCATGTGTCCCTGCAATCTCTGTGTTGGGACTTGAAACTGCAGGAAGACCGCAAATTATGGGAACTGCCATGTTATATTACTGGAATTAGCATTTGCACACTTGCAATGTGGAGCTTTAAGTCTTGATACACCCTGGTAAGAATGATATGAGCTGAGTTAATACCTGACCAAAAAAAAAAAAAAAAAAAAAAAACATGAGGTGTGCAGGTCTTCTTGTTTGGGTCAGATGTTTCCTCTTCAGGACACAGCAAATCATTCTCCTCCATCCCACTCTGTTCTCTCTCCAGCTACCTCCATGTCTTCTCTAACTGCTCCTCTTGGTATTTTTCCTGGCAGCTGCATTTCTAAGATCCTTCTACAAATATACCCGCTGTCCCTCCCCTGGACATGTCCAAAACATCTCAGTCTGACCTCTCTAACTTTATCTCCCAGTTGTTCAGCCTGTGCTGTACCGCTGATGAACATATTCCTAATATTATCCATCCTTGTCACTCCTAAGGAGAACCTCAACATCTTCATTTCTGCCCCTTCCAGTTCTTTCTCCAGTCTTTTTGTCATTAGCACTGCATCCACACCATACTGGTCTCACCACTGTCTTGTAAACTTTTCCTTTGACCTTTGCAGCCAGTCTTTTGCTGCAAATCACTCCTAAAACTTTTCTCCATGCATTCCATCTTTCCTCTCTTCTTCACTTCTTTACCACATTTCCCATTTTCCTGGACAGTGGACCCCAAGTCCTTGAAGTCCTGCACCTTTGTGACCTCTGATCCTTGTAGCCTCAC
>JARVLU010000624.1:19369475-19387079 GCA_031762415.1 Simpsonichthys santanae | reverse complement strand
TGAAACAAACAATATAACTCATCATTACTTATAAAATATTTATCCTACACAACTAAAAACATATATACATATATTTTAAAATATTTTTATTTTATTATTTCATTTTTTTTAAGGCTTCAATGTAAAATGGTGAATAGCTCCAGAAGTCTCAGTGGGGCGGCGCCCTAGCGCCCCCTATTGGCCGGCTGCCCCTGATTCACACTGAAAGAAACACTGTCAGCACACACATCTCCTGCGCACCGTCATTTTCTATATTGTCCCTTCTTGGGGTCCTGGTGCTGGCCTGCCCAAGGCTGATGGCGGCCTCGGGCCTGAGGCGCCCCAGGTCTCTGAAAGGACTGAGGCAGGTGGTTCCTCGGTGGAGCTGGCGGCAACGGCGTCGTGAAGGTGGGGGCCGAGCGACGCTGCTGCTGGCGAAAGCCTCTGTTTTGCTCTCGCACACGAATGGGGCCCCAAGCAGAGCGGGGTTCCAGTCTGGGAGACACGGTGTACTTCCTGACCTGCTCCAGCGCCTCTGATGAGGAACGCAACTGTTCAAACACGGAGCGATAGTGATCGCCGAAGAGCCCGTCGTTTGATATTGGTCCCTCCAATAAGTCCTTATTCACATCATCCGGAATGGTTGACGACAGCTTCAGCCACATTTGTCTTTGCAGAATAGTCGACCACGCAGAAATGCGGGCCGCAGAAACAGCCAAAACAGCAAAGAGGTTGGTGATGACGTCCGCTGCGTCTCCAACCCCGTCGTCAGACGAGACCCGGCCGACGCTGAGCGCTAAGAGCATAATATTGTTGGAGGCCTCACACCAACCTGAGATGCACACTGGTGTATCCTGTTCTGCATCTTAGCTGCAAGCTGGTCACCGGGCGCTGGTGGCGAGATCCGCTTCCCCACATGCTTGGATGGTCAAACCCCGAACACCACTGACAGACTTGGTTCGAGCGGGGTAACTGCTGGGAATTCCTGGGCTGTGAGCCCCCACACCCTGGTGATGGGCATGTACGACGCCACCAGAGACCTCTACCTGAGGGGTTCTTTGGTAATGCTCTGCAGGAGGGACACCACGTCTGCTACTTCTGGCCAGAGAGGTTCCGCCGAGCCGCCATGTTTGGGCATGAACTTTCCTGCCAGGAGCAAAGATGTTTCATCTGTGGGGCCTTCAGGCACCGACATGCCGGCGCCCAGTGGCGAGAAGTAGTGACAAACATTACAATGCCAAAGTTCAATGGAAAGACGCCATGGGAGGTGTTTATTGCTCAGTTCGAACTGTTAGCTGCAGCTGCCAGCTGGGAGGAGGAGAATGGAGCTTACTTACTTATATAGCGCTTTCTAGCCCCCATGAGGGACCCCAAAGCGCTTCACAGTACCAGCCATCCACCCATTCAAACACACATTCATACACCGGTAGCGGTGGCTGCCATGCAAGGCGCCAGCCAGTCCTACCGGGAGCAACTCGGGGTTAAGTGTCTTGCCCAGGGACACAACGAGGTATGCAGTGACCGGGGATCAAACCAGGGACCTTCTGGTCCTGAGCCGGCTGCCCTGCCTCTACACCATCCCGGCCCCCTACAAGTGGTCTGCAAAATAATCATAAAACAAGTTTTATTTTTCAGCTGGACGTGTTCTCCTATGCTTTCCTTTTTAAACCATAAGATTTTTTTAAGGGAAACTGCATTCATATGGCAGCACTGTGGAACAATAGTTAGAGCTGCCAACTCATGGCAAGAAAATTGTCGGTTTGCCTCACACCTGGGGTCTTTCCCTGAATAGGATGCATATTCTGGACATGTTCCTTACATAGCACGAGTTATAGAAGGAAGCATCCGCAGGTTGTCCAGTCAACTGAACTCCTGAGAAAGTCAAAACAACAACAAAAATAAAATAATCAATTTTAGTCAAACTTCCTACAAGACCCATTTTTGGCAACAAGTTATTACATTAGTAGAGTTGTTACTCTTCCACATCAAAATATGCCTGTAAAGATAGTTTGGGCATCTAATAAGGATGATTTCTAGACATCTTTGAAGGCATTTTTTTTCCAGACTTGTCCAACTGGGAGAAAACCTCATGGCAGCCTCAGTACTTGTTAGAGTTTTTAATAACAATGTTTGTTAGAGAGTTTACAACCACAGTATTTGTTAGTTTTTAATCTTACAGCGGGCATGGAAACACCTTGAGGTTCCTCCATATGAGCTTTAGTGGGTAGCTGAAAAGGAGGAGACCCAAAGATCTCTGCTTCAGCTGTTGCCAAAGTTACCCTAACCTAGTCTTGGACATGTGTATGCGTGGATAGAAGAGATAAATACTGTCAAGTATAGAAGTGTTGCCGTTTGTATAACTGTTATGTATTCAATATAATTATTCTTTCAGTCTGGGTTTCAAGGATTCAAGGTTCTTTACTGTCATTCGCAATGCATGTGGTACATGAGGTGGAACGAAATTGTGTACACAGGGTCCCAGTTACTTCCAACAATAGTAAAAATACAATGTGTAAAAAAGAAACAGTAAATCAGGATCTAAGATATAAACTAAAATACATGCTAAATGCCCAACAGTATGCTAAAAGATCTACAATATGCATTAGTCACTAACAGTGCAAATCAATACACCGAACAACAGCAGCACGATTCTCATAAGTTTGGTTCGGCTGTAGTTCACACGCTTAAAGTGAGCGGAGTTGGGCTCAGAGCCCAAAGCTAACATAAACTAAACTAGCATAAACTGGTAAAAAATTTAGAAAGAAGGCGCCAAAAGATGGGAAACTGCAATAAAGCCAAGATTCAACATTGCTGGCTTCCTTAGATAGAGAACTTTATTATTTGGCTTTTCTATGTATGTGAATGTTCCTGTAAAATGCCCTGAGACAATTTTGTTGTGATTTGGCACTATATACATATAAACTGAATTGAATTAAATCTGATTAACCAGATTCTACAAAAACATTTATATTTAAATTATATTATATTTAAAATTCTATACTTTTTTTCATCATTTGAAGTATTTTTGCTAATTGTGCCTACTTTTATTGTTCAATTTAGATATGTTGTTTTGTTTCTTGTATACAGATTTTATTTTAGCTTTGATTTAAAGTGTAATTCTTGTTTTGTGATTTGTACATCTGTGGTTTAGAATAAAGCGGAACTAAGGCCGTAGCTCTTCTTTAAACATATTTGATGGAAATATTCCTGAGAGAGCCAGTAATTTTGTCTTTTTATGATTTTTCAGCGGAGTTAACTTTAATTAACAGATTATTTAGTAAAGTCAAATTGAAAACAGGATTTCATGATAAAGCCGGCACCGTTTATTTTTTATTCTTCCCTGATAAAAAACAAACAAAAAAACATAATTTTTTTATACATAAAATGTTTTTTAAAAAACGTTTCCACCCTCCGTTCTGGTCCTCCCGTCTGCCAGGGCCTTTGTGAGCAGGTGAGGCCGAGGCTCAGGGTCCAGCCTCGCGTGCTTCAATGGGTCAGCAGCTCATATGGTCCTCTGCGGTGACTAGAATTTCATCATCGGTCACCAAACACAAAAAACATCTGGACTTCAGCATTAAACAGTGTTGTCATTAGTGTTTTTAAAATCTTTAAAATAGATCCAGCTGCTGCTCCGCGTTCTGAGAAGTCAGAGTCCTGCATTCACGTTTCAGTCCCGAGTCAGCTGGACTCAGCTTGAACGGTCCCACCAGAGAAGCAGGGGTGAAAAAAAAGGTGCAGAATCAGCTAAAAAGTACTGGTGGAAAAGGGAAATCTTTCCGTGATGGGTTGAGTAGAGTTGGGGCTGAATAATAGTGGTGGAAATGAGACATTGCACTGCTTTTTACCTAACTGCACCTGTAATGGTCACAGAATCATGTGTAGTGAGTTAAAATGCACATTTACTCACACAGCACCACTCAATCGTTACATATATATTCATATTGATTTCCAGTATGAGTCTATGGTGGAGTATAAGCACTGTCTGATTACAAAGACGGAGTCAGGAGAGTACATCCTGAGTGGTACCCAGAGGAGCTTCGGTTCACTGAAAGAACTTATGAACTGCTACCAAAAGGAGGAGCTCCGCACCGATGGATACACTTTTCAGCTGACCAGATGTTGCCCACCCTGCCCAAAAGGTCAGAGTTCACACGGCTCACACACAAACCTAAATGTAACGTGCAATTTCAAAGCGGTTCACGTTGATTCCGATCTCGTGTAGCGCCGTTAACGCTGTCCATCTTTTACGTTTGTTCAGAGAAATCCAACCTGCTGGTGTGCAGAAATAATCAAGAGGCGGAGCTTCCTCTGTCTCCGTCGATCCACAAGCACATCAGCCAGATGGTCTTCCACAAGATCCGCAAGGAGGCCCTTTTCTTTGTAAGCTCACTGACTTGTTTCTTCAGACCAGAGTCTCGCCAGGTGGCAAATGGCATTCATGACCGAGTCTCCAAAATGTCTTAAAATGGTTGCAGCGAGAGGCGTGGAATGCCACATGAATTCTGAACTAGCAAAAAAAATGGTGCCACAAATTTCCTCTCAAAATATATAGTCGTCGCAGGCGTCTCTAACTCATCTCAAACCCTTCCTAATTTTTGTTGCGGGTGTCTCTCATTCTAAATGCAGATTAAATTATAAACGTGGGCTGGATGCCAAGGTGGAAACTAAACAAGCTGGGGTGAATAAGAGGTGTAAAAATGTATAAATAGCTTCTGGTCGCTCGGTTGCAAAGACTCCTTGAGTCTGCAACTGCATGTTCTTGCAATTCTGTCACCAACTTCGCTTGTCTGCACATAAACATGAATAACCACATCACTTTTTAGTTCCTGCGTTTATGTTTCGCTTAATCTTGCACATTCTGACGATGTAGTCCATTTAAAAAGTGTTGTTACCCTAACAGTTGATTTGTGAAGTGTGAGATGTTTGTGACTGAGTGAAACTCTTTAAGTATGAAGCCAGAAACAGGAAGTATTCGGCTGTTTTCTAAGACAGGTTAGCACAGTCGATTTTAAGGTTGTCATTATGAGCATGTCAAGATTTATTATTCGGCTGCTTCCGTACCTGAGATCAGACCGCTAAACACACAAAACCACTGAACTAAACTCATGAGCTCGTCTGTTTTCACTGTTTTTACCCAGTTTACAGCATCTTTTTTCTGAACTTCCTGTTTTGAACCTCAGTTTTTTTTCAGAGCTGTGGTTTGGCTCCTCCTTTAGCTCATATGTTATATCATCTGTGAGAACTTGTTGGAGCATCTGTTGTTAGGGGACAGAAAGTCTGCTCTTTAGTTGATTTTACTGCAGGTTAAACTAGAGAAATTGCATTTCCTGTATAAATGCAGCATGAATGCTTATTGCAGAAGAACTTGCTGAAAATCAGCTGAAATTAGCTAAAAAAGGTGAAATCTAGCTGAAATGGAGGAACAAGCCCATATTAGCAGAAAAAAGCAGAATGCTGAATTAGGTTTAAATAAGCAGAAATGAGCACAAACATTAGGAAATCAGCTAAAAAACTGAAATTAGTCACACAAAAAGCTGAAAAGTACAGTAGATGAAAAGGCAGAAAAAGCTTAAATTACCAGAAGAAACAGAAAGAGCTGAAACGAGCTAAAAATGTGGAAATGGCAAAAAAAAAGCTAACATTAGCAAATAGTGAAATAGTAGCGGAAAAAGTGAAAATTAGCAAAAATATACTGAAAGGAGCCTAACATGCTGAAATTAGCAGAAATAAGTTAATTAGGCTGAAAGTAGCTGAAATTACCGCAGAAAACTGGAATGTATTTGAAAACAGCTGCAACTGGCTAAAAATGTTTAAAAAAGTAGCTGAAAAATAGAACAAGTTTAAATTTGCAGAAGAACGCAGAAATAACACGATTGCCCAGTTTGGCTGAAAGAAGCTGAAATGAGCACAAAAGTAGAAATTATCTGAAAAAAAAAAAAAAGCTGAAATTAGCAAAAATCAGCTGGAAAAAAGCTTAAAAAGCAGAAAGAAGTTGAAATTATCAGAAGGAAGTGGAGAGAGCACATTTTCACTGAATTAGGTTGAAAAAGTAGTATGGTTTGGACATGTCCAGAGGAGGGACAGTGGGTATATTGGTAGAAGGATGTTAGAAATGCAGCTGCCAGGAAAAAGACAAAGAGGAGATATATGGATGCAGTTAGAGAGGACATGGAGGTAGTTGGAGTGAGGACAGAGGATGAAGAGGACAGAGTGAGATGGAGGAGGATGACTCGCTGTGGCGACCCCTGAAGAGGGAACAGCTGAAAAAAAGAAGATTGTAAACTCGGCTGAGTTCCAAACGTTATTGTCTGCTAAGGTTGTTTAGCTGTGGCGGCCATCTTGAATAACATTGACACGCAAACATGAACAAAAATATGATCGTGTTTAGGAGCGGGAAATAAACTAGTTGATTTTTATTCATTAAATTTGAGTTTGGTTTTTATGCTCCACATTTTTAATTAATACAAAATATATGTTTGTCTTGGCAAAAACAAATCTGAGAGTGAACGCTTCAAATATGAGAAGAACGTTTCACAGATATAGAGCTAATATTTGGTCTGGTAGTAGCTGGATGTCATTTACAGCACCTACTCTGAGTATCTACATCTTGAAATGTCTCTCAATATCACATAAATTCATACATGGCATAATTTAAAAGTTTTAACTAAAATAGCTGTAACTTCAAAATGTTTAATTGTAGGAACTCTATAATGAAAGGTAGCGAGTGATTTGCATCCCTTCAAGGAACGCTGGAGCTTTTATTTAATTCAGTCTTTGGCTCTAAAATGACAACGTGCTGCTGACCCTGGACCACATTCTGCTTCTGCAGAACTTGACGTTGCATCATCGGCTCAACGTTTCCAGCCTCGTCTCGTGTGTTTTATCACCGTGCCACTTTCACTCTAATTTCAGCCACATCTGGCCTGATGATCCTGCTTCTTCACTCTCTTTCTTATCCTGATTTTGAAAATAGCTAAAGAACTTTGGTCAGTTGGAGCAGCTTTTATGAAAGGTTTGAACAAGCAATATATATCGACAGTAGCAAGGAAAGAAAAAAGACATTAGCAGGAGGAAAGAACACAAAGAATAAGAGAGCGACGAGGAAAAGACTATTTTCTGTTCACTCCCAGAGCACCTTGAGGGATGAGCTGATTTACTGTCAAATCTGCTGCTGGATTATTGATAATCCCAGCCAGGCTCCTCAGTCTACCCGCTCAGGCGTTGCCGCAGTCTGCGACAGAACCGGGACCAGGAGCAGCGAGATTCATATAAAGCAGAAAGAAACAAATGGAGAGGGGGGTGTTTGTTCTGTGGAAGCCCAAACACAGACAGGCACAGGGTGTTTCTTTACCCCGAGAATTAGAGGAAAAAAAAAGAAAAGGCCTTCAATTTTCCACTTGAGCAGATTTCAATTTACACACACATCCCCCTCCGTGACTCCATCCTTCTTTGTTACCGACAACATTTAGGCAGCTGTGATAAGAGATTCTGCTTCTCAATCATTTGTTTGCCATCATTCGCTCAAATGGGAAACTGTCTGAAAACATCTTCAGGACAAAGATGTGACTGGCAGATCAGACGTAAACGGGCTTCACTTTTAACAAAATATTTTATTGGATTGAGCACTATTTAAATTCAATCCAGAACTAAAGCTATTGCATAGCCTATGAAAATGCTTTGTGAATGTTTATTGGAGAAGAACTTGCTGAAAAACATGAAAGTAACTTCAAAACATGCTTGAATGTAGCTGGAAAAGTAGAAGAAAGCAGAAAGGACTCATATTTGCTGAATTAGCTTTAAATAAGCAGACATTAGCACAAAAATCAGGAAATCAGCTTAAAAAAAACGACTAAAATTAGCACTAAAAATATCAAAAAAGTAGCTGAAAAAGCAGAAAGAAGCTTAACCTATGAGAAGTAGAAAGAGCTGAAATGAGCTAAAAATGTGGAATTAGCTGAAAAAGGTATTTGCACAAAACAGCTGATATAGTAAAAATAAATAAAAAGTTGAAACTAGCTGAAAAAAGTTGAAAGGAGCATAAAAAGCTGAAATTAGCAGAAAGAAGTTAATTAGGCTGAAAGTAGTAATTATCAAGAAAAACTTGACTTTATCTAAAAACAACTGAAATTAGCTAAAAATAATCTATAAGTAGCTGAAAATTTGCAAAATGAAATTGGCATAAGAAAGCGGAAAGACATGTTTGCCCAATTAGGCTGAAAGAAGCAGAAATGAGCACAGAAATCAGAAATTGTCTGAAAACGCTGAAATTAGCAACAAAAAATAAACTGCTGAAAAGTAGCTAAAAAGCAGAAAGATGCACAAATTACCAGAAGGTAGAGAGAGAACAAAGAGAGAAAGAAGTTGAAAGAATGTGGAATTAGCTGAAAAAGCTTAAATTAACATAAACAGCTAAGCTGAAAATAACTGAAACTAGCTAAAAACAACAGAAAGAAGTTAGAACAAGCACAAATATTGAAGTTATCAGAAAGAACCTGAAAGGAGCAGAAAACAAATGAAAAAAAAACAGCTGAAGTTGGTTGAAAGTAGCTGGAAAAAAAAAGTGCAAAATTGCACAAGGAAGCTGAAAGAAGCCGAACTGGAACAAAATGTGAAAGGAGTTGTAAAAGGTTGTAATCAGATCTGAAGGATGTAAAAATGAGCTCAGTTCATTTTCTATGAGGAAAAATATGGCAGAAAAGGCTAAATATTTCAAAAAAGGTCAAGTTGCACCAATACCAAAAGTCATAGCGCCATTCTGAACGAGCTGAACGTTTTGATTTATTATTTGTTGAAAAAGCTTGAAAACTGAGGGGCGGGAATCGCGCCGAAAAACGTACGGAAGAAAAGTGGATCACAATAGTGTGAATGCTTCATAAATGTTCAAAAAAAGAGACCAATATTTGGAAAATGTGAATTTAAACAAAGTCAAAATTTAGATCAGACGGCTGCAATATGAGAGTCAGGTGGGGTGACATTCTTATTTCTTAAAAAAAAAAGTGCATGAGACACAACCCTTGTTTTTACCAGCCTGATGAAGCTTTTGGAGAGTTTGTTCTGTCAAAGTAAAAGGAGCTGCTCTGCGTACTGTCATTCTGAATCATATTAATCATTTTATAAAGAATTATTCCAGCAGCAGGGAGACGGTGTGAAGTGGGTTTAAAATCAGAGCCTACCTTTAAATAATCATCGAGTGAAACTCAGTGTAAGTACGTTCTCATCAGAGGTGATACATCATCATAAGAAGACTGTCGGAGGCGAGGAGGGAGAACTGAGGGAGGGAGAGGAAAAGATGACTGCCCTTCATAATAAATCAATTAGAGGCTGTCGGCGCAGTCTTATCAGACTTTAGTTTATTTGAATCTTTAGTTAAACATCGAGGCACTGAGGAATAACAGAGAAACTGCCTGTGTGATGGGAATATGCTGCACTTTTCATAAAGTTTGGAGTGTTCAGACCTGAAATCAGCTGTAACAGGACCATCTTATTATTACTGTTTCAAATAAGCAAACATTCAGTGTGAACAGGTTTGAACTGGTTAGAGGGGTTAATATGACTTTTTCTCTTTTGTGTTTTACACAACTTTGTGACAGTAAATGTATATTGTGGAGATTGGCAAAAATTTCCTGAAGTAATCCCTAATCCACGTGGTTCTATCAGCTGTTGAGGAATGGCGGTTCTTGATGCACGTCTTAGATCGTTTCATGAAATTTTGTTCGGAAGAGGGAGAAATCTACAGTAAATATTCTTTCTATTTTTCTTTGTGAAACATTTTAAAATCCATTCTCCTTACACATTTGTCGTCAAACTGGTGATCCTCTGAGCATCTTTGATTTTCAAAAGCTGACTTACATTGATTTTAACTTTTTTCAAAATTCACCTGTTTTCTTTGTTTTATTGCATCATTTGCTCATAAACTGAACTTGTTTTATTGTTGCATAGCAAAGGAACTAAACCAAACTATACTGCAGACTGTCATGTGCTGACAATTGTTTTTAAACATGGCTAAAAATTCCATGTAGCAAAGGCTTAGCTACAAGCTAAATAGCAAAAAGCTAATTAATGGCAAAAAGTAGTAGAACGGTAGCTAAAATGACCATTTAAAGGAAAAATTGAAGCACTAATTGGTAAACAAAAACGTTTTTGAAGGAGTTGCAAAGATTGCTATGACATTCTACGTGGAAAATATTTGTAAATAAAAACCAATATAAATATTTGCAATAATATGACAATGGCTGTGGTAGCGTGGTGGTCAGTGCTGCACACTTGTGATCTCAAGGTTGCTGGTTTGAGCCCAGGTGGCATCAGGAATGGCATCCAGTGTGAAAAATTGCCAAATTTTTCTTGTGAGTTTGTTCGCTGCGTGCCGACCCCTGAAGAAAGGAGCGGCTAAGATATTTTTATTGTTGAGGTGGTCCAGGCATCTGGTAAGGATGCTTCCTGGGTGCTTCTCTAGGGAGGTGCTTCGGGCATGTCCAACTGGGAGGAGACCCCGGGGAAGACCCAGGACACGTGGGAGGGACTGTCTCTTAGTTGGCCTGGGAATGCCTTGGAGTCCTCCCAGAAGAGCTGGAAGAGGTGACTGTAGAAAGAGATGTCTGGGCCTCCCTGCTCAAGCTGCTGCCCCCATGACCTGAATGGATGGATGGATGGAAATAAACCATAGCTCCCATCTTCTAAATGAGCCCAACATTTTTGATACAAAATGGGCTAAAATAGCGCAAAGCCTGCAAAAGTAGTTGGATTGCAAAAACAAACAAAAAAAAAAAATTAATGAAAAGCCGTCTCAGCGTTCAGACAGTAAAATTCATTAAATCAACTTATAACCTATTTTGGACTAAAACAAGTTTTGAATTAATTACCTTTTTTTTTTTCTTCTTCTTCAGAATCCAACAATGTTCACTCAGGTCATCTGGGCAGTTCCTTTTTTATTTGTTGAGACGTTCCACCCTCCTCATCACTATGAGAAGTCTCATACAAATTGTTTCCTCACCAAACAGTACACTCAAACAGTGGATGGTCCACCAACCAGTTGTGCGGCTTAGTGGGGAAAACGGTTTGTATGTGACTTCGCAGATTGATGAAGCCCCTCGAATGGAGGGTGAAGCATCTCTCAACAAAAAAAAGGAACTGTCCAGATGACCTGACTGAACATTGTTGGATTTCTTTACCTGGATTACTGAACATGAACTTTGTCAACCTCAGAATCATAACCTGAACTGAACGAACAGATTTTTAACACATAACATGTAAGAGTTCTTATTAAAGATCTCATTTTCATATTTTAACCGCCCACTTTATTTTAATAACCCAGTCAGTTGCTTCAGCTTGAACCCGTTTCTGGTTCCTGACCTGCTTGGTTCTCACCACAGCTCCTGAATGTTTGATTTACAATCTTGGTAAATAAAAAACAAAAAGTCCTGCTATGATGATTAAAAATGTGGCATTGTGTGGTCTTTTTTGTAACAAAAAAGCAGAATATTATAAAATTAGATCTTTTCTACTATATTCTGAATTGATATAGAGTAGTTTTAACTGCATGTTTACTTTTACAGACACTACAAAATAAATATGAGCACATTGGGTCTTATTGTTATAAACTTGAGTAATTTGGGGAGGGGGTTAAACCACATATTGTCTTTTTAATTGACACTATGTCCATCCTCATGCAGTCGCCTCTGTCTGAATAGACGAGCTGTTAATTAATAAGAGTGTGAATAGAAATTCATTTTCACAGATGGGCACCATATTCATCTGGAAAACGCTGATAATCCTCTTTATGTTTCTTTGTTTAATTGTTAAAATGTAAATGACAGTGACGTTGTTTTAATGTGCCTCGTGTATTGTTTGAGTTTTACATCTTTACTTAAAATAGAAGAATAACCAAAACCGTCACTGTCTCATCCCAGGTGGTGTATAAGAACAACGACATCCGTCTGGAGTTGTCCCGGATGGCTCGAATTCTGGACCCGAAGATGAAAATTCAAGGCGAGGTTGCATACAAGTGTGAAAACGTGGCCACGCTGGACCCGATTTCCTTTGAGACCCCGGAGGCCTACATCAGTCTCCCCAAGTGGAACACCAAGCGGATGGGATCCATCTCCTTTGATTTCCTAACGACCGAGCCCAATGGACTCATCCTCTTCACTCACGGCAAACTACAGGAGCGGAAAGATGCAGCCCGGAGTCAGAAAAACACCAAGGTCAGCTCAGAACAATTCCCTCTGCATTAAGTAATGTCATCCTAATACTATCAGCAAACAAGAAGGAACAAGGAGTTCACCAAGATCATTTATGTCCAGTCTTGGTTCTCAAAGGCTTTTATCCTGCATGTTTTACTTTGTTTCCTTTAGCTCCAACGAATTTGAATCTATGGTTAAATTATCTCAAAGTTCTATAAAACATGTAGGATGGTGGCCCTCAAGACCAGGATTGGACACCGTGTTTTACGTTTCTCAGCGCCAACACATCTGACTTGATTCAATAGGTGATGAGCAGTCAACTGCAGAACACGAAGAGGTAATTCAACCACTGAATCAAGTGTTGTTGAGTAGGGAAACAAGTAAAACGTGCAGGATAGTGCAACTCATGGACCATGATTGGACACCCCTGTCTTACACAAATGTTTCAGCGTCTCTCTATGTAAAAATAAACAATTATGGATGACTCTTAAAACACATTGGTATGTCTGTTTTAGATAAAAAATGAAGACATTTCTCTTGGCCAGGTGGATTTCTTTGCAGTGGAGCTCCTGGATGGCAGCCTGTACCTCCTGCTGGATATGGGCTCAGGGACGATAAAGGTGAAAGCCACCCAGACAAAAGTAAACGATGGGGTGTGGTACCATGTGGACATCCAGAGAGATGGAAGATCAGGTCAGTGAAGCTACTTTCTGTGTACTTGGAGGAAAAACTTGTATAATTGATCAGGATAGATATCAGCTCTCTGCTCCACACAGAGGGCTGTGGTAGCTCGGTGGTCTGTGGTTTGTTTCAGGAAGGGCATCCGGCGTAAAAACAATTGCCAAGTCTTCGTGCGACTAGTTCGCTGGGGTGACCCCTAATGAAGGGAGAAAGCCAAAAGAAGAAGAAAAAAAAATACATGGTTTTATCATAGAAAACATAGATTTTTTTTTTATTTTTTTTTACGATATTTATTTTTCAGAAAAACACAGAATATGCTGTATTTTTCAAAAACAAGGTGCAAAGCGTAATATTTGGCAAGGCCCGTCTAGGAATTCCTCCCTGATCCCTCCTGTCCCTCTGAATAATCTTCATTGCTAGTAACACCTTCCTCACTCTCCTTGGAGGACTGCAAAATTGCAGCTAGCGCTTCCTCTACTGTCAGACTTCTCCTCATGGATGTTTGTTTATTCTATACACCTTGCAATAGAGGGGGTTATGAAATTAAAATATATACAGTATTAGAAATCAAATACTGGCCAAGTTTCATGAAATTAGTCTTTAACAGATCAATGTATTGAGAATCAAAAATAGCAAATAAGCAGAATGTACATGTTTGGTCCTAATCTCTAATCTCCTTGCTTCAACCCACTTTTTATGACATTATCAACACTGTTAGATAATTCTGTTAGGAACAGCTGGGACACTATCTTAAAATCCTCCATTTGACTTGATACAGGTGCACGTGCTGGAGTTCATGTAACACCCACAGACCTTTGTTCTTGTATTGTGAAGCTATACTGTACAGGGCATGACCTCTTTCTTTTCCCTTTCTGCCTCAGGTACCATCTCAGTAAACAGCAGACGGACTCCATTCACAGCCAGCGGTGAGAGCGAAATCCTAGACTTGGAAGGGGATATGTATTTGGGAGGGCTTCCAGTAGATCGCTCCAACCTCATCTTACCAACCGAACTCTGGACAGCGATGCTCAACTACGGCTATGTTGGCTGCATCCGAGACCTTTTCATCGATGGCCGGAGCAAGGACATCCGTCAGATCGCTGAGGCACAAAATGGTGCAGGGATCAAACCCTCGTGCAACAAACAACAGGGGAAGCAGTGCGAGAGCTACCCATGCAAAAACCGTGGCATCTGCAAAGAAGGCTGGAATCGATTCATCTGTGACTGCACTGGTACTGGATACTGGTCACGCACCTGTGAAAGAGGTAAATGTGTGTACTGTATTTGGATGTGCGTGTTTTGGTGCAATTGATTGTAAAATGGATATTATCTCCAAGGCAGAACCATCAGAGTGTAAAGACTCAAAGACAGAAGCAGTCAGAAAGAAGACGTTTGAGTGATAAAACAACTCACAAGGCTAGTTAGATATACTCAAACTGTCTTAAACACAGGATGTGACATCATAAAAGGAGGGTCTGTCTTCGGGTTGTGCCCACCATGGGAAAATTAAACTCTACCACCTCAAGTGATTAATTTTTGGAGTCATCTCAGTTCAAGATGGCCACCGTAGCCAGCTGAGCTTGAAACACTAAAAAGGCTAATACTCAAACAATTTTAAAGATTTTGACAAAAATGTTGGTATGGTAGTAGCTGAGAATGATTTCTACTACAAATTTTGAGCACTTGTAAACTGTGCAAAATGTTTTACCTTTTGAGTTGATTTTGTCTGTTAGCAGAATATCTCATAATTCACTGGGCTGATTTTAATAAAAGCTCCAGATAATAATCATCTACAACTCTTCCACATTTTAAGTCAATCCAATACAAGATAGCCACCACAGCTAATTGAGGTTAGCCCACCCAAGACTGGCTGTAACTCAGTCAAAATTACAAACATTGAGCTAAAATTTGATGTGGTAGTAGTTGAGTGTCACATGCACTGCAGGGCATGACGAAAATGACATCAGATTGCACAAAATGTTAATTTAAAGGTTTGACCAAAACTGCTACTTCATGTCTTTGCATAAGATGATCTTAGTCTAAAACTGTGGCATTAAAGGGTACACGGGGACTGTCGCGATAAACAATAAATCAACTAATCTCATGAGGAATGAAAATTATCGACCTCATTTTTATTTACCGGCTTTATTGTTTCTTCATGTCTCTCTCTTTCTACTGAAGATGCGGCTCAACTCCGGTGCTCTTCTCTTTTCCCTTTAAAATCTGTTTTAACTGTCCAAAATCATATTTTTGTATAGTTAAAAGCAGCTACGCTGGGAAGCTAAGCTACGAGCTAAGCTAACAGGCCTCAGAAAAAAACATCTGTCTGGTCAAAACTCCAAAATTTGCAGTTGAAACCCGTGTCTTCGTATAAAAAGTTGTTTTTCTCAGCAAAAAGAAGCTGAGAACTTGTTTACTGATTTTTGTTAAGTGTGAAAAATGCTATGCTAAAGAGCTCAAACCACCGAGCGTACGCCATATCACCATGTCAGCCCATATTACGTCAAGGGACCGCCCTCCCATCTTTCTTAAAGAGACACCTGCTCAACTAGCCATCCTTTGGTTCAAACGGTCATTTACTGCCATCAGTTGGTCAAAAAAGGTACTACATGCAAAACAAATTAACATTTCTTTTAAAATTTGACAATTATTTATTGTTAAATTTTAAACAATATTATCGTTTATCGCAATAATTTCTGAGACAATTAATTGACCAGAAAAATGTGTTATCATGACAGGCCAAGGACTGTCTGAACCGCTTTAGACACACCATATTTTTCAGACTATAAGGTGCACTGGATTATAAGGTGCAATATCAATGAACGGGTCTGTTTTCATATATATGGCCCACCAGATTATAAGGCACATCAAGCGAAACAAGTTCATTTTGACAGATTTGAGTGCTGTGTACTACATAAATTCGGTGTGAGATCAGTAAACACTACCAGGATTAATACATAAATTGCACTGGATTATAAGGCTCACTGTTGATTTCTGAGAAAATAAAGGATTTTAATTGCGCCTTACAGTATGAAAAATACAGTAAGTTGGATCTAGTAAAAGTTTTTGTGCTGTCAAATTTTCCCAGCCTCCTAACACAAACATTTCTTATTTCAACTTGGCAATCCCTTTGTAACAAACTCTTAGACATCATTGAAAGACATAAAAAAAGAATCTTGTTAATCAAAGTCAGACTGACGTATCACCCAGTATAAGGAATGTTTTTTTCTCAGTGGTTTAAACTTACAACTGAAGGATTCAATACTGCTCCGTCTAAAACCCTCTTACTGATGGTGTAAGCACGTGGATTACAGATTCACCTGAGTAAAAGATGTTCGGCATCGCAACAACCTTCTGCCTCATCATCTCGCCACCGAATGACTCTGCTGCTGAGCTGCCTGCAAACGTTGTCTTGAGAGAGATGTAAATTAATTTCTAATCCGTTTACAGCTGACATACATGATTTTATTTCCTGCGCGAGTCTCTCTCGTATCTTCTGTGCAGCTTTGCCAGCATCCTGCATCTCGAAGAAACGTCTCCCCATAGGACGGAGAACAAACATCCAATGAAGTTATTCTCTGAAAGATAAAGTTGCTGTTGCTGACCTCCACAGGTTTAGCAAAGGAGGGTTTATCAAATTGTAATCACAAAGCATGACGAAAAGTTTGAGTTCACTGAAGTGGCTTGTCCATCTTCTGTTAAAACACGTTTTTTTTAAGTAAAATTCACAGCAGGGTTACTTTACCATACCATAGCCCTTTATTTATAAAGCACTTAAAATGACAACAAGGCCAACCAAAGTGCTGTACAGCAACAAGCAAAGGATACAGGATAAAATGCATAGATCCAAATAAATATAGATAAGAAGTAAATGGCTATCATTATAGAATACAGGCAAGTTAAAATCAACTCACACACTGTCAAAAGCCAGGGAATAAAAGTGAGATTTTAAACAAGACTAAAAACCATGAGAGAAGGAGCCTGTCTGACTTGCAGTGAGTCATTCCACAGTCTTAGACCTGCAACAGAGAAGGTCCTGTCACCTCTGAGCTTAAAACAAGTGCCTGGAGCCAATAATCTGATCTGCTGACCTCAGAGAGCTGCATATGGCTGCAGCAGATCCACGAGATAGGAGGGGGCAGAACTGTTCAGCGATTTAAAAAAAAATACAGAAGGGTTTTCAAATGAATTTGAAATTAAACCGGGAGCCAATGAAGGGAGGCCAGAACTGGAGTAATGTGCTCTTTTTAAGTTGATATGATTTTTATAGAATTTCACAACATAGATCACATTAATCCTGAATCTGTTCTAAAAACGGTTTCTTTTCAAACATCAAAAGGTTGAAATTTGAATTAAGTGTTTTAAACAATAAGATGTAAAATGCTTTTTGTAATCTAGTTTTCATAAATATTTTACAAAAAGAGCTTACTGTATGAACCAGGGGCATGTACAGGAAAAATAGAATTTGCTTCTATCACTTTATTTATTACCACCACTGTGTTTACTAATGATCTTGGGTATATTTGGCACTCCTCCTGCCAGCGTCATCATGCATTAAACTGCTTCCTGCTGATCAGAGACACCCCCCCCCCCCCCCACACACACACACACACACACACACTTTCCTTACCAGTTTCCTCCACGTGTCCAGTCAGTGTTTTAGAAAATGATCAGAGCTGAAAACTCATTTCTCATCCCCAACCTCCCAAATTGCTTCCACTTCCTCCTGCATATCACACTCTTCTCATTTCTCTCCCCAGTGGCG
>JARVLU010000624.1:19324856-19338712 GCA_031762415.1 Simpsonichthys santanae | reverse complement strand
ACACACACACACACACACACACACACACACACACACACACACACACACACACACACACACACACACACACAAATTCACAAGGTGAAAACAATAGTAGCCTGTCCGATGCAATAAAACGTCTAAGATAACGGTTAACGTCTCTAACTTCGGAAAGGTCGAAGCGTCACTTCTGTCTATAAAACACACAAGTGAATGCTTTTGAAAGAGGGAAAACGCTAAATAAAAGAGTAAATATTTGGATCACAAATCAGAACAAAACAGTTCTCAGCTTCTACAGATGTTTGTAGGAAAACTAACCAGATTTAACACACACAGTGATGTCGCTGCTCCTGTTCAACTTCTTGTCAAATGGCGACAACTTTTTAGCTTTGGCAAAAATGAAGTGATGCAACATCTCGCAACATCCTCGGTCCAGATATTTCTGTTGTAATTTCTAAGAATTATTATATTTCTACCACCCGGAATTAGAATAAACAGTTTATTATTGCAGACGCAGCTCAAACAAATAAGAAGTTTTATTTCTGTGTCAGTTCTAATCCACATGCAGCTGTGTGGTGCCCTGCAGAGTGTTGAGCAGGACCAGCGCTCCTTTCATGTCCCCAAAATGATATTCAGCTTCTTCACTTCATCCCCCTCAGGCAGGAAAACCGTCAAAAGCCTTCGTGGCTGAAGCCATCAAAGTTCACTTTCAAAGTTCCCATCAGCCTGGCAATCAGAATGGATATATGTTTGGCTTGTGTCACGTGGATGAAGACATCATGGGCTCCAAACCTCCAGACCAAGGTGGTTTCTGAAGTCCTTTTTACAAAGTAAATAATTCATGACATAAAGTTAAAAAGCTGAAAGAAGCTCTGCATCTTAATATTAACAACACGCTGCAATGAATGCCCCTTTTTTCTTTTATTGTGTGAACGCTAACTCAGCTTTCAGACTGCTTCCTGTTTACATTTACATTTTGTACATGCTTTGGGCTCTATTTCTACAATTTTAGCCATTCAAAATGCTTGGCTCTTTCAGGAAATGGGTGCTGTGACTTTTAGTTTTCTGTAACTTTTATAAAAAAAAAATTTAAAGTATTTACCTTAATCTGCAAACATTTTCCTCATATTACAATATTTTCAATTCCTTTTTTTAAAATCTGATTTAGCATACTGCATCTTTTATGCAAGTATTAGTTTTGTTTTGCTTTTAGTTAGTCTTTTGCTACCTTTAGCTTTCATATACGTAGTTCCAAAAATTTTCACTTTTAGCAATTATTTGCTACTTTTATCAAGCTTTTTGTTTCTTTTAGCTAATCTTGTGCTTCTTTTACTTTTGACTATTTCACTGCTTTTAGCATCAATTGTGCAGTTTTAGCTGCCACAGCGAATTTCAGCGGTCATTCAGCGCTCAGCATACACACTATTTGTTGAAAATGCAAATCTAAAAAGTATATATATTATATTTTAGTTTACCTCATTTATTAATGTTTTTACTTTATATTTTGTTTTTATTTATTGGTTTTTGTTTTTGTTTTTCATTTGTCCTTTCTTAATGGACACATTTTGTTTTTACATTGTCTTTTTTTTATGTTTTTCACCGTATTTTACTATTCTTTTTGACAGGTCATATATGTGTAGTACAGAAGATGTCCTGCAGTTTGACAAAAAGTACTATTTCTTATGAAGTCATTGAATAATAAAATGTGAAAAATGCTTCAGTTTCTTGTTTCAGTTTTAGAGCCAGCTGTTATTAAACTTGTAACCAACTTAGTTTAGGGAAATAAAATAAAAAAGTCAAATTTATTTCTAATAAAACTGTGGTTGACCAAGGTTCCTCTCAGAATTAAAAAAAAAATAATAAAAAGATGTTAATTAAACATGAAGTTGATAAAATCAGATATGGAAACAATTTCAAAACTAACTATGCTTATATAATAAAAGACAACATATTCTGCTCAACATCAAACACATTTTTAGCTTTAATGATACAACAACTTTAAGATTCCACGGTCGGGATGCCTCTAGAACAGTTTTTGGGGTTTAGTTTTAATGCAAAACATTGATTTCTGACATGAGGTGTTTAGCGGAGTTGAAAAGTTTAACTAATGTTTTTTTAGGCTCCATGTTCCCGTATCCTCGCCGGCATTCTTTCACCTTTCTTTTACCTCAGCTCCTTCTCTTGGTGCATCCTGAGCTCTGGTCCGACCCCCTCCTCCTCTACTCCTTTCCACGCTCCCTCTCTTTCATGCTGTGGCAGCGCCGGGATTCAGATCAGTGCTTCTTGCTTCATTAAAAGGCGAGGAAGTCCAGACTGAGCGGATACATCAAAGACAGGGTCTATAATATGAACAGCTGCATGCAAAAAGTGATTTTTCTCTTTGAGAGGAAGTGATTTCCTGACATTTTTTTAATGTTTATTTTGGTGACCTTCTGGAAATTTAACAATGAAAGACAAGAAGAACATGCAGGAGTGGATTTATAGTTTTCTGCTTTGTGACCAAGTTGTAGAAAATCAGACAGATCTTCCTGTCTGTGATTTTTTTCTGCCAAAACTTAATTAAAGATGTTCTTAGTGACCAAAGAAGTGGGGCAACGAGACAAGAGTGAAATCTTTTGGAGATGCAGCGGTTAAACCACAGAGAAGGATGCAGGAGGTGTTGATGAGAAGGGATTACCACCGTGAATGTTTGACAGGATGTACAGTTTCTCCACTGGATTTACTTGACTAAGTTCAACCACCTCTGGGTGTAATGTGTGTGAAGTGTTTGGAAACATCTGGAACCTTTATTTTGTGTTTTCTCCGAGATGAGCCTACTGCTTTGTAATTTTCTACTGGGCAAACTTTGAATATTCACCATCATGTGCCCCGTTGGTGCTTCACCTTTACGGGGTTCTATGAAAAGGGGCTCATGTCATCCATGTGGACTGATTGCTCTGTACCACAGTGCCTGGATAGGCTGGCTGTGTGTGGTGTGTGCGGCTGCGTCCCCATCAGGGCAGTTGTTAAACTCTCTGAGTGCCACCAGACTTCAGGTGGCAACAGACTCGTACGGATACTCTGATGAGCGACACCTGCTCGTGGCGAGGCACCGCTCCTCTCCGTCCATCTCCAGTCACAGATCTCCTGCTACTCTGAAGGGTGGTCATGGTGAGTGGGGGGTGCTTTTAGGGCAGGGGTGCCCAGACTTTTTCATGCGAGCTAGTTTTAAAATGACCAAGTCAAAGTGATCTACCTACTATAAGGTCCTGTTTACATGAGAACAACCTCTGGAAAAAAAAAATTTTTTTTTCAATTTTATTGAGGGGAATAAACAAACAAACAAAAAAAGAGCAGATTTACATGAAATATGCTGTAGTTTCCATGTCAGTTGGGTTGCCAGATACAAACTATCATACTGTGGCTTTAAAATTATAGTATTTTGACCTAAACTGTCATATGTGCTAAAGATATTCAAATGAGGCGTGTGTTCTGTTTGTTGAACATGTGTGCGCAGAAAATAAGGGGGTAAATAAAATATTTAAAAATTGTCTGGCAACCCTGACTGCTGCATTCATTGTGCATGCAGCGTCTGCAAGACATTTGCATCCACACTGGTGAATACACTAACCTCTCTTTGGAACTGGATTTTATTAGTTTTGCTGAAAAAGGGTTAGTAGCTCAAAAACACTCTACTTTCTGCCGTTTATTATAACTGTTGTTAGTGCAGAAAAACTTTGGACCACAGCCGCCTGTAGTGTGCGTGTTTCTCACACTTGGAGCTTTTCACACCTCCATGGGGGATTCCTCCAGAAATCTCCACTTTGAGACTTGGGAGTCAGAAACCTTCAGTTAAAAAAAAAAAAACAACCAAGATGCTGTTGTGTCAATGAAAGTTTCATGTCGTGTCGGGGTCTCAGACTGACTGCCCTGTATGTCAGTCAAGTGACAAATCTCATAGATGATAGGCTGATGTCTACTTTTTAATACCATGCATTGATTTCCATAATACCTTTGCGATCAACATATTGGGCTGTTTTAGGGGGAATTCTGATGGAATGCTGTCATTCTGTGGATGATTTCAAACCATGGCTTCAGAAAAAGGAACTTTTTTGGCTATCATTTAAAAAAATAACTGGTGGGTCTTGATTCTGTGAATGTTTTTGCAATGTTGGCTTAAAATCTAGGCTTTGATAAAGAAAATGTGCTCAATCTGGGCTGCATCCTATAACGATAGATTTACAATGAAGCATTAGCTTGCTGCAATCAGGAATAGGACATTTCTCTGAACTTGTTTTCTTTTTGTTTGGTCAGTTGTAGTTTTTACTGGCTGGATGTCTAATGGTTCCACCACTGCAGTACAGTCTGCAAAAGACTATGCTTTTGTCTGATCCGATTAGAGGGTATTCATTAAACTCATTGCTGCAAGTAGTTTCTTTGGCTTGGATGGTATTCTTCACAAACGTCTGACTGATGGAGCGCTGCAGTAAAAGTTTCCTTTAGGAAATGTTAGAGAGCTATAGAAATTTAAATAAACTCATACACTTTTTTTCCTGGATGTTCAGCTCTTTAACGACTGAAAGCAACCAAATAAAAGACAGAAAACTCAAAAGCCTTATACTGTATGTGTTGATACTTAGTTTGACTCCATCAGATCTTTGTCTGTTGCACAAGACGTCTGTCTTTTCCACAGAGGAGTAAAGCAGCACATCCAAGAACAGCACTAACACAAGCCAGAGCAGCCCATACAAGAGTGTTTAATGCAACTGCCCTCAAGTGGCAGCAACATGCCAATGCACACCTGCGTGACATGTCCATTTACAACACATCACCCTCCACCACCTTTGAAAAGGTTGAATTTGCTTGGACATTATGTGAAATGTAAACAAAAAGAAAACAATTTGCAAATCACATGAACAGATCTGTTTTTCACAATGAAAAACAGTAAACACATCAATAAATTGTGCATTTATTAGGAAATTTTAATTTTAGTTTCGATGGTACAACACAAAAAATTGGTATTGGGGCAACAACAGGCTGTAAAAGTAACCAATATGAAGAAGAAAAAGTTGGATGAACATTTTGCAGCTAATTAGGTTAATTGGCAGCAGGTGGGTAAAAGGACAGTGTAAAAGAGCATTTTAGATAAACTGAAGCAAAGTTGGACTTTGGGTTTTCTTTGTAACATCGCAGATCTCCATGCACAATATTATATCTGCATTAATAAGATGTGCTGTCTCCTTAACGAATAAATACAAAAAGATAGTTTTAAAAGGCAACAATATGAAAAAATATAAACTGTGGAAAACATCTATTCAGCTGAGACATTTTTTAAACACTAATAAAAACAAACATTATGTAGTCTCGGAATTTAGGAGCAATTCTTGTTGCTGTTCATTGTATAATTTAAAATTCTCCTTCTGCTCTGCTCAGCTGGGACCACGTACATCTTTGGCAAAGGAGGAGGACTCATCCTGTTCAACTGGCCAGCCAACGAGCGACCGAGCACCAGGACAGACAGACTGACGGTCGGTTTCAGCACCTCCCTGAAAGACGGCATCCTGGCCAGGATTGACAGCGCTCCAGGTCTGGGGGACTATATGATGCTGCATATAGTGAGTACTCCCACCAATTCTGCTTGGAAGAAGTATCTTTCTTTAAATGGTAAATGGACTGTACTTATATAGTGCCTTTCTATCTTATCAAAGCGCTTTACACAACAATTGCCCTCATTTACCCATTCATACAGCACTCTACTATATCTATACAAAGGTAATTGACCAAAACATTCTAAAGAGACTAATCAGAGCTTTATCACATTCATACATTGATGGGACACACATCTGAGACTATGAGGGGTTCAGTGTCTTGCCCAGGGACACATTGGCATTTGACTGCTGGTGCGTTCAAACCTCCATCTCTTGCATTAGAGGATGACTGCGCTAACCACTCAGCCACAGCCACCTGTCAACAATCAAATCCTTTAATTGTTTTAAAATAAACACAAAATGAAGAAGTACTACAAACAGATGTAGCCCTTGTGACTTACACCTGGAGAGATGTTCTTTCAATCCTGCACCCTTTATGCTTGAATATACATTTTGTAGATTCTTAGTAGAAAAGAGGACAACCACTACAGAGTCTGGTCAGCCATCTTGAATATTAAAGTTCAAACTCTGTGTCCGTCCTCACCAAAGTTGATTTCAAATTACTAAAGCTGTCTTGCACGTGATATTCTTAAGGCCGGGTGTTCAAAAAGACACCAAAACAACAATTCAGCTGAACATAGGTATTTAATGACAGCAAATGTTTTGTCATTACAGCAACAAGGGAAGATTGGTGTGACCTTCAACATCGGCACTGAGGACATCAGTGTGCAGGAGAGCAGCACCCCGGTGAACGACGGGAAGTATCACGTGGTCCGGTTCACCAGGAACGGCGGCAATGCAACCCTGCAGGTGGATAACTGGTCAATCAATGAACACTTCCCAACAGGTACAACAACCACAGATCATTTTTGAATGTTTAATGGGTCTAGTGAGACTGTGATGTCACTGGGCAGCATCTGCTTTACTGAACCTCTGTTTGGCGGCCGCATTCTTCCAAGTAACTGCTAAACAACCAAGCAGAAAACCTTTTTTTAGACGTGACATAATAAAATGTTTTAAATTCATGCAATCTTTTTGGAGCCATCAAGTAAATAAAAACTGCACTTTAACTATGGGAATGTAATTTGAAACAACCTGGATAATGAATTTGCGAAAGATGGCCTTGAAATTTTTGGCATCTGCCCTTTTGTCATGTTTAACAATCCTATATTTCATAAATATTGGATGCAGGTCAACCTAAAGTCCAAAACATCAGAGCATCTGGTCTTATAGGTGACACTTTTGGCACAAAAATGTTTCTCCTGCTGTTGTTGTTCACGTTTGTTTCTGTAAAGACGTTTTGATGAGGTGTAAGACTATTCAAACAATCTGTTAACAAAGTTCAATGAGAAAAAACAAAACAATGTAATCATCAGAACCAGCTTCTGCAGGTAAATGCCTGAGGTGCACTCTGGTAGATTTCCCCACAAATTATCCATTAAAAGCACAAGATGAATTCCAAGTTGCAAGAAGAGATCCCTCTGTGTCCTTTCCCACCAGCCTGCTCCATCTTCTCATCATTGCTTCACTTCTCCATGGGTGAGCAATACCCAGGAGTCCTGTGTGTTAAATGATTCTTCTGTTCTGGAAAATGTTGTCATTCTGTGTGGACCTTAACATTTCAGGTGCCTGGTGTAGATGAGGCTATGAAAGACTAATCAAACCACTCAGCCTGTTTCCAGCAGGCAGAAAAGGTTTTAGGGGCAGCCTCTAAGACAAAGGACCTCAGTTTGTTATATCTAATGTACCAGAACTGGTCCACCTTGTCTCATCTCTTCTGTGAAACATCTGCAACCCAGCTGTGAACGTCATCTTCCACTATTTGTTTGACTCTATTGGAGCAGCTGTAAACATCACCGCAGTTTGTCTGTTTCCACCTTCGGAGAATATAAACCATTTTAGTACTGAGACGCTTGAAGAAAGTCTTGGTCATGTCTCATTTCTTCTTGGCCTTATCTCAGTCTCTGACGGAGTGGACTCTGTTTTTTATTATTATTATTTTTTAATTGTTTGAAACCAGTTACAACCACAGCTGTAAGGATAACAGTGAGGTTAACATCTGTATCTCCAGGCTTCTTCATCAAGTAGCTCTGAAGTAACTGACGGCAACCAAAGAGGAGCAAAATCTGACGGACAGAAAATGTTGACCCGTTTCTCTAAAACCTTCAGAGAGCATTTCAGGTTATATAAAATCTATTAAGCTTTTAAGATTAATCAAACCTAAGTTCAAAAAGAAATCTGACAAATGAGTAACTAATTTTAATCAGTTTATCATAGTCTCTGAGTTTTTGAGATGAGTTTTGAAAAGCACTGGTGGTTTCCATATGATTTACTTTATTGCTCTGATGTTTGGCCTCAAGTTCTAAAACTTTGATCTTGGACTCGGTCTTGATAGATGCTGGTTTTGGTCTGAACTTGTTGGATCTGGACTTAGTTTAGGTTGTCTTGACCAGAACACAAGCTTCATTATTAGCTAAATGAAGGTGTGAGCAGAAATGGTTTGTGGACTGCCAAATGGGCCTATGGTTCGGTCCTTCCAGCACAGCCAACTAATAACACAGTCATTGGTTGCTTGGTTGGTGGCTTGGTTGGATGATTGATTGGTTCTTGGTTGGATGTTTGGTTGCTTGGTTGGTTGGTTGCTTGGTTGGATGTTTGGTTGCTTGGTTGGTTGCTTGCTTGGATGATTATCTGGTTATTTGATTGGTTGGATGGCTGGTTGGTTGCTTGGTTGGATGTTTGGTTGCTTGGTTGGTTGCTTGCTCGGATGCTTGTCTGGTTATTTGATTGGCTGGATGGCTGGTCGGTTGCTTGGTTGCTTGCTTGCTTGGTTGGATCCTTGGTTGATTGCTTGGTTGGATGTTTGGTTGCTTGATTGGTTGGTTGCTTGGTTGGTTGCTTGGTTTGATCCTTGGTTGGATGCTTGGTTGCTTGGTCTGTCAGGGCCTTGTTCCCCTGTGAATGGAACAAAGGTTTCACATTTTGTAATAAGTGTCTCATCAGGTCCATTAAGGCACATGCTGTCCAGTGATTTGGTAATAATGGTTATATCTATTGTTGTATGTGTTGTGTACTTTTAGTTTGTTTAATTTTTATCTACAAAAACTAACCAAAAAAAGATAACAGACAACAAAAAAGCCTAATTGAAATCTACTTTTAGCTAAAATGATTCTAATCTTTTGTAAATGTTAAGTCGTGTTTTTTTTTTTTTTCAGCTGACATGATTCTGATGGTAAATAAATGTATTTATAAATGTATTTTTAAACTTTAAAGGGAACAGCGATATTGAGCGCTATCAAACGGCCAATAAGAAAATTCCTTTCAAATATGTCAGACCTGTAGAAGAATGGCTACAAGAGAAAGGTAATTTGAAATAAACTTTTTTTCTATGTTCTCGCTGTATTGGTGTTCTGTTGCTTAAAACAAAAACATTTAAATTGGGCCTGTTGTCTCCTATTTTAGCATATGGTGATATGTTTGAGGTTTAAAATCTAAGAATACTTCCAATTTAAATAAAATTAAACTGAGATTTTACTGTAAAAAACACGTTGATATAGAAACAGACGTGTTTCTGAAGCTACAATAGTATCTGTGCCATTATTAATAAATTATTAACTGCTTTAAATAAATCAAAACGATGAGAAATAAAATTTAAAAATCTAATATATTTATAAAATGATATGTGAAAGTAGTATAAGTCTTAACTGCTCAGTTTGTGAATTTTTGATCACATACTGAATTTTAGACTCATGTCTTACAGTTACTTAACAACTCAGTTTGACGGGACAAGACATTTAGATTATTACTAGTAAAACATTGTTTAAAATGATAAAATGCAATGTTCTGTCAGCTGCTTTTATGTCCTGTTCTTACTTTCTTCCCCACTCCTCTTCCTCGAGGTTTGCTTTGCAGATTGCCAAATGAAAATTTGATACAAATTCTTTTTATTACAGGTTGAGAGAGCAGAGTCAAACTGATGAGGGAAAAAAGGAATGTCAACAAAAAGTTAGCATTTTCATTTAAGATAATAATAATAAAAAATAAAAAAACACAAAGCAAAGAATTGGTAGAATATTTGCAGCTTTTTTCCTAAAGGTAGAATAAGTTTTGATTGGAATTTGCTAAAACAAAAGATTATTAACCCTTAACTCTGAGCAGATTGAGGTGGACTTGATAAAGAAGCGGCTTTATTTGGCTCTGAGTTGTGACAGAACAGAACCCTGCAGTATGGATCAATGGCTTCATCAATCAAACACATTGACGAAAGGTTTTATCAAGTATTTTAAATTTATTAATCACTTTATGCAAATATAAGCTTAACTTTTACTTTTTCCTACCTTAAAACAAAATCACTAAATGAACACATAGCATTTATTAAATGGGCAATGATTTTTATGTATTGATTACAGCTGATTCAGTTTGTTGGACTGCTATTAAAATAGTTTAACCTTTTGTTTGCCTGCTTCTTTTTAACATCAACACATAATTGAATTGTGAAAAATTACATAAATAATGTATCAAAATAACTTTAATTTAATTTCAACTGAATATTTTCATTTAAAATTTCACAATTTTGCAGATGTACAGAAAATGTGCAAAGTGTTGAATGTGAATAGCATGTGTTTGATACTTATTGATGCATGATTGATTAGATATAGTTTAAATTGTTATTTTTTTTAAAGTATTTTACTGGATATGAATTTAAAAGAAGTTTCAAAATAGTCTTTTTTGTTTTATGTTCTTGCATGATTTGAACATCGTGCTTCTTTATTTTTATGAGCACATTTGCTTTTTATGAAGACTTTAAAGGTCAGTGATGTGTTGATTAATCATAATATTGCTTTTCTGTGATTTCTTACGATGGATTTGTTTTTCAGGACGACAGCTAACAATTTTCAACACTCAAGCCACAATCACAGTTGGGGGCAGCGACCGAGGCCGACCATTTCAGGGTCAGCTGTCAGGCCTTTATTATAACGGCTTAAAGGTGTTGAAAATGGCCGCGGAGGCAAACCCCAACATCAGGATTAACGGCAGCGTGAGGCTGGTAGGCGACGTGCCTGGTGCAGCCGGATCAGCCAAGACCACTGCCCTGTCTCCAGACATGTCCACTACTTTTATTGAAACGACCACGATGATGTCCACCACAACCACACGGAAACACAGATCCTCCTCGACTGTTCCGGTAGGAGGAAATTTTTAAACTGCATGCTTTTTTCTCTTTAGACAATAGGATGATCTTAACTTCCTACAACTCTCAAAGTCTCTCTTCATATCAGAGCTCTGAATTTTCTCCATAAAACATAAAGTGAAGTATTTTTAAGCTAAAACATCTAGAGCTGGAGACTAATCAAAATGTATGCCTTGGACCACATGAGTTTCTGCCTCTCACATTTAGGGATATTTTATAAATTGTTCTTGCAGTTGGTTTGCGGTTCAATTTTTACTTTATGTTATCGCTTTTTGCCTGCCTGATGAACCTTACCTGTTCCCTAAAAAAGATGGAAATCACCATAGAAACCAGTGACTCTGATGAGTTACAATTACTGTACAATATTCAGCAGGTTTGTCCACATTATATCATTCCATCATGGTTGTCTTCACAAAGCTTGTATGTTGTGCTCAATTCTGTTGTGATTAAAGTTTTAGAAATAAAGATTATTTTATAGAACAATATGTTGAAAGTAAAATAAGAGCAGCTAATAGAATGCTTTTAAGTTGGGATTTTCAAGTGACACTCTTCAAAGTAAGAGTCTTGCTCTGTTGTAGATCAAAATGTTGAAAAGGTGAGTCCCATATTACTACACTGTGCTGTGACATCAATTTTTTTCTAATAAATATTAAAACATTTCTGGAAAAATAACATAAAGAACATGTTGAAAAAAATATTCATGTTGCTGGAAGGAACTGTTGTTGAGATACTTGTATGTGCAGTAACAGGAAGTGATCACAAGTGCGCCTGCGCATCATTACAATACACTGAGTAGTGAAAAATCTTATGTTTCAGAGACAAGAGTCTCAGTCTTGCTTCGTTAAACAAAAACAGGGAGCTCCCCTTTGATGTCACTTCCTGTTTCTCTTTGCACCAAGTTCAAAAGAAAATGTGCAAGTTATGTGGAAAAATGGATAAAATCAAATCTATCATGACAAATTTATTCAATATTAAGACGCTTTATTCCGCTGTATGCATTTGGATATGCATGTTGCAGGCACTTGAAAGGAGAAAGTTCATGTGTGATGGCGTTTCAGGCAGCTGCATTAGTAGCCGTCAACATTTCTAGTTCAATTCAGCCTTCAACAGGTTTAAATGATTAGAGAAGAAAATCAAGAGGACATTTAATCTGCTACAAGAGTCTCTCATCTCCAACCTAAACCACTTTACATCCCTACTTATACTTTATAAGTGAGGTTGAGAAATTTAAAAACAAAATAATAAAAACTGGTAAACTCTGTTGACCTTTTTGTGTCTGAGCATCTACCTTACTTTTTGTGTTTTCTGTTATCTGTTTTTGACTCTTCACCCTGGACATTTAACGGCCACTGTTCTTCAAAAGAAGCACCCATCAGATGACAACGGGTCCTCTGCGGAGTGTTCGAGCGACGATGAAGACCTGGAGGAGTGCGATACGAGCCATTCAGGTGGGCTAGGTTAGTTTGCATTCGCTCGTTTTCTTTGTGCGTTCACTCATCCGCAGCAGAGGATCAGAGCATCCTCAAAGCATCACGCCCCCATGGTTAGACAAAGTGTAACTTCATACAAACAGCCAGTGCAGGGAGGAACAAATCTGAAGAAACCTGGACTCATCAATGCAAGTAGGAAAATAAAATTGCTGTTTTATTGAGAGCCTCTAGCAATAGAAAAGCTCTAATGTGAGCTACACTTGCACATGGGGTTTCTGTAGAAGTGGTTAACATGGTTTCCAGAACACATACAAATGTTGGCAGCTGAAAACACCAACGTGGACTGAAATGTTTCAACACAAAGGTGCCAAATTTGTATGATGGTGAACCATGTTCTCTGCAGTGATGCTGCTAAGTGTTCTACATCTTGTTCCAGGTCATTGTGCTTACAATTCACTGCTCTTCTGACTTTTACTTTAAAATAGACTTTTTTGTTGTTGTTGTTTTCAAAAATAATGAATACAGCCTACAAATTACATCCAAGTCCTTTCTGTTGTCATTTGTTTCGTTGTTCCACATTTAGAGGCTTGGATTGCTGATAGAAAACAGATACCATTGAATTTCTGTGCACATGTTTTTTTTTTTATTTATTTTTTAGGTCATGTTGCTTCTTTATTTATTTTTAGCTGTACTCATTATTCTCTCTTTTTTTTATCCAAATATGAAAAATTTAAAATGTGATCACTTCAGATAATCAATTTGAAAGAATTTGGGAATTTCCCTACTTTATAACGATACATGTTTTCAACTTTAAACATACATGAGTGATCATATCTGACTGTGTTTTCATGCGATTTTTAGATTTGGAGTTTAATTTTAAATGCAAATATCAACCCAATTGATACATATAATGAATTTAAAAGTAGACATTCTGTATGTAAATAGCATCAAAATATTACATAAATCAGATTTATTACCATTTGAGTTAAATCAAAGATATCTGAATGGGATTTTTGAAATAAATATAATGAGATTTAAAATTACACAGGTGTGTTTTCATAATTTATAAATCAATGATAGTTTCTGTGTCATTCTGCTGATTTGCTCATCCTGAAGTCATTCCCAAATTTTTTCAGAGTATGTGAAATCTTGTCATGTAATGGGTTTAAACGTTGCTGTTTAGCCTGAGATTCATGGGGATTTGTGAAGAAAGACAATGACAGGGCCCCAGTCATCCAGTCATGTGTTTACACAGAAATTCACATCATTCTAACCCTAACATCACTTTGATTGAAAGCTGCATGCTTTGAGTTGTGTGAAAATATTTTAAGTCAATGCTATTTCCTGGTGTTTTGTGGTTTTCAATTTATTTATTGTTTTAAATCAAGAAATCATTCCCGCCTATTTGATAATTTTCCCAAAATGCATTCTTGTATTTTGGTTTCATCGTGGTTGGCATGGAGTTTTGATGGGTGATGACTATTTCCTGGCATCTTCTGAGCTTTGTACCCTGCAGTTTGTTTGCTTATTTTCTTTACTTTCACAGTAAAAAAAAAAAAAAAAAAAAAAAAGTTTTAATGCCATTTTTTTATTTTTTAAAAATGACCAGTAAAAAAACCAACCAGAACA
>JARVLU010000624.1:19289577-19303659 GCA_031762415.1 Simpsonichthys santanae | reverse complement strand
ATAGCTGAATTATACAAGATATATATGTTGTGCCATTTTATGCAAAGCTCAAACATCATGTCACACGACCTTTAAAGGTGCAGTGAGTTATGTATAGTGACATCTAGTGGCACCAAGTAAAACTGCAACCAGTTTAATTCACACTAATTTTCCAAATCTGCTTTGTTTTCTTCACTGTTTCATGTGACTTTATTAATTTTTTATTATTATTTTAATAATTATAATCCAAAACCATTAACTGAGGCAACTTTATTTCTCAAAACCAAACAAAACTGAAGTTTGTCATTTCCATTTGAAATTAAGTTCTAAATTAAAGATCTTTTCCAAAACAGGTCCGGAAACTGTTTAGTTTTTCTTCAAGGGGATTCGTTAAAATCAACACGGATGCATAAACACACAATATTTTGCATTTCCTTGTCTTTCGGCAGAACTTGTGTAGCTAATTTGTCTCTTTTCTCTGTTCTCTGTCACACGTCCAACATTACTGAGAACCTGGCTGGACTCTGTGTGCTTTTCAACTGCAAGGGGACTGTCTGTTTCTTGTAAACAAAGGGTGGGATTGCCTAGAATTGGCAACAAAAGATTTTTTTTTCTACTTCTGGAGGAAACTGTGCTGTCCTGGATTTGTTGTTACACATATCAAATGGCAGCTGAGGGAGTAATAGTGTCAGACTGGAAAAATAATAGCTCAAAGTTGTATGGAAAAGTTTTCTGTGAGAAGAACAGGATGGGTGCCTGTCCTAATATATTCTTCATTGCTCTTTAGCCTCCTCCAGTGAATAATTTGTCAACAACCTGGGGGGAAAAAAACTAAGTAAGCTTTCAGAAGCTCCAAAGTTTTGCATCACATGAATCTTAAAGTGAAAAATAATATATATATTTGACCTTCCATCTAGCCATCAATTATCCTTACCCACTTCTGCCTTTTTGGGTCTCGGGGGTCACCCATATCCAGCAGTCACTGTACGAGTGGCAGGGGACACCCTGGATGGGTCGCTAGCCCATCACAGAGATGCACAGAGACAAACAAGACAACCATTCACACTCCCACACACACGGGGATAATTTAGAGTTTCCAATCAGCCTAACATGTTTGGTCTGTGGGAGGAAATTGGAATACCCATTGGAAACTCAGGCATGCACGTAGAGAACATGCAATTTCCACCCAAAAAGGTCCCCAGCCAGGATTCAATCCAACAAAACCTTAACTTTCTTTACCTTTCATAACACAAATGTTATTGTATACTGCAAACCAAGATCTAAAAATAATTATTTTGTAGCTTTCAGAGGAAAGTGGATTAAAACTGAATGAGTGCAACTTGGAAGGCTCGACAGTAGGGGTTGAATCAACCAGTCAACTAGTCACCCAATCGACTAATCAGTTCAAAGACATCTTGTGAGTTTAAAATTTCACGTCGACTAGTCACAGTCACTTGATTGTGTCACGTGATCGGAGGAGGAGGAGGATATGCCCAATAATCAGAGAGAGCCGGTGACTGGGAAAAAAAGCCAGACTCGAGGAGGATTTCGTGAAAATTTTTGGGCCACATTTCCAGCATGACAGGAGATCAGCACACTGCCCTACTGCTGTCAAAGATGTCCGTGATTTTTATTTATTATTTTTTTTTTTTTTTACGTTACCACAGATTCCCATTATGGCAAACCCACAGCAGTGGTGGCCCATCAATTAGGACAGATTTTCCTGTTTGGCAAAGCTCAGCAGAAGGTATAGCTGTTCCAGCAACCAGCACTCCCAGCAAGAAAATGTTCTCTCTTACTGGGAATGCCATTACGCAAAAAAGGGCAAGCCTTCATCCTGTTGATATTGTTTTCTTACACGTAAACCAGGATCAAAAAACAAAAACTGTAAATGAGGAGACTATTGACAGCGAGTGTACTTTATTTAATCCATAGGTGGATTAAATAAAATAAAATGAAAATAAAACAGGGAGTAGGGCAGTGGTGGAATTTGCAATCACCTGTTTTAGTTTTGCTTTTTACAAATGTACGTGCTGCACATTTCTTTCACTTTTACATCTTAATAGTTTTGGTTTTCCTGTGACCTACTTGCAGTATGATAAATGGTAGGCGCATAAAGCTCCCAATGTTTTGTTCCTTTTTTGTTTGTTTGTAAATAATAAATGTTTTTTTTTTTGTGTGTGAATATGATACTGTAAAACAGCTTGAGTTCCTATGACGTCATAGCAACTAGTCAACGTTGACTCAACTTTTATCATGTTGAAGTCAACTTTAAAAAATATGAAGATGTGCATTCCTTACTCTACACCCTCCCTCTCTGCTGTGCTTGTGCCAGTCCACTTAAGTTCACTGGAAGCTAATTATAGAAGTTGAGACGTGTTTGACTTTATTTGCTTAGACATGGTAGATTCCTGCTTTAGGAACACAAGTAGTAGCTAAAAATGGCAAGTTTTTGAATCATACATGAATAAGGTGATTCACATGCAGAATGGGGATATTTGCCAAAACCCAAAATTTGGAAACAAAAGTTGGATGCATTACCATTGCAAAGAAAATCAATGCAGATTTAATACATTGTTTTTATTTTATTGCATACAGAATAATTTTTTTTAATGAAAAATGCATTCATGTCCCTTTAAAATGTGGTTGTATAACAACTTCTACACATCCCTGTATCATAGACTTGCAAAACAATACTTTTTATTTTTATCATTGTTGTGTAATCTCATATATTGGGCCATCACATAGTGAAAACATGGATTGTACTCAGATCAGTATTCCAAAGCTTTGCTGGAAGAAATGGACATCGTGTGCTTTGGACCAAAAAGGAAGAGAAGCATCCAGACATTTGTCAGCAGAAAGTCCAAAGGCTCAGTTCTGTGATTGTCTGGTCCCAGCTCAGTGTTCTTGTTCAGAGCTCCTTTCTTCTTCTGGGTTGGTAGCATTAACGCAGAAAAGCCCAGCACAGATTTTACAGCAACATCTGCTGCCTTCCAAACCACATTTTTTTTCCAGGGACGTCTGCATTTTTCACTAAGACAATGTAAAACCACCATCTGCTCATATTCAAATGCTGAGGAAGGAGCCTCACCTGTCCCCACTTCTTTAAAAATGTGACAGACATCCCTGCACTGTTGGACAACGTAGGACTTGTTTGCAGGAATAAATGGGACAAAATAACACCAGAAACTCGTCATCCCTTTTATCGTTAAATAGCCAAATGTCTTGAGTTGGAAGGAATGGAAACATTTAAAAATGGATAAAACTTTCTGGAAAAATGGGTTTGGGAATTTGTTGCACGTTTAAATATATAAAATGAACGATGACACAAAACTTGACGTATATGCACTTAAACTGCCTGCAATTAAACAGCAATAAAAGTCAACGAATCAGTTTGATTTATGTTTTTTATGCAGTTTTTTAGAAAACAATGGACTAAAAGGATTAACATTTTCTCACAGAGAAGAATAAACTTTTATCAGTCACTTAACAAGCTGACAGATGTTGCTTTGCTGTTATCAACCGCGTACTTATGGCAATATCTTTATTCATACTAAACTTAAGTGACAGTAATGAATAAAATGATATTTAACTGTCATATGATGAGTTATATTTGACCCATTCATAACAAATGACACAAAGATGACAAGTAGGGCAGTTTCATAAGCAAACATTCACCTTTTTATTTTACACATTTCTCTCCTTTGACATATAAAAATACACCGAACAGATGGAAAACAGATCGCCTGCATCAGATTGTAAGACAAGACAGAATTTTAACAGACTGAAAACGAAAACAGATGTGATGAATCTGAATCTTGATGACACGGTGCTGTCCACCATCCAACCAGAGACTGAGCCAGCGGCTCTTTCGTCAAAGGTTTTCATCTGCACACCTCAAATCACTGACCAGAGTAAACCATCTGTTCTGAGGAAATTCTGTCTTTTTGTGTTCTGAACTCACTCCATCAGTACAAGAAGCTTCCTGTTTTCTGATCCTCCACACTCCGGCTTATTATGTTGTGAATGAATGAAAAAAATATGCAAGTTTGACATCTACAAGAGAAACTGAATAAGTGAAAGCCTGTTTTGTGAATGTGTGCTAAACTAAACATGTGCATCTTAAACAAACCAACGTGCATGCAGCCAGGAAGTGCACGGCTTCTGCTTGGAAATATAACCACCTTCAGTATTATCACCTGACTAAAACTTCTGCACAGCACATAAGACTTCCAGGAAAAACCGAAAATAATCCAATCAGAAGTAAGGCTTCTAAATATATTCGAAAACCAAATTACTAATCCATAAATATAATGTGCAGAGTGTATTATAGTCCAACAGAAACATGTAGGCGTTTCCAGCTGTTGCAGAGTCAGATTTTGCATAATTATCTAGCTATGTAAATAAGCCCTCAGGAGGTGAAGATATTGTACTTTGTGCCTGTTGCATGCAAATATAAAAGCTTCAGTTCATAATTGTATGACTAGCATTGTTGCTACAGGAAGTAAACTGCACCATTAGAAAATGCAACCTCTCAGTTTGACATATTTTCTGCTCGTTCACTGCTGGCTGGATGTTTTGATCATTTTTACTGACAGGTTTGATCAGTGTAGGTTTAGGACCGCTGGCTCCATGTATTCCTTTTAAACAAACAAAATAAAATAAATATTGGAAAATGTGCCTCTATTTGTGAAAGTACTCCACCATTTAACAAGAAAGTGGATTTAATGAGACTTTCTTCTTCGTCTTGATGATTGACTCTTCAAATTCTGCAGTAAAAGCAGTTTCTTTGGCGTCTATAACAAACTGATGAGAGAAAGTTGTATCGATAAAATATTTAAGATTATACTGATCATATTTATTGTAATGTTTGTTTATTTCTCAGTTAAAACTAAGAATGTGTATATCGGATTATTTTAGGAGAGGACAGGATTTCCTCACTGACAACTGGCTCAGGTGTGGCTTTGCGCCGGATGAGAGTCCAAGCAGTTCAGTTATTTATCACTGTGCTGACTATAAACTATAAAATAACTAAATTCATCTGTTTTGCCTCCAAATGATTCATGAAATCCAGCTATATAAAGTGCAAACGTGTCCAAACATTTTAATTCCAATGAGTTTTGATAGTTTTCAAACCATCAATGCATGAAGATGGAGAAGGGAATGAAATCTAAAATCACATCTTATTAAAAGTTCTACCTTCAGACCAGTAAATGTAATCCAGCCCTGCAGGGATAAAAGGACACTTGAACATTTATTGTCTTTGTAGAAAATCCTTGCATTTAAAGGTTGGTTTAAATCTTTAAGTAGGACCAAGTTCTGGGGTCTGTATTACAGGTTTCAAAATGGAGCAGCTTGACTTTACTGGGCACTAAAATATCCATAGCTAATCTGAATGTACAGCTCCGAGCAACCAACTCTTTATCTACTTTGTACTCTATGTCAGAAAGAAAGACTTTAAACTACCAGATTGGAATTTGTGATGCGATCTTTGATTGTTTGTCCAGTTATCCTCAGATTAATCAATCCCCAGGAGCTCTTAGGAGGGGTAGCAGGGCAATCTGAGAATTGGGGGCGGCTATAGAGCAGTTGTCCTCCAATGGAAGAGTTAGGGGTTCGATTCTACCAGAAGTTGCATGCCAAAGTGTCCCTGGGCAAGACACTGAACCCCTCACTGCCTCCAATGTCAGTGTATGAATGTCATAAAGCACTGATTAAACTTTGTATAGATCTTGCAGAGTGCTGTATGAACGGGTAAATGAGCGCACAGATTGTGTTGTAAAGAGCTTTGAGTGTCTTGATAAGATATAAAAGGTGATATAAGTACAGTCATTTACCATTAAGTGTTGCATGAATTGCTTTTGTCGGTCAGAAAGAATAGTTTTAAGAATTCATCTAGTCAGTATCCAAATTTCCAAAGTGATAGTTCTAAATAAAGATGTTTGCATCAGATGCATCCAAAGGGATTAGAAAGATAGGAAAGAAGACAATGTGCAGTTATTCTGTAGCAGCTGTTGCTCTCAAATAATTTTATTTATTTATTTACTGTATTTTTCCCTCCGTACGACTTTTATTGCAACAACTTGGGCCAACAGTTTACATTATTAACATCTAAAAGACAAGAATAGTAGGAATGTTTGAAGATGATGAGATCTGGTGAAGACGAAACGTTATTCCAGAGGAGCTCGAGGCTGTTTGCAGCTTGCTGCATAATTCAACAGTGGAAACAGTTTGGCGCAGCTGTAAGTCAGGAAGCCAACTAGTGGGGAGGGGGGGTGCAAAACTGCTTCTTAATGTTAACGACAAAGACAAAGCTCCTCTTAAGTAACTCAAATAACATCTGGGCAGCAGTTTGACAGCAAGAATGTGGGACACTGCATGTGTTATCGATGCCAACGAGCATGTTTTAATGACTTGAAAATAAGATGATTAAATGATTTAACTGAATAACGAAAAGGACAAAAGTTTGTGAGACAATCTGCGACAGCGTCAGGTGAAATTCTCAAAGGAAAATATCCCGAGGATTTGTTTTTCAGTGTAACAATATGTCCAACGCTGAGAAACAGTCTGTTTAAATTAATCTGAATGCTCTGCAGAGGCAAAACCACAGAGAAGGGCTGTATGTGGAAGGAAATAATGAAATTATCAGATGTAGATCTGTTCTAATTGAATGTTGTCCTGAAGTAAAAAAATAAAACTTTTTTTAAAATTAACTATAAGTTTATAATAAAACATTAAAGGCGAGACCAATGCTCAATATGTTAAATACTACAAAATATAATAAGAGGAGTAAAGTTAAACTGATGGAATAGTGCAAACGATGTAAGAAACATCAAAATGTATGGGATTTTTGAAAAACAAAATTTTAGCAGCTTAAACAGGCACAAATACAGCTCTCCAACAGGCTTACTGGTTTGTTGATGCTGATTATAACACAGGTTAGTTTCTTTAAAGGTATGTGTGAAAAAGCAAAACAAAATAAGTTGCTTTTGTTCCAGAAGGTTATTCTTAAAGTTTGGATGCATGCATGCTGACGATGTACCTTTTAGTTTGTTTTTTCTTGCAAAGCAAATAGATCTTGTTTCCAGCCATTAAAAAAAGGAGCATGTCCTCATCTGTCTTGTTCTTCAGTACTCCTATCGTCTACCGTAGCTCTGTTCCAGCCACTGCCGCACATCCTTCAGGTTGTAAAAAAATGGTCCCTTCCCGCCCAGGTAGGCTATTTTTCTTTGGTGCACTATACACACCCGTTCGTTGGACACGCCGTAAGCCACATTAGCGTTATTGTCCATGCAGTCAGCCACTAACTGGCACTGAGGTGGCAGGGAGAAGTGCTCGATGAGTTTACGAGCAGCTCCCATTCTCTCCTCCAGGTTCTGGTGTTTGCGGAAGCTGAAAGAGCAGGGCCCCATCTGAGGGGCCACCCAGCCATCAGATGGGTGAGCCTCATCGATATACACCAGCAGAAAATCTGCCACGTCACTGAAGTCCTCCACGAGCTGCCGGAAAGCAGGCAGGTGGCTGATGAAGGGGGGTCAGGTGGCCGAGCCAAAGTTGACCACCAAGGGGCGATCGGATGACTCAAAATCCAGAAGGCGGCACTCATCCTCGGTTTGGATTCTGGCGCCTCGTGGGACATTAGTCACATTACTGATAGTGCTGTTCCACCGGGGTCCATCAGGAACCTTCACCACCTTGGAGTTTGGTGCCTCACAGCCAAGTTTCACCTGGGGAGGTAAGAAAATACGGATGTTTACTTTTCATGGCCTTGGACGATGACCGTTTTTCTTTATTTGTGTCCTATAAGATGCCGGTGCTGCAACTGTTACGATTCTGTTAACAAATCTTGAACATGCTACTGGGATTTCTGGTGCAACAGTTCCAAGAGTTTGTTTACATCATTGATGAATAATATTTTAATACCAGAATTAGTTATGGAGTTCCACAGGGTTCTGTTCTTGGACGACTTAACTTTGTTTTGATTATCAGGCATAGGCAGCATGGTCTGAATTGTTATTCCCATGCTGGCAGAGCTTTAAGTAGAAATTAATTCCATCTATGGCAACAATCAAGTTTAGATGTAAATCAAACCTCAAAGGGATAATCTGTTCATTTTGAAGTGATGTTCTCTCAAGTACATCACTTGTTGTGATATTAGCCACAGAGCAAGAAGTGTAGGGGGAAAAAGGCAGACGCCTTCATCCCGGCTAGGCTGTCTATTTTTGATTTATTATTTAGGCTTATGAAACGGCTCTTTCTCAAAAATGACACACCAGTGTGAAAGAACACCATATTAGCTAATCTTATATCTCACACTCTCTACACGATGACACAGTCTGTTTAGTTTGTGACCGTTCTCTTAAACAATCCACATGATTGGCACATAATCAGTCTAAATGTTTACTTAACTCCTACATATTTGCAGCTTCAGCACCATTGGCACATAAGAATCTGTGTATGTTCAGCACACACTGTGGATTAACACAGACATCGACTGGTTTGGGGAAACAGCAACAAATTAAACTGTGCCATGCAAAAGTGTTGAGGTTAAAGCACACCAGTACGTGGTTTATTAAAATTAAAAGACAATAAAACTGAAACTCACAAAGGACAAAGCAGAAATCATTCTTTTTTTTTCCCCCTTTGATAATTTTTTTTTATAATTCCTTATGTTAGAATAAAAAATAGATCTTATTCATTTAAACTTTACTTTTTTAACAGGCTCTTTGTGAAATAAAAGGCATCAATTCAATTTTAATTATAGTTCTCTAAATTCCCAAGCTTTGTTGTATTTAAAAGAACTTTGGCTGTCGTGTTTTGGAAATAAACTCTGGATTAGGTTCAGTCTGTTTTGTTCCTTTTCATATGGATTTTTTCCATCTGTTCAATTACAGTACAATAATTTGATTAATTTAATGCCAACAAGGATTAAGGCAAATTATTATAAATCTTCAACTTAATTATCCCCAGATCCTGACAAAAGTTTGAACATCTACTTGTTTCTCTTTTATACAATGAAAAACAAAGGCAATGATGGAAAAACTATTTTACCAACACATCTGGAAGAATGTAGAGAAACAGTGGTTCAGTGTTTACCAAAGTGAAGCAAGCTTTTGTGTTGGAGCTAGTGCAAAGAGACTAAAAAACAAAGGGAACCAAAGAGATGGAAATAAGAGTTTGAAACACAAAGAACAGAATTTGAACCAAAGGAAAGTTTGGCGTTGATTTAAAATGTCCAGATGTGGAATATTAGACTGTGAAAACACATCTGGAAACGTGTGGAGAATATCACAGCATTGTGCATCAAAACTGACATCCATAATCTTTGCGCCAAAGGAAGAGGAGCTTTTATGAAAGAAGGCGCTGCACATCTGTAGGAAACTTTACCAACACTTGTAACACCTGAACGCTTGTTTGCAATCAAATTCCAGATGTGGCGTTTCATAGCTTTCAGGCAGAACAGACTCAATGGTCGTACAGGGTGTTGGGGGACGTGGATATTCTTCACGAAAGGTGATACGTGCAAATATTGTAAGTGTGGGTTTAGGTTGTATCCATCTTGTGGTTCATCGCAGCAGGTGACAATTATGAGATCAAGCTTAAGCTGCATCATCACAAAGAGGCAGGAGTTAAGCAAAGATGATACAATTCAAATCTTTCAGCTCCTGCTGTGTGGTCCGATTCACACAAAGCTTCACAATATATGCATGCAGCAGGCATCACAAATGATTTTATTTAATATTTTACACCCAGTCTGGCATTTGCATGAAAAGTTTGCTTGTGGGGATCAAGATGTTAATTTAAACAGATGTTAGCAGGTGATTATAATTAGGTTTTTTTTTTGTTTGTTTTACTGTCCCAATAATATTAGATAAATAAAAGGTTGGTTTGAAAGCTGAGCAGACAATAAAACTAAAGGCAGATTCCAGAGTTATAGACAATGATGTCTTTGGGTTGTTGTAAAAAGAATTGGTACAACTTTACAAAAGGGCCATTATATTACACTTTTTAATATAGGTTACTCATAATTTAATAAATACTTTATGAGGAATTATAAAAATGAGGTATAAAACAATGACTAAATGAAGTGTTTTAATTTGATCCATTTCAGTAACTGTCGCTATTATTTTATATGAAATGACATATTGACTGCAAAGTAAATGAAAACGTACACATTATAAAAGTAAAAACATTTGGAATGAGGTCAGTATATTGTCCTTTAATGACTGCACTAACTGCTTATTACCATAATTATTTATTATGTCTTTACATCCTAATTATCACCTGAAATGAGTTTTGTAGCTCAATTATCCAGGTAAATAACAACAAAAAATATTAAATCCTGTTGTCTGGACCTGTTTAAGTGAAGAAACGTTTCATCCTCCATCCAGAGGACTTTGTCAGTCTGCGGCCTGTCAACCAAATTTGTCCCATAGCCTTCATTACTGCGTTTCAAGCCAACCTCCTGTTGGAATCCAAGAAGCAGGCTTTTTAAACAGAGCACACCCATCAATCATCATTAACAGCAATCATTTGTTTTAGACCAGGCGGCCAAAGAAACAGTGTGTGGACGACCACGGCTGAAGTGGTTCAGAAAAAAAGTTTTGTAAGCTCAATCATCCAGCAAAAATGGTTGAATCATGTCATCTGGACCAGTTTGGGAAGAAATGTTTTGTCCCTCATCCAGAGGAATTCGTCAGTCTGCGGCCTGTCAGCACTTAAATAAACCAGTCCAGATGACATGATTTAACCATTTTTGTTATTGCCTGAATTAATCTTTATTTGTGGATAGGGAGTTTTGACAATAAAACTGTTATTTCAACACAAAATAAAAAAATTAAGCTGAAAATGATTTGTTATAAAGCAAAACCAGTACATCAAATGCAAAATATTACAGTTTCTAATCTCTTGCAGTTTTTCTCAGATTAAACGAGATGAAACAATATTTGTGTAAAATGAACAGGAGGTATATAGAAAATAAAAGAAAACATTGATTTAATGTTGGTCCTGATTTTTGTTCTGCTCCTCAGGTCAAACAAGTTCTGCCAGAAAGAAGCCCAAGTCAAAGTGTGCGGGCCGAACCGGGCCGGGAGCCTCACCTGCTTGTGCGCGTCCAGCAGGAAGCCGTTCCAGATGGCGCGCAGCCCCTGGGAGGTCAGCATGCGGCGCCACTCTCCGCGGCGCGCGGGGCGCGTGCGGCTCGAGCGCGTCACCACGCGCTTCACCAGCACCACGGAGTCGTACAGAGCCAGGAAGAGGCAGTTGGAGAAGAAGCCGGGCAGAATCTGGAGTGTGACGAGCAGGTCTCCACTCGCGCTGCCCATTTTCTCCCCCCTTTTCTTCATGCGACGATTCAGAAAGTTCTGACGCGGTGCCGGCTCTGACCCGCTCCCCTCATCGTGGATCTCCTCCGCGGACTCCCTGAATCCCTGGGATCAGCAGCGCTCTGTGAGGAGGATGGAAACTGTGCTCCTGTCGGGCCTCTGGGCTTATGTTTGCAGAACGATGCTGACGTCACCTGGCGAGGAAAGACCCTGTCTCCTCCTCCCTCCCCTCCCTCAGGTCTTCCCTCCGCACTTTGCGTGACAACTGCACAAATTTCACAGGTCCACATCCAAAGAGCTACATAAGACTGCAGAAGATGAATGCAATGGATTATTATTATTATTATTTATCTTGGAAAGTTGGTGGTTTGATTCCCAGTTTTTCAATCAACAAGTTGAAGTGGCAAAACGCTGAATCCCAGTTTACATCTGTTAAGGCTTAAAAAGCAGAATACCATCATGGTCTTTGTTGTTCCGATATGGGCTCATTTTTTGTTTCTCATCTTGTTCTGATGTTCATAATTATGCATTTAATTTGTTTAAAGTCATCTTTTATTCTCAGAGATGGTCCTCTTGATTTTCCTCTACTTCTTATCTTCACACACCTGGTTTCAGTTTGTCGGTTCAAATGTTTTATTGATATAATTTACTTCCTCTGTATTTACCGTTCCGGGTTTTAGATTCTTATCCTGGTTTGCGTTTGGGGATCTGTCATGTCAAGTCTTGTTTCACTTTCTTCCAGGCGCGGCCGCTCGCTCTGTTCTTTTTGCACACCCTGCCTGGCAGCATCCTTTTTTGTTTTAATTTGTTTTACGTCTCTCTCTTACGTCTGGAGTTTTGCATTCGGGTGTTCAGTTCTCTCCAGCACATTTATAATCTCGTTTTTAAAGCGGCTGCTGCAGCTAAAACAGAAGTTCCTGCTGATTCTGATGAACCTACAGGGTGGTCAAGACATTAATATAAGTTAGATTATGAATCAGCAAAGAGCTACTTTGTTAATGATGTCAGGTAGTTCCATATTAAAAAATACTATTGTTTAACTCGTCGTAAGCTCAGAGGTGACAGGGCTTTCTCAGTTGCAGGTCCAAGACTGTGGAATGAGTTGCCACTGAGTGTCAGGCAGGCTCCCACACTCACAGTCTTTAAGTCTCGCTTGAAAACCCACTTCTATTCTCTTGCCTTTAACACGGTGTGATTTGTTTTGATCCTCTCTGTACTATTCAGTGTTGGCCATTCTATTGTACAGCACTTTGGTTGGCCTTGTTGCTGTTTTAAGTGCTCTACAAATAAATTTGTATGGTATGGTATTGTATGGTATGGTATGGTAAGTGATGACACCAACCTTTATACCTGCAAAAAAAAAAAAAAAAAAAAAAAATGCTTTACAGTAAGATGTTTTTGCAGATCCTGTGTAATTTCCTGCATTACTTCAACCACCTGTGACTGGTGCTGATCTAGTTCTTCTCGTCTTGGCTTCCCAGCCTCTTCTTCAGGTAAGAGATGAAGACCATGACAGCAAGACAAAAAAATGAGATCATAATCTTACATTTTGTTTTGGCTTGGGTGCAGAGTTCATCAAACTCCAAAACCAGTTGTTTAGTGGTTGAGTGGGCTTCTGAAACCTTGAAGGGTGAGTTGTTTGAGTCGCTGTCAGATTACATGGTGATGAGGAAAGAACTAGAGCTGTGATAATTAATACAAAATGTTTTCTCATGTTTTAGTTTTCTTATAACTCTAATTGGATTCCCTAAAGGATTACAGTACAGTATATTGTCTTTAGGGGAAGTCTTCCAGTCATGATCTGAAAATATAATCTTCATACTGACCTATACTGTTTTGAAGAAGTTGGAAAAATAGTCCTATTGTATTTCTTTAGTAGCAGTTTTCTTAAGCATGCTGCCTGAATTCTGATAATCCACCATCTTCAGTTTTATTCTGCTGCAGAGTCTGTATTTTAACTAATCCATGCTTTTTCAGCTCTTCAACTCCTCCACTTGAGGCAGAACCTCACCCTCGGCCTAAAGAGAGAAATCTACCCTTTTCTGGCTGAGCACCATGGCCTCAGATTTGGAGGAGCTGATTCTCATCTCAGCCACGTGTAATCAAATGTTGCTAAATTTGAACATAACCTCACAATAATAAGTTTTCATGAAAATGACAGATTTTTATTTTCCTGACTTTCTCATTAGTTTGAGAGTGAAGTGATGCAAATACACTGAATTACTTTCTTTTTTTGTACTTTATGAACCGTACATGTAAAATTTAACATTAAATCAAATATACAAATCCATCTACAGTATGTAAATCCTCCACTCATCCTATCATGTGACCTGATCAAGCCTTTCGCTCAGAACAAAACTGAAATAAAAAAAGTGATACTTCGATGTCCAACATATCCAGCCTCGGACATTAACAATCAAATGGCAAAAAGACAATGGTGTGAAGCCCAGATGTTTTGTTAATATTAAAAATGTTTCTAAAAAGGCTGTGTTAATTGGACTATATGAATTAAATGCTAAATGCTAACAAACTGTTCATGTAGAGAAATCCTGAAAACATGGCGGCTGGCCAATAGAGGGCACAAAGGTGCCGCCCCCACCACTCACCACATTGCCTTGAATAAGACATAAAAAAATAAAAATGAAATAATAAAAATAAAAATATTTTGAAATATATAATAATGTCACACAATGTCATCAGCTGTATGTTTCCATACAATGACGAAATTAGTCTCTGCATTTAACACATCCACCACCAGGTGGTGCAGTGGTATATATAT
>JARVLU010000624.1:19246505-19258363 GCA_031762415.1 Simpsonichthys santanae | reverse complement strand
GATTTATTTATAACAAAGTTTTTAAACCAAAAAAAAAAAAAAAAAAAAAAAAAAAAAAAACACAATTACACTCAACTCTAAATAAATGAAAAACGGCCACTCCATTTTCACCTAGCTTTATTTATAACAAACTTTTTGAACACAGACAAAAAAGAACAATTTCAAAAAGTTTGTTCTAGATAAAGCTAATTGAAAATGGAGTGGCTGTTTTTCATTCATTCAACCTTTATTTGTTTTCAACCTGTATAAACAGAGGTTGAATGAATAATGGCTGCTCCATTTTCACTTAGCTTTATTCATAACAAACTTTTTATCCAGGTACTGGCAGAGGGCAGGCCATGAACCAGTTGTGGCACAGCTTCCACCCTACAAAGGTGCACAGAGCCACCACACCACCAGCACCTTCCATACTGAGAACAATTGTCCTGGTGCATTTATCTTTTCATATCTGCCAATGTGACTGTAAAAGTGTTTGAGTGGTAAGATTTGAACCAACAATCAACAGATCTAAAGGCAGCTGTCTACATGACTGAACCACCAGCACCTTTCACATCCATAGCATTTCTCCTGGCAAATTTATCCTTTTCATTCTGCTGTATGGACTAAAAGTTGTTTGGTGGTAAGATGTGAACCTAGAACCCTCAGATTCGAGAGCAACTGTCTACCAGACTGAACCATCAGAACCTTCTGCACTCAAAGAATATCTCATAACATATTTATCTTTTCGGTTCTGTCATTTTGACTAAAAGCTGTTTGGAGGTAAGATATGAACCCACAATCTGCAGATTTAAAAGCAGTTATCTATCAGACTGAACCACCAGAGCAGAACCCTTCATTTAGATTAAAAGACACAGAAGTTTTTTCTTGTCTTTTTGTCTGAATGTTGGTCAATAAGGCATAAACCTCTCACTAAATGCTTCAGGTAACACCGTGATCTTTACTACTTCCACATTACAGCTATCTTTCTTTCTTTCTTTGGTTGTCTGAGGTTAGCCCATCACAATTTCTGAATGTTGTTCATACTATGTTAATGCTACATGTTTGTCTTTGATCCTACACTGGGCAACATTACAGTAGAACTAGCCCATTACTGAAGTTTTAAATTAGGTAATTTAAGCTATTAATAAACATGATGGATGATGAGCATATTGTTTTATGCTAGGCCGTTAGTAAGAAGGAGTGGTTATTATTATCGTTTCATAGTAATTTTCATAGTAATTTTCTTTCACTCTAAAACTTAACTTAGGCTACACTGTTTCTTAGACTGTGACTAGGACATGTGAGAGAAGCGGAGCGTGCTCTATTCACACAAGGAGAGCTGTTGGTCAGGATACTTCTTGTTGTGCCATTAAAAAATAGTTATTGAATCAATTGTTACTTGTGTAAGTAAAACTAGATGTTAAACAAACCATTAAAATATTCTGATGCACGCTCAATAATCCAGGTAGAAAAATCTAAAATAGTTAAGTCAGGTCCTCTGGATGTTCACAAAACAAAAACTGTAGAAACGTTTTGTCTTTCATTCGACTGAAGAAGTCTTTCGAATGAAAAACAAAATGTTTCTACAATTTTTTTTTTTTTTTTTTTTTTTTGAACGTCCAAAGGACTTGACTTAACTTTTTTTTAGAACCCATTAAAATACACCAGGATGCAGGAAATGGCATCTACTTTATTCAACATTCTCTAGGGGAGAAGCCCAAGACCCCCCCCCAACCATTGTGCCCTCCCCCCTCCACATTACAAATATGCTTCTGACACCAACGGCCACCTTGTTGCTAACCATCTTCCAGAGCAGGATACTCACCCATGCTGCAGCTGGATCTCACCCATGGACAATGATCTCATCTCATGAACACAAATCTTGTTGTCTTTTTCATTTGAAGTGGGCCAAATCACTTATATTTAAAGTAAACTGATGGAAACTGCTGCTACATTTTCATAAGCCATGTAGCTTGCTATGATCCAAGGTTTTGAACAGGAGTGATACTGGTGTGTGACCACAGCGTGCACATCTGATGTTGCTCACAGTGGTCCTCAGTGCGCTCAGGGAGCCTGTGTGTTTGCCCAGACTCGTGATAAATTACAGGGAATGTTTAGTTAGTGATATCTACAGCTGTCACCTTCTGACAAGGATTAAAAATTATCTTTGACACCCACCTTTAGGTTTAAGAACAGCTTTAACCCTAAAAATATCGGCATTAGGTAAGTCACTGTATATTCTGGCTACTTGTATTTTGCATCAAATGTTTCAGACAGGGTCCTCTGCCTTTGTGTGTGTTGGATGAACTGCAATGACAAAATGGATTCTGACTTTAAGAAGCATTGTAGAAGCTTAAACATGTAAGTATATGTTTATTATCCACTTTAAGTGTACAGTATTTTTATTGTTGTATTAAAATTGATGTAATGTTAACTTATTTAAAACCAATACTGTCCTTTAATAAAATATAAATAAATAAATAAAGCTTCTGTTCAAGAGTCAAACCCGTGTTTTAAATCTTGTACCAGAAGCAGTTGACTCTGTCCTGAGAGTAGTCGAACTGGACCGCAGAGCACGATCTTAGATCCAGGGTCCTAATGGGCTCCTCACACTGCAACAAGGAGATGGTTGACGTGTAAAACACTGCAAGCTCAAGTCATCCATTTGCAGAATAAAAAGTGCCGGTATAAAAATCAAGGGATATTCAGCATGCATTGTCTCAGAATTGAGAAGACACTCACCATTTTGTCTTTGAAGTATTTCAGGTCATATCTGTAGAGTGTGAACCACCTCTGTTTCCAGTTCTAAAAAAAGATACAAATATATATACTGTATATATATATATATATATATATATATATAAAACCTCTCCTACAGTCAGTTTGAGCTCTAAACCAAACATCGACTAGAATCACAAGCTCAGTTATGAAGGGGTGCAATCATGCAATTTTATTGTTCTTACCTTTACAAACGCACCTTGTTTCACCAGGTACCCCTCCTTTGTGCCAAGCTGTAAAGACATGTTTGTTTCAGTGGTGAATTCTCAGGATAAATGTACAGTAGTCAGAAAGCTGCCTGATTAAGAGAGAAGTACTGTTTTCCCAAGCAGTGAAGGGAGACCAACAAGTGAAGTCACACAGGTGAGGGGCGTGGCTGAAAGCTTGGATCCAGTTTCAGGAGCAGTCATGATGCACAAAGGTCAAATACAAGCTCTGAAGAGTGACAAGCTGATCAGTCAATCAATGCAGTTGATCAGCATTTCCTGAGGTCATTTCTCTCTGAAATATCCTTTTAGCTGTAGGACTGGGCTTAGTGGAGTTCGTAGTAAATCAAAGTTTGTATGTTGTTGATCCCAGGTAGTATTTGCCTAACTTATAACTTGGAAAGTACCAGAATATTCATCGTGTCCTGACACACTAACCTTTAGAAAAGTCCCATCTAACAGCAGGTGCACCTGTGCCTGCTAGTTATCTTTAGAACATTTCCAAAAATAAAGAAAAAAGCTTCCTTTCAATAAAATTTAAATCACTTTATGCACCTGCACGTCTTTGTCAAGTCAAAATGTCAGCCGTGAAACAAGAATGCTAAAAAGAGGAGGATTTCCTTTTTTTTTTAACAACTGTAAAAGTACCAGCTTTACTAGTATCTGAGTAATACTAGCGGTATATGTCCTTTAATGTGGGACATGCCGAACAGTGTTTGTATTTACTGAAAATAAAAAAAGAGTGCAAAGCAAAAAAAAAAGTGTAGAAGTTACTATAAACATTACTAATTTTGTGAGCTGAAAAGTACATTTCTGTTATTCTCTGATCTTCTCCTGAACTTAGACATAATGCTTAACAGATATGAACAAGTATTATACCGCAGGTGCAATAGCGACCAGATCATCCTGCGTGCGGCCCGTCTGTATGGCGGTGTGAACCCGCACCGACTCGTAGATGGACGGCTCCTCCACACGCCACGGGTACGGACACTTGAGCACCATGAGTGTTCCTGATTCAAACACAGAGATGACCGATGGTAAAACATAAAGGAAAAGATGAGCACCGACAAATCAACGGACATGTATCTCTAATGTGGAAAACATGCAGTCGTTTGTAATGTTGATGTATTAATGCATGGTTCAAAACCTCCTTTGAGAGAGCAACAGCTCAACTACATAGACATCAATACATGCACAATAGTTGTACACAGTTTTATTTTTATTTTCAATCAACAGAATTTACAACTAAATCACTAAATTTTAATGCATCAGATTCTAAATTGCATTGAAATATTCAAATTATTTTGGAAACATAATCTTATTTTATTAAATAGTTTATGAATTTGATTTATTACAACAATCATAATGCTTTAATGCCTTTTTAAGAATTTGGTACTTGCTTAAAAGAAAAGACAAAACATTAGACTTTTTTTCCTCCCAAATAAAAACTGACATAAAGTAGGGGTGAGTAAAGTTTTAAAATAAGGACACAATAGAATGGTCATCTGGATGTTTTGTTTGTTTGTTTTGTTTTGTCCTTCATCCAAAGGATTTCATCAGTCAGGAGCCACAACAAACTCAGTCCCACAAGCAGCACACTAACAAAGTGGACCAACCAGTTTCCTGGTGATGAGATGTTGTCTGGGGTCTGCCCTCTCCCTCGTCGACTCCTCTGAGGCAGTCATAGCCAAAGTGGTTCAAAACATAAAAATATATATATATATATATATATATATATATTTTTTTTTTTTAAACCATCCAGATGACCTAACTGAACTTTATTGGATTTTTATCTGGATTATTGAACATGAACTTTGGTGTTTTGAACCACTCTGTCCATGGCTGCCTCGGAGGAGTCGACGGGGGAGAGGGTGGGCTCCAGAAACCATCTTTTCACTAGCAAACTGGTTGGTCCACTATGTGAGTGTGCTCCTTGTGGGACTGGGTTTGTTTGTGGCTCCTCAGACTGATGAAATCCTTTGGATGAAAGATGCAATGTCTCAACAAAAAAGTAACTGTCCAGATGACCTGACTGAACTTTGTTGGATTTTTTTAACTGGATTATTGAGCATGAACTTTGACAATAAGATAAAATAAAAATGTTTTTCCCCCCGCAGAAAAATTTGCAGCTCCCTGAGGCTTTGAATGAAAGCCATAACTTAGTGTTTTTTAAGCTGTTTGCTTTGTTAATTTATGACAGTTCTTATATATCAACTATAAATTTTACAGCTCAAATGTATTAAACCAAATTTCAGACTAAATAATTCAGATTTATGAGAAAATGAGCAAGTTTTAAACCATCTGAACTGCATCAAACTCAAGATCTGCTCACTAATCAAACAGAAGTTTAGGAATTCAAGTTTTCTGTGCATTAAACCCATTTTGATTACTGCTCATTACGTGATGTGTTTGCAGATTTTTAGTTCAATCGTTTAAAGCTTAATGTTTTCAAAATGCGAGGTGGGCTGTTTCAAGCACTAAAGATTAAAAAAATGTACAAAAAGAATAGTTTAAATGTTTGTAATGTAGTGAAGAGCTTAAATATCTTCTGAAGAAATTAGTGTTTCTTAAATGTTATAACTAATAAATTCATCATAAGCTCCACGCTAACAGTAAATTAATCTAAAATAAATCTACTCATGACCAAAAACACAATTTAATTTTTTTAAAACTAATTCAAACCATCCCATTCATTTCCTCAGACCTCGCCTAAGGGGACAATGACAATTTTAGACTTTTAAAACCTCTTGATTGAGTTGAAGTCCAACCAAGTGTGGCCCTTTGCAGCCATGTTTATTTTTTTTTAATCATACAAGTATTTGCTGCACTGAAAGACAGAAGAAAATAAAAGGAAATGGAACAATCTAAATCATCTTTAAAAATGTCAGCTTCAATTAGCTATCATTAAAAAGTAATTGAATATAAGTGTGGGAAGAATTAAAGCAGGGTTTGATTGGAAACAGATGATCGAGTACCTGTGTCACTCCCCAGCAGAGGCTGGTTGGCGAAGTGGTTGATGAAATCCTGGAAACTGGAGAACTCGTTAAATCCAAACATGTAGAAGTTGTCTCTGCGCGTCACTTGATAATGCTTCACTGAGTCCTTCGCTCTGGGTTTGAACAAGAAAAATCAAACGATGAAGTTTGTTTTTAACAATAATGACCAACAAAATGGCACCAGCAAACATCGAACCGAACAAATATTTACTTGAGATTTTGAAATGTGTAATTCTGTTGTAACATTCCATTTTACACACACATACAGTATTACTGTTACATTATTTTTAAATTAACATTTTATTTAAAATTACTATTCAGTAATAGACGACAGAAAAACAAGTGACTCATCTTTACTTTGATAAACTTTACATTATTTTTAAAGGAAAGCAAACATTTTTGCAACCATGAGGAAAAATGTTTTATATTTGTCACTTTTTATTGAGTTTATATTTGGAAGATTAAATATGTGTTCAAAATTTAATTGTTGGAAACTGTAAAAGTAAAACAAGTTGCTTGACAAACTGCAGTTTTCTGCCTCCAGCTGCTTTCAAGGTTCAAAGTTATTTATTGTCATTTGCATCACATGTGGTACATGAGGTGGAATGAAGGTCCCAGTTACACAGAAAAATAGCAAAACTATAAATCATAACAAAGAAACAGTATACAATGATCTAAGATATACATTAAACCAGTGGTTCCCAACTCGGATCCTTGAGGAACACCATCCTGCATGTTTTAGTTGTTTCATTTGAAGCATTGATTTGTTCTGTTAATCATTAGTTGCAGCATTGCAACCAAACCAGCATTAGTATTTGTAGATATTAAAGATCAGCCTTTATTAAATATAAATTGAACCTGTGTGCTGGACAGACCCCTGAACTCCTCTATCCCCTCTTGACTTCTGTCTGTTTGTTTTCACCGCATCAGTCCTGTTTGATCAAAGAGACGAGCCAAGAATCTGTTTCTGCTTTTTGAAGAGACTTTCCTGCTGCGTCACCGACCTGACGGACAGAGCGAAGCAGCCTGGACCATCGTTACTGTTCCTCAGGAGGTAACTTCCATCCGCTCCGTTGGACAGGAGAAGGGCCTCCGCAGCGTGCCGAGACAAGTCGTAGTGGTACCACCTTCAGAAAGATCACATAACCATCAGCTGAAGGGACACTGATGAACTCAGCTTCAGGAGTACAAACTTTAATCCAAACAGACACAATTTGTGATTTAACTCAGTAGCAGATGATTTAAATTCAGCTCCACAACTACAAAAATCAACTAGAGGAATTGCATTTCCTGTGAAAATGCAGTGTGATTGCTAATTGCTGAAGAATTTGCTAAAAACAGCTGAAATTAGCTAAAAACTTGCTGAAATGTACTGTAGCTGAAATTGAAGAACAAGCCAAAGTTAGCAGAAGAGAGCAGAAAAAAACATTTGCAGAATTTAATTTAAATAAGCAGAAATGATCACAGAAATTACAAAATTAGATTAAAAAGCTGAAATTAGCAACAACAACAAAAAATAGCTGAAAAGGCAGAAAAGCTTAAACTACAAAGAGGAAGTGGAAGGAGCTGAAATGATCAAAAATAAAAGTGTAAATAGTTAGAAAAAGCTAAATTTAGCGCAATAAGAGCTAAAAAGTAGCTGAAATAGCAGAAAAAGCTGAAAACAGCTGAAATTAGCTGAAACAGGCTGAAATGTAGCTGAAACTGAAGAACAAGCCTAAGTTACTAGAAGAGAGCAGAAATAACACATCTGCTAAATTAGATTTTAAAATGTTCACAAAAATTAGGAAATTAACAAAAAAAAAAGCTGAAATTAACAAAAAAAAAAAAAAAAAAAGTCTGGAAAGTAGCTGAAAAGGCAGAAAAAAGCTTAAACTACCAGGAGGAAGTGGAAGGAGTTGAAATGAGCTAAATTTAAAAAAAAAAAAAAAAAAAAAAAAAAAAAAAAAAGAAATTACCAGTAGTTGAAATAGCTAAATTTAGAACAGAACAGCTAAGTACAGTGGCTGAAATAAGCTGAAACTGGTAGAAAAAAGCTGAAAGGAGCTAAGATTGGCATAAATAAGTTAATTAGGCTGAAAGTAGCAGAATTTACCAAAATAACTTGAATTTATCTTACATTAGCACTAAATTTAGCTTAAATTAGTTGCAAAATGCTAAAAAAAAAGTAGCTGAAAATGTAGGACAAGCTTAAATGAGCAGAAGAAAGTAGAAAGAACACATGTTTACCCAATTAGACTGAAAGAAGCAACACATAAATGGATATTGTCTGAAAAAAGCTGAAATTAGCACAAACAGCTGAAAAGTAGCAAAAAGTTCTAAAAGAAGCTGAAATCACCAGAAGGAAGTGGAGAGAGCACATTTGGACTGAATTAGGCTGCAATAAGTTGAAACGAGTTAAAAAAAAATGTAGAATTAGCTAACACGCTACAATTAGCATAAAATAGTTAAATAGTAGCTGAAAAAGCCGAAAAAGCAGAAACCTGCAGAAATAAGCTGAAAGGAGCATAACAAGCTAAATTAGCAGAAATAAAAATCTAAAAGGAGCACTAAACAGCAGATAAGCAGCTTAAATTAGCTGGAAGTTGCTGGAAAAATGTTTTAATTTGCACAAGGAAGCTGAAAGAAGTTGAACCAGAACAAAATGTGAAAGGAGCAGTTAAAGGTTATAAACAGGATGTAAATGAGCTCAATTCATTTTCCATGAGAAAAAAAGTGGCAGAAAAGGCTAAATAATTCAAAAAGCTAAAGTTGCACTAATATTAAAAATCATAGCACCCTTCTCCCAATGAGCTGAATGTTTTTGATAAATGATTTGTTGAAATAGCACAAAACTTGTGGAACTAAAACATTGCTGAATAACATACAGAGGAAAAATGGATCACAATAGTGTGAATGCTTCATGTGGCACAGACTAAAAACTGGTTTCAGAAACTTGGATCTACATTTCTTTTCCCACTACCGATATTGTTCTCAACCTCAATGACAGCAGATCACACCACCCTGATGTTACCCATCTAATCCAGTTCAAAGCTGATCCAGATTTAATGAGTTTGAATTATCATCAGGTCCGTGGAGTCTCAGGAGGGCTCATCTTTGTCCTGCTGACGGAGACATTTTCACCATAAACCAGAAAACACTCCAGCAGATGTTAAAACCTTCAGGCCAGAAGATTTCTCATTAACTCAGTTTGAAAAGCTTCAGGAGCTGCATTCCTCTTTGATTATTCTTCCGTTTGTCTGTAAATACGGACGCTCTTTGTACTTGTAATTAAACTTAAACTGCTTTGACCGACACCTTATAAAGCCCAACCACTTAGACAATGTGTAAAACAGACCACAGAAACTTGTAAATAAAACAAGAAACTTTCAAAAGTTTAACTGTGACAGATGTGAAGGAAATTGGTCAGAGGGATGTGAAAGTTCTTCATTTGCATTCATATTTATGGCGGTTTCTTATATATTGTTTAAAATCTCAGAAAAAGAGAGATGTTAAAAAGTTACAAAAGCTGTGATCAGCCCACATTTTTTCTGTGAAAACCTCCTGAAGGGTAAACAGTGACCACATCTGGTGATTACACTTCTACAGCCTCTCAGAGCTGCAGTCACTTAACCTGAAAAATCAGCTGGAAGAACCAACTTTTTATGTTTTAAATCCATTTATCACATCAGAACAAAAGTAATTATTTTGATTTCTGTTAGCAAAAGAATTCTGCTTCTCACAGTTTGACTTATATCAGCAGTCTGGTTTTAGTTTGTCTCATTATAGCAAACTGAATCATGAATTTAAAAAAAAAAATAAAAAAAAAAAATAATAAAATGATGTTACAAGAAGATGTGTCATAAAATGCCTTCATTATAATGTAACATGACTTTAATATACAAAGACAAACTCTGAGGTCGGACAACAGAAATAATTGTCCTAAAGAGATACATTTTAATGTATTGCCATTGTTGTGCATTGCAAACATTTATTTGTTTACTAAATTCTAATAAAAACAAATGAATGTGATCAAACTGAAAAATTAATTGAAAGTTTTCTCTGAAAACAGAGAAAGTGCAATAAAACTCAACTGCAACATATAATAATAATAATTATCAGTTTGTGAGTCAGTATGATTGTTTTTAGATTTAATCAGTTCCTTCCTGCTGCAAGTCAAACCTCTCGTGAACGCAGAGTTAAAAGTCAGAATGTCAGGCGGTCTCACCCTAAAGTCTCCAGCTCGTCGCTCAGGTCCTCGTTGGAGGCATCACTGTAGACGCTCATGTCTCCTGCAGTCTCCCCCTCAGAGGTCAGAGATCATCTGAAGCTGCTGCAGCTGAAAGAAAAGGAAGTGAAAGGACTCGGTCCGATTCAGACACGCCCAAGAGGAAATGTAATGCTCATGTTTATTTTTGTAGTTTGACAAATAATTAACCCAACAAACTGACTGTAACCGTCTAGCATTATGGAATTTACCTACTTTTTTATTTAAAATGTGTTTTTTAATTAAAAAAAATGCTAATATGGTTCAACAAATTAACTCTCGCTCACCCAACAAAAACAGGAACAGCTCAAGACAATACACACACTCCATTACAAAGAAATACATTACAACCAAATGCACACCTATTTGAGAAAACACTAAAATGGTTTTAAAAAATTAAAAAATAAAAAGAATTTTACAATACAAACTCAGTTTACTGTATGTCAAACCAAAACATTTGACACCGCTGGTTTATATTCTGACGTACGTTTTTAAAGGTTTGGGGATCCCCTACAGAAAAGAAAGCACACAAGGAAAGGATGAACTTAACGACCTCCAGCAAAGGGTGACAGACCAGCTCTTACACCCTGACTGAGGACTTCAAGAACCTCTCCGATATTGACAGTATTCATTGTTTAATCCAGGAAACTTGTGTATGGTGAAAATCAAGATGTGTTCTTCTGACATCAGCCTCGTTCGTCACTCCCAAACTTTGCCAGGAGCTGAACAACATACTGGTACTCAGAGAAACTATGTAGCTGTAAACAGTGTGAGAGGATAAATTGTAAATTTGGAGTTTATTAAACATTGTGATCTTAAGTTGTTAAAACAACCGTGAAGCCCAGTTACTTCATTTCCTTTGAAGAAGAAACAGTGACACTTTAACTAAAAACTTTACTTAATCCACAAAAGCAACATGTTGTTTAATGTTTGTTCATTTTATTAATACAGTTATGGATCAACATGTCACTTCCTTCTACTTCAAATGACCCTGTTCCTTTTTGAGTAAAATCACAGTGCAAGCTGCTTTTGTCCAAAAAGGGGTGGAGCAATTAAATTCAGTTTATTTATGTAGCACCGTCACACAACAGAAGTCGTCTCAGGGCACTGTACAAAAACATTCACATACATTACAAAAACCAGTTAGTAAAAGTTATCTATCTAAGGAAGCAGCAGATTAAGTTGAATCGTCACTTCGTCACAGTCTCCCATCCTGAGCAAGCACAAAGGCAACAGTGGAAGGGAAAAACTCCTTTATAACAGGAAGGAACCTCCAGCAGAACCAGGCTCAGGACGAGAAGCCATGTTTTCACCAGCTATGTTTTGAGAAGACATGAAGGAGAAACAGACAAATGTAGGTTGGCAGGTCCAGGTGTACTGTCTACTGGAAGAAAGACAAAAAACATAAGGACAGAAATAATTACAGAGTAGAGCAAGTAAAGACAGAAGAAGTGTGAAGAAATGTTGTCAGTTTGTCCTCCAGCAGTCTAAGCCTATAGCAACTAAGGGATATCTCAGGAAGCCCCAGACAACCCTAGCTATAGGATTTATCAAAAAGGAAAATCTAAAGCCCCACTCTTCAAACTGGACAATGTGTCAGCCTCACGGACAGAAACTGGAAGTTGGTTCCACAAGAGAGGAGCCTGATAACTG
>JARVLU010000624.1:19195132-19214767 GCA_031762415.1 Simpsonichthys santanae | reverse complement strand
CTTTTAACAATCCAAAAAATGTGATTTTGGACGGCCTAAATGGATTTTAAAGAGAAAAGAGAAAGGGAGGGCTCAATGAAGAGCACCGGAATTGAATTGTCATCCAGTGTCTTCAGAAAGAGAGAGACATGAAGAAACGATAAAGCCGACAAATGAAAATGAGGTTTATAACTTTCATCTAACATGCAATTAATTGATTTATTTATTGCGACAGGCCTACTTTTGAGTGTCTTTGTTCTCTGACTTATGAATCATTCATCTATCTTCTTCCATTTAGCCACTGTTGAATCACAGAGGCAACAGGTCCTGGAGGGTGACCCAGACCTCCCTCATACCAATGACACTCTCCAGCTCCTCCACCGCCAAGTTCTGGGACTGCACCATGATACAGAGGAGCAAACTCACTGTATAGTCAACACTTTAATGTGATGAGTACCCCAGAGATCCTGGGAGCTGTGCTGTCTAGAACCTCAGTTCATGGTAGGGTCTACAATGGCAAACTGCCCCAGGAGAGGGGTCAGACCTTGTCAGGAGGCCTTGGCTAAAAGAAGATCGGGGTACCATTCTAAAACCAAACTTTGGTAGCTCACCTGCAAACGCCTAATTGTCTAGCCTTGGCTAAAAAAAAATGGCAGTAAGCCTATTCCCTATGTGCCCACCACCTGTAGAAAGAGTCACCTAGGAGGTCAAGTGCATTGCAAGCGGTGAGACAGGTAAGGGCAGGTCCCCGGGCATGCCGACTCCTGGTAACGCACAATGACTCCAGCCAGTTACGTTGAAAGTCACCTATAAATCATTCAGGCATAAAAGACTCCTAAAGCCAAGGAATAAACCAGTGTTGTGTCAACACATAACCCACAACTTAGCAAAGGACCAATTTTAAAATTAACCTTGTCACAAAAGACAATTTGTTCCCACTTACTTGTTGAATTTCTAAGAAAATGTACAAAAGAAAGCTGTTTGGACAGACACAAAATAGGATTAGCACTAGTAAGGTGAGTTTTCAAAGAGCTGTGTTATCTGAAAACTGGTCATGCAGGTAAAGGAGGATGAATCTCAGGTATTTGATGGATTTTGACTTCCAGGACACTGATTTAGCATACAATACTGAGACACACCAAATTTCAGCTACACCGGTATATGGACTGGACATGAAATAAGTGAGTTTCGGCAGATAATCATCCTGGTTTACTTTAACTTAAAGTAAACTCAGCTTAAAGTTTAAGCTGAGCTGCATTTGGAGACAAGTTTTCTTTGTTACATAAACACAAAACTCAATTTTACACAATCTTACTTATATAGTGAATCTGTTAAATATCCGTCAAGGACATTCAAGCAAACAAATCTAGAATTAAAACGCAAAAAAGTGGTCCAATTTGGAGTGTTTACTTTAAGAACAGTCGGCGTGAGGCCTGCGGTTCTGAACAACAAAACAAGAATATCTCAGACCTGCATTCGCGTCTTTTCTTGGAAAATATTTGGTAAAATATCTAGTTACCCGTTTGCTTGTTCTCATTTGCTGCCAGGTTGTCGGCAGCGGCGGAAACGCTTCGGTCACATCTCTCTGGAGCTGCGGGCGACTCAAGCTTTAACCAGGATGTGAAACGAGCCAGAGGAAGGAAGCGACACTTTAGGTTCTCATCTCATTTTTTGTTACCTGATTTTTCCGCAATAAACAGTCGGACTAAACTGGGGCATCTCGCTAGTTTGTGGGACAAACAATAAGACAGCTCCGCTCTTCGGATAAATAATGAATAACGCTGTGCTTTTCGTCTATTTTTAGCGCGTGCTGAGATGGCACAGACGTAACTTGGAACATTTCTGACAGCCCCTGAACGCAGCTTAGTCAGTCATGTGACTGAAGTCAGCTGACCAGAAGCGACAGCGGAACTCAATGAAAACATGACGGATTTACTCAATAGAATATCTAACACGGATTGTACTAAAGTAAGGGTGAAATGCTTCTTAAATATAATTGGAAATCTTGAATGTATGTTTAAACAACAACATTTAAATATATGTATATATGTTTTTTGTGTATTTATTGTGTTAAGAAAAAAACGTTCGTCACGTTTCCAACTACAGTACTGAATTTTGCTAATATGTTCCGTCTAAAAAATATTTGTTTGTTCAGAGATTAAAAAAAAGAAACACATGATCAAATGTTTGTTTGTATTTTTTAATTAAGATGATATATTTTTTAAGAGGGGAAGACATGACTGGTGACTGACACTAATTTGTAAATACAGTATGCACACATTTATTCATTCCAGTTCTGTAAATTATCCTTAGAAGTCGATTCAGGAGGAATTCAGTCTCTAAATTAGATCAGATGTTGCTGAAAATCATCAGATCCACTTCCACCGTCTCAGAGTCTGAGAAACAGTAATCAAAAATGTGGTTATGATGACCCTGTAGTTTTGGACACCTGGAGGGATGTTTGCAGAAAGAATGGGGCAAAATAAGACAAAGCTGAGACAAAACTTTAAATACTTTAACTTCATGCAGTCTGTGACGCTTATCATGTGAACACTGATTTAGTCACACTACTGTTTTCTTGTTTTAATAAATATTTCAGAGGAAAAGATTGTTCCCCCTGAAATATGCTTCAAAATACATGCTCTGTTTTGGTCTTTTTTTTTTAATGCTACTTTTAGTTTTGTAGCTACATTAGTTATTATCTACTGTTCTGCTACTTCTTATTTGTAGCTACCATTCTGCAACATTTAGCTTTTAGCTACTATTCTGCTACTTTTTGTTTTTAGCAAATATCCCACTACTTTTAGCTACTGTTCTACTGATTTTAGTTTTTAGCTACTATTATGCCTCTTGTGTTTAGTAGCCTTTTGGTCCTTGTAGCTTTTAGCTACATTCTGACACCTTTAGCTTTTATTTTGCCATTGTTGTGCAGAATGAGTGTCTTGCCACTCAGCTGAATGCTAACCATTGATGGTCAGTGTTTGCTGTTCAGTTGTGTCACAGGGTGGTGGATGGACTTTGTGGCAGGGAGCCTCCTTGCAGGGCAGATTACAGCGCCACCTGGAGTCTGCAGGAGTGGCTGCAGCTGCTCGATTTCCTGACAGCTCTGTTCCGCATCGCCGTTGGCAGCAACGTTTCAGACGAGGAGGTAGGCGAAAAGACCCGATTCAGCTAAAACTCATCGGAAGACAAGTGAAAAGGTCAAAATACGAAAGGCACCATTTTAACAATAAACACTGAAAAGTAAACAGAATAAAGTTGAAAAAGTTTTATGGTTGATTGTATTGTCAAATTCACTTTTTAAATGCTTTGTTTGGTCACAACCATTATAGTTAAATAAACAGACTGTGTGTGAATGAAGTGTCTGTAGTTTCTGATTAAACCTGCTCTGAGGTCAGATTCTTACTCCTCATTCTGCTGGATGTGTGCAGGTTCTGACCAAGCTGTCAGATGTGAACAGCAGCCACACGGAGGCCGTGCTGAGCGTCCTGAGAGCTCGGCAGGAGGAGATCCGCCGCGCTCTGGTGAACAGAACCAACAACATCTCCTCTGCTACCCTGCAGGACTTTGACTGGCAGCTGAAGGTGACTCATGTGGACCAAAACCAAACGTTGTCAGAAGCTGCCTTCACAGAGCGTTTCTCCACTTTCAAACCTCGCTTCCTCTTCTCTCTGCAGTTAGCTTTGTCCAGCGATAAGATCTCATCTCTCAACACACCTCTGCTCAGCCTCACTCTGGATGTGAGGGAGAATGGAGCGCTCCGAACGGTTGCCATGGAAATGAGCAGGGAGGAACTGAGCACGCTCATCAGCTCACTGGAGGCTGCTAACAAGGTACACAACAAACATACACCAACACGCTGAAGCTGGCACCTGATCAACATGTCGCTCTGTTTGGGGAAGATGACACCACTTATTTACCCACAATGCAATGCTGCAGCGGGTTTTATGGCAGCACATTTTTCACTTTTTGTAACTTCTCACCTCCAGTGGTATTTAGTTTGAGTCAACAAAACCAAATTATTTTAAACTACGATTAGTTTAAACACTTGGGGGCAGCAATGTCAAAGAAAACATGTTTTTTTAATGTGGAGTGAAAATGCTGTTTGTCCGCTTCAGAACAGATAAAAACGTGCTCTTTTACTAGTTTTAGTTTGAATGCATGAATCATTCTTGATATAAAACAACTCATTTGTGAGTTTTTTTAATGACTCATTTGACCTTAATGTGTCTTTCAGGTGGTGCTGCAGTTGAAATGATGGACCAATAAAACACTGCTGTTGTTTATGACGTGATAACGATTTAACATGAGGTGTTCGTTTTGTGATGTTTTTTTTTTTTTCATTACTGCTGTGAATTAAAATATTTTTTTCCTCTCATTCTCCTGGATTTGTAGAATTTGTTCAGTCCTCATGTTAATTTGTTCTCACAAATCAAATGATTCATGGTCCAATAATGCCTGTATGGTAGTTTTTACACCAGAGTTTCTTAACTTTCAGTAAAACCAGTTTGTTAGAAAAGTATTATTATTGTTATTTTGACAGCAGCAGTGTTCACCTGAAGTAAAATAACTGTCCTGAAATACAAACCTGGGTGAAGCAGCAGAAGTTGCTCTGGGTGATTGAGGAGCATTTGTGTCCACAGTTTGGATTTCAAATAAATTAAACATCCAAGTGTTTGATTATTAATGAGAATGGACACAAACGCTGACAGACGAAGTCATGTTAAACGTGGTAAAGGTGTTCATTTTCACAGCAGAGCATCAAGTTAATCAAGTTTGAGAATGAGCCCTGACAGCTGCAGACGTGAGAACTGGGCCGACAGGATCAGCACGTTCCTATTACAGACTTTACATAAAGATGTGGCAGAAAATGCAGCCAGGGCACACTTTGACACTATTACAAATGTTTGATTTGAGGTTTTATTTCTTAAATAACTCAAATTTGTACTTATCACCTGCAGCTGTAGTTTGAGCAATCTATCTCAAAAACTACTGGACAGAGTTTAATGAAGGGAGGTGGTCAACAGCATAGAGAGGAGAACCACCTCAAAGACAGCTATCTCGACTTTTGCAAGAAGGCCCCACCGCTACACCCCTTCACCAACAGTGGGATTGAAGTGGAGATGGTGGGCAGCTACAACTTCATCTTCACTTATCAGGTCTGAGCTGGTCGGTGAATATTACATTCACAAAAGAGACTACACTTAATCAGACTGCTCAAGAAGGTTGGACTGGGCTGTTAACCCAGCCTCATGTTGGCCTACAGGAGAGCATCCTCACCATTGGCATCTCTGTGGTACGGCAACACAACAAGAGGACAGGAATGCTCTGCAGAGTCGTAAAAAAGCTGAAAAATCATCAAGGCTGACCTTCCAACCACACATCATCAAGGTCTCTCCACCCTGCTCACTTTCTCCTTAAACACAAATACACAAAATAAGTTTTAAAGAAACAGACAGCATCATCACACATAAGAGCAGATTCAATTACAGCTTCTTCCCTGAAACTGTCAGACGCAAACCTGAACTCTGTCATGCAATTAAAATGAACACCCGAGAACAATTTGTATTTTCAAGCATATTCATATTCTCAAGTGTAATACCCGCTTGCTTCATTCAGTGTCTCCAAACTATGTTCTCAAAGTGCAATATCCTGTGCAGCTAATTTTATTTATCCGTTTTCTCCCCTCAAGCCCCTTGTTGAACCTGCATGAAAGTACAGATGGCAAAGACCAACTCCGAAACTTTCAGAAAGTAACCTTTCCCAATTTAAGATGGCCACCACAGCTCAACATGAGCAAACACAAAAATGACTAAAAAATAAGCCAGTTCCACAGATATAACTACAATTTGGAGTGGTTGTAGCCGAGTTACTCACATGTTCCAAACATTGCTCATCTGTGCTTAAAACTTTAACAATAAATGTTATAACCTCCCTGTTAGCAAAATATCTCTTGAACCACTGAAACTTTAATGCAGCTCATGAAGTAAGAAGTGGATATTCTTCTAAAACCCATTAACTTGTGGAGTCAGACCAATTCAAGATGGCCACTGCAGCTTGCTGACATCAGCCAGCGCAAAAATAGCTGCAATTTTACAAAAACTGAGCTAGTGGTGGTAGCTGAGAGTCACTTTAAATGCATACTCCGAGGGATAAGACATCTTGCAAGATCTCACTCCTTTTATGTCACAGCGGGCGATATGCATTTCATTTGTCAAGTTTTTTCCCCCTGTAACACATTTTGTGTTGGCTTTAAAACAGAACAAAACACAATTTTTCTGTCCAGTTTTCAGCAGCTTTATTTAAACTCTGCTCATTTTAATTCTCTGTAAGTTGACAGACGCTTCTTGCTTCACACAAAGTCAGAACGTCCCTCCCACAACAACCGTTTCACTTCAGAGCACACATGAGGAAAACTGTACATTATTTTTACACAATAACACATCCTCATCCTCTTTAGCTTGCAGGCAAACCTGTTGTTCGGAGTCCATTAGGCTCCTCTATCCACACGAGACGTGTCCATCTGCAGCAGGTTCCCTATAAAGAAAGCTTGAGCTGCTTTATTTTTTACATTTATTTTCTGGATCAGCACTGAGAGATTGTCAACATGATGCTGGAATGTCTTGCTACAACACATAATGATAGTTCACAGGCTCAGAAAATATCCACGAGTCCATTTCTGGTTGTCCCCTTGATCGTTTTATTCTACAAAAATACAGATGTTTGAGGTTCTACCGGCTGCAGTTAGACCCTGTGAAAAGATTTTCATTGTAAAGGCACAATTGTCATCTGGCTCCGTTACTGCAGAGCCCTGTCTGGGTTTCTAGTCCACTACTTTTATTTAAAGCCCTCATAAACAAATGTTTTTTTGGGGAAAAACACAATTCTGAGATGAGCTTTAGGTTTTAAAGGGAATACAATAATGTGTGAAGAAATGTTTCAAAGACTTGAAGGACTTTTAAAACGTGTCAGGTTTTCCTTTTTGTATTTTTGCAAATAAAATAAATTATAATACTGTAATGAAAAATGTGAGGGGAAAAAAGATGTGACATTTAAGCACCTGTGGGCATATTTAATAAAACTGTTAGAAGGAAAAAAAAAATCACTGAATGCACCTTTAAAACTGATACATTTTTGACTCAGCTCATTTCAAGATGGACGCCACCTCCAATTAATAAAACCATTTTTACAGATACTAAGCTAAACTTTGCTGTGGTAGTAGCTGAGAGTCATCCTCAAAACAGTATGATCCAAACACTGCACATTGCTGCACATTGCACAATATTTTTGCTGACAACTTTGGCATTTAGCCCTGTCTGTTAGCATAATGTCTCACAAATTATTGGACAGATTTGATCAACACTGACGTGCATCCGTTCAAGGCCTTTAACTGTCAGTGCATCACATCATGAATGACAAATTTAACCATAAAAACATGTTTTGAGAACTTTTTTCAGTAAGTATTCTAAGCTGCGTGTTTGAAGGAGTGCAGGACAAAAATCTGAACATGAATTTTATATCTGATCTCGGTTTCTGGCTGCACAAAGCTTTGAAATGGTTTTGATCTTTTTTTTTATAAGTTCTGTTTTCTGCTGTGTTGAACAATACAAATTAAACCAGGATCTACTCTAATCCATGTCCTACAGACATCAGGGCTTGATCTTATGTTCATCATTTCTTGACATTTTGATAATGTTGCAAGAAACAATAAATTTGGACGTTTTTGGTGAAAAATATTCTCGTTGACCAAAAATGAAAATATATTTAATTTCAACACAAAAAACTGCAAAAATAAGCTTAGTTTATGTTGTGAGCAAGCCATAAACTAAACAGTGAAGTGCTGAGGGCTTTAGAACATCACCATAAAACAGGAAGCCAGCTGGAGCACCGAGCTCAGACCAAGCAACAATAAAGGAGCAGAAAGACGATAAATAAGTCAAACTTCTAAGACATAGACAGAAGACGTGTCTTTTCTACACAACAATAAACCAAAGGCAGTAACTTGTCTAGTATCTAAGACCCATGCTCCAAGATGATGCGGCTAAAATTTCAGCAAATAAACCTAAAATAAGATGAGCTCCTGTTTTTAACAACTGTAAAAGCCCTTTTTACTAATGCCTTTAAAATCATGTGAAGAAAAAAAAAAAAAAACGTCAGGATGTAAATAAAAAAAATTAAAAATTTTCCTGACTGCCCATTTTGATTTTAAGAGAGCAGAAAATTGTTAAATAAGCAAAGCCGTGATTTGTTTGACTGTTTCTCCTGTTCACAACTTCCTCCTACCACGAGGCTTCTCTCTAAAATCAACAATAGCTTTTTAACATTGAACAAAGTGGAGATTTCTAGTGTGTGAGGCATTAAAATGAGATGTGATAGAAACATCTGAGTATTCCCAATGACTTAAATAAAAACCTGCTCCCAGCAGCAGCTGACGTGAATCCAAACCCTGACCAGTTTCCCTTAAATTTGACACGTTTTATGCATAATGAAATTAAACCAAGCATCCTGCGTCCTTTTCAAATGCAGAAAGGGGAAGAACAGAGAAGACTAAAGTAAATAGCAGATTATTTTCCAAAATGTCCAATTTGTAAGTCTTATTTGGCATGTTGGATCTATTGAATGCTGAATTTTTACCTTCTTCAACTTTATTTTTCTTTGTTTGTATATGTAGCAATATATTTTAATAAATAATATTTCTTAAATTTTATGTAGCTATATTTATATCTATATAAATCTCTGAAGTTATCTATATCTATATAGATATAAATATATAGATAACTATATTTATAGATCATATATTAAATTGTATTTACACTGTAATAGTAGTTCAAAAAGAGGATTTTAATTTTACACACGAACTGAACATTCCTGTTACCGTGTTACCTGAAACAAATAAAAATAAAAAAAACTGCAGTGGTGCTGCCTCACATGATCACTATCGCCGCCCTAGTGGACATAATAAAGCCAGTAGACCAGATTGAAGAAGGTGAAGGTGATGGGGAAGACGACCCTGGACCACTTGTCTATGGCGTTGACATCAGTGAGGTCCGGGATCTTGACTTTGAGCTGGGAGGCCCTCCTCCGTAAGCGGCTCTTCTTGTGTCCCATGGGTCGGTCCAAGGCGGGTCGTCCGTACAGGTCCCGGCTCGTCATCGGCTTACGGTACTGGATGCTGGCGCTGTCGTAGGAGAACATGGTGGCGCGTGGGTCATTGAGTGCTCCCATCATATCTGAGCCACCCATCTCGCTGGGTAGATTTGTCAGTAGTATGTTTCCGTGAGCGTCAACCTTTGGAAAGATTAAATTATTTTTTTAAATAAAACTTTATGAACAGCAGTAAAATAGGCAGCACAGTCCAGAATATAAAGCTGAAGTTTAGCTTATGTTTTAATTTCTGAAGGCAGTTCTGTATATTCTCATGAGTTTAAAATCCAAGAACAAATCAAACACGTTTCTCTTCTCCCATTTCCAGGTTAATGCTACAGTTCGCACATTTTACAAAACACCACACAAAGCAGCAAAATCAGTCGGTGGAGACTGGAAATCATCTGTAATGCTTGATACAATAAACAGAAAGCTGCTATTTCAGCTTGATGTGGTGACCAGGCCATGGGAGATGTTCAACAAGCATTTGCACTTACCGTAATTTCTGGATTATAAGCTGCTACTTTCTTCACACGTTTTGAACACCACAGCTTATAAAAGCTTCATGCTGCCAAAACATTTAGCCTCATAACACCTGGGTGCTCTTATAGCTGACCAATACACATCTCTTTTGGGGGCTAGGTCTTCGTGACTCAATGAGACTACAGGTTGTCCCCGACCTACGGCGCTCTGTACTTACGGCGGCGCCCCCAGTGACGTCATCGCGCCGTTCGTTGCCTTTTTTATGCAGCATTTTATATTTTTTACTTTTTTTTTTAGGGTATTTTGTTAGCTAACTGCTTGGAAACACATTAAAATACATTAAAACGGCCGTTCGAAGTAGTTTTACATTGAAAAAATGTGTTTAAAAGACGTTACCGATCACCGTTTTAGTTTCAGTTTCGATTTGCGGCCGTATACGCGGAAATACGGCGCCATGTGCGTTTGGCTCCGACCTACGGCAGAATCGACCTACGAACGGTCCTTAGGTCCGGAACCCGTTCGTATCTCAAGGACTACCTGTACCTGTATAAATAAAAGTTTAAAAATGATCTGACCAATGAAATTACTAAACAGGTCACAGTGGACCAGTGGGGAATGGGGGAACTTTGTTGCCCCCATCCTAAAGGGCACAACAAAGTATTTGCAACTACTTGAAACAAGTGTGAATCGTGCATTATTGTGGCACTCCCAGCTCGATGGGGGACTTGTATAACTAGCAGCGAGAAATCTTTTACCAAAACTGGCTGCATGCAAAGAGTAATTTTTTCTGAAGTCGGCTCGGCTAGTGGATCCTCACAGCGGAGCAGGGTAAAAAAAAAAAAAATCCACTATCACCAACAGGTTTCAAAAAGCTGTTGCATGATGAAGAGGACAGCACAACGTAAAGGGTGCAATGCACAAGAGGAAGATGAAGATAGCAATCAATGACTTCCTGGTAGGCTACTGTATTTTTCAGGCACCGTTCAGAAAAAAAATACAGTACGTACACTACAGTAGTACCTTGTTTATCATGGGTGTTTGGGACCTTGTCCACCATAAGTGAAAATCCGCGATGTAGGGATATAGTAGTCCAAGTTCAGTTCAAATTCAGTAAACGTTGTCATGACATGTGCCAGGCTGTAATCACACTCACTCATCACCTGTTACTCCCAATCTCCCTCCTTAAATAAACAATTTAAATTTGAATACTGTAACATTTTAAATAAACAATCCATGCAGCACAGATTGTTTATTTAAATTATTACGGTATTTAAATTTAAACTGTAGAGAAGAGAAGTGCAGCAGGACATCAAAGGGATGTCACACATGCAGCTTCAGCTCTGCAGCACGGAGCAGAAATGTACTTCTTGATCAGTTACTCTTCAACAACTGAACATGACATTCCAAAATAATTAAAAATATGCTTTAACACTTATATTTTGTGATTATGATGATTTTTACGATGTGACATACTTTGGGTTAAGTTAGAAGACAAAAGTAGATAAGTGCATCTGGACAGCAAAGGGTTAATTCTTCACAAAGTCGATGCGGGGCAGAGGAGGAATTCAGCTGATCGGCTGCAAGAGGGAGCTTTCGCTTGCACTTGTGGGCTTCACACATGGTGCAAAATCATTTTAAATAATTTATTTTAAAGAAACAACCCATGGCTCATCCATCTATCAGCCAATTGTGTCATGTCATCTTATTTTGAAAATCTGCGATATAGTGAACTCGTGTTAAACGAACCGCGAAGTAGCGAGGGACTACTTTATTTGTGTATGTTACCGTTACATGTTTAATTAAAGGTTTAAAAAGTATTTCTATGTAAATATCTCATGGTACATAAGTGTGGCCTATATATGTACAATTATTTTTTTTTTCTTTTAAAATTTAGTGGGTGCAGCTTATATTCAGGTGCGCTCAATAGTCCAGAAATTACGGTAGTTCTCCACGTCAGCTCCATGCCTCCCTTATTTCTACAATGCTCTTCATTAATGAAAGCTCACATCATTGCAGAACATGACCCACTAAGTTGGTGATTTATGAGCATCCAGAGGCAGGATAAAAATAAATTAGTCTTTGCAGCCATAATTCTTAAAGGAGCTACTGACACCGCAAACATTCTGTCTAGCTTTCAGAAAAAATATGCCTCCCTCATCAGGAGCCAACTCAGTGTTTCATCTCTGCTGAATACTTTATTGCCAATTTTTGGGTCCAAAGAGTTTTTTTTTTTTCTCCCCACATTAAAACAACAAATCAGTGTTTTCATTCAGTCTTAAATAAATGAGGGATTTGAGTTATATAGCTTGGAAATGTGTTTAAAAATATATAATTTACATAAGAGAATTGTGTAAAACAATCCTTTCTAAAAGTGTTTTCACATTTCATATTTAGTCATTTTGATGACAGTTTATTTGAAGATAATTAAAAAACAGAGTCACAATAAATTAACTTACGCCTAAAAATCATACAAGATGTTAGCAATTATATCTAATTTCCCCAAACAGCTTTAAACCTCCACTCAGATTTTCACACACCTGCACTTTGTTGCTCTCCAGCCTGCTCCTGTTCTCATTGCTGGACTTGGCTGCCTTTTCTGCTGCCTTCTTCTGCATGTGAGGGCCGCGGCCAAAGAAGATGTAGTTTACGAAGGCGTACTCCAACAAGGCCAGGAACACAAAGACAAAGCAACCCATCAGGTAAATGTCAATGGCCTTGACGTAGGGGATCTTGGGTAGGGTCTCTCGCAGGTGGGTGTTGATGGTGGTCATAGTCAGCACGGTGGTTATGCCTGCAGGCATGGACAGAAAACAGAACTTTAATTAGAACTTCATTAATTGACATATTTTGATGATTCAATGTGCTTTGTTATGTGTGACAACAAGGAATGCACATGCTTATCAATACAGTATATCATTAAAATAAAGCATATCAACCTTAACATGCAGACATTTATCCAGGTTGTTACTATTTTAGGACTATTTCCTACAACTTTGATATTACAGATAGTGTTTTGCTACTTTTTTATAGTTTTGTGCTACTTTCAGCTTAGTCAGTCATTCAGAACTCAGTGTTCATTGCCTTTTCATAGAAAATCCTATTTTTCTCACATAAATGCACAATTTTTTAAGTAATTTAGTAATAACCGTTGACAGCAGGCAGCATTATTTATTTCTAATAGCCATGAGCTAAAATGCTAAAAGGAGAGTTTAACCTTTGACATGACCACAGATGGTTTCTCCTGCTTTTTGAAAACAGATTCCTGTAAAATCCTTAGTGCATGTAATTAAGAGGCTCTGCTGTGCTCAGACTCACACGCACAGTCCTTAATGGAAGGCTAATGGCTGATTTAAAGGCTAAAATTGATGGGCCTTGGACCTGACACCACCTCAGTAACTCGGAGCCTTCCAGCTCATAGAGAAGGCTCACAGTCTACACACTAATGATGATAAACTATGATCGCAGCAAAACAAAACTCATGTAAATGGAAATTTGTGCTCGTGACAGGATGAAAGTCAGTGACACATTTGATTTATCAGACATTTCAGATTTATTTTGCAAGGCATTTTTTCCTTATTTGATGTGCTGCTCCTCTAAAGTGTCATCTCTGAGTCAAACTATTGTTTAATTTTTAGTATTTAATTATTAACTTTTATTTAAACTGGCAAATCCCATTGAAATCACAGATCTCTTTTGAAAAGGAGGCCTGGTCCTGAAGATGGCATGTTTTTGGACTGTGGGGGGAAAACGGAGAATTAAGAGAAATTGGGAGGTGCTTTGGGCATGTCCAACTGGGAGGAGATCCCAAGGAAGACCCAGGACACTCTGAAGAGACTATGCCTCTCAGTTGGCCTGGGAACATCATGGAGTCCCTCCAGAAGAGCTGGAAAAGGTGGCTGTGGGAAGAGATGTCTGGGCCTCCCTGCTCAAGCTGCTGCCCTGTTACCGAACTTGGGAACAACTGGAAGATGATGGATGGATGAACAGACTTTACCGTTACTCATAAATGCCAACATTCAGGTGAAGTTTTTGAAAAACTAGAACAATTCAAGATTACAATCCTCTGCTAAGAAATAGTTTAAAGTGTGAAGATCACAAAAAACATGCAAATTCAACACTTGCTCTTCTCAAGGGCGGACGTATCCTCTCGGTCTCCGCTTTGCTTTTGCTTTGTCTTGTCTGTGAAGACATAACTTTTCTTTTCACTGCTATGCTGATGATGTACAAATTTATTTACCGATGAAACCTAAAAACAGTAACCTGGTAATGATCTGGTTTAGATTTTGAACCCAAGAATGCAGGGAGGACTCAGACAACTTCAGGTAAAGAGTAAAGGAAAATATTTAATGAAAAAATAAACAAAATGCTGACGTGGCAGCAAAAACTTACATGAAAAATACAAGGTCATGAAGGGAGACAAAAACCAGGACTTGGTGCAGGACATGAACAGGAACCTTCATGAAGAAAATGACCAGATACCAGACAACAGAACACAATGACTTAAATACACCAACACAACGAGGCAAATGACAAACAGCTGGGAGAACAGGTGAAGAAACCTGGAACTTAATGAGGGAGCAGTAAGACTGACAGACCACATGATGGAGGCAAAAACACTAGGGAGAGAAATGGAATGAAGAGAAGAATAAAAACACAAAGATGACGGATTGACAGAACAGGTAAGGAAATAAAAACAAGAAAACTGACAAAGATGGCAGACTATGACAACTGTATCTACATTTAGAAATATGAAAGTCTTTATTATGTTTTGTTGGTGAAATGTCTGTCTGAAATAAAAAAATTATCAAATAAAAAAAAATTGCACAGATTGTTTACATAAATTGTGAACAACAAAGGACCCAGTAAGGAGCCTTGAGGCACCCCTTTTACAATAGGAAGGAGGGAGGAACAAGACCCAGCTGCTTGGACACACTGAGTTCTATCAGATAAATAGTTGGAGAACCAGTTGACAGCTTGAACAGATAACCCACATTTGTAGAGCCGATTCATCAGGATGACACGATCTACAGTGTCAAGCACTTTAGAAAGGTCAACAAAAAGAGTTGCACACCATTTTCAGCCATCTAGGGCATGTACAATGTCATTTACCACTTTAAGAGCAGCAGCAGTTGTACTGTTTTTTTTTTTTTGTTTTTTTTTTTTTTCTTTCCCGAAAACCTGAATGGTGTTGTGAGGGTAGGCAAGTTGAATCTAAAAATGTTTTCAGCTGTTCTGTGATCAATTTTTCCAGAACTTTGGAAAGTACACACAATTTAGAGATTGGTCTGTAGTTGTTGGCTACAGGTGGATTGCTACCTTTTAACAAGGGAAGAACATAGGCAGATTTCCATATCCAGGGAATCTTATTTTCAGCAAGAGTTAAGTTAAAGATGCAACATAGAGGTTGTGCTACAAAGTCTGCAGCTGCCCTAAAAAAAGGGCTCTAGTTTGTAAGATCCTTTGGATTTACAAGGCTCTAATTGTAAAACTCTATGAACTTCAGTTACATCAAAAGGGACAAAACTAAATCCTTGAACTGAATCACTCAAGTGTGTTTGAGAGAAATCTTCTTGCATTTTATGGTGTGGAGACCTTTTAAAGTCAAAAAACTTAAAAGCTGAAGCAAATAACCATCTGTTTATAATTGTCTTCATCTTTGTGTAGATTCTGGGCCTGATGGTTGTACGAAAACTACTGGATCTGATGTTTTCCCAGCACGACTTAGCATGGCTCGATGACCTCTTGCCTGATAAAGACAAGAAGAAGAAAGAAGATGAGAAGAGGAAGAAGAAAGAGAAGAAAGCAGTGGAGCCAGAGAGCGACGAGGAGGTTGTGCACACACACTGATCATTTGTGTCTGCCAAGCACTTTATTAAGGTGTAATTTCTAAAGTCATGATTCTCTTTTCTTGACATTCTGTGTCTACATTTGTGCCACTCCATCTGTTGTTTGTGTTGTTCCTGCTTTTGTTTTCTCTGACTAATACTTGATGTTTCTCCTCTCTGTCCAACAGTGTTGCTGAAAAGGCACTGTATAACGCTTATTACAATTACATGGTCTTTTCATCCTTTTATCTGTGGATTTCCCCCTTTTCTCCCACATTTTCACCATAGAAACCGTCTATTTGCCTATTTGTTCCCATTCTGACCTCGGTTCAGTCCACAGAAGGCTGGGTGTAGTCTGTATTATGAACATGAACAAAGCATCAAGCCTGAGCACTAACAGCAATAAGACTGCACAGTTTACCCCAATCATCAGCCAACAAGTCCTTAGTTTTGGTTTGGGGCTAACTCTGTTCTTACCAGTCAACAAAGAGGGTTTTATGTTTTGTTGTTCAAAGAAATCCTCATTGCAACTTCATCAAAGCTGAGTTTCAAACATTTAATTTGCAAGAGTTTAGATTATGTTAAATATTTATACATTTTGAACAAATCAAAGTAGAAGCTCACTGCCTTCCTCAAGAGCTGATTAAATTTATTAACAAGTGGGATTGGTAGATTGACCCAAAATGGAAGAAGCAGATAAAAGATAATGTATGTATGTATGTATGTATGTATGTATGTATGTATGTATGTATGTATGTATGTATGTATGGATGGACTGGTAGATTCTTCAATGGCTAATTAGTCACCATTTAAAAGTTTATTTGGCAACAGGATCATGTGAGTGTGACTGAACTCACGCAGCTTCATGGAAATAAAGAAATGTGCTTCACATGTACAGTCACGAGGACAAGAAAGTCCATCTTCTAACATATTCTGGTCTTTACCGCTTTCTAACATGATCTAAATCCAAAGTTGCCAAAAAAAAAAAAAAAAAAAAAAAAAAAAAAAAAACAGACACACCTAGTTTTTCCTCTCTCAAACAAACCTAGTAAGAAAAACGATTCCTTCATGCCAGTTTTATATCAGCTACATAACAAAACACAAAAACTTTGTGTGTAAAACTAAGTTCACCCCATGAACCAGCAGCTTAGAATCTTCTTTAGCAGCAATCACACTCAACACTTGAAGCGATGTCCATAGATGGTTGTATTAGGTTTTTCCACATGCTGCTGTACTCAGCAGCTACACTGAACTGTAAGGTGAGGTTCTCTGTTTGTCTATGTTTCTACCCTCATCTATGGCCACGAACTCTAGGCAGTGTCCAAAAGAATGAGACTGAGGAGGCAGTTGAAATGACTTTCCTCTGCAGGGTAGCTACACTCTCCCTTAGAGATAGGGGTTAGAAGTTCAGTTATCAGGATAGACTCAGAGTAGAACTGCTGCTCCTCCACGTTGATAGGAGCCAGTTGAGGTAGTTCAAGCATCTGGTAAGGATGCCCCCTGGGCACCTCCCTAGGGAGGTGCTTCGGGCATGTCTGACTGGGAGGAGACCCCAGGGAAGATCCAGGACACGCTGGAGAGACTATGTCTCTCGGTTGGCCTGGAAATGCCTTGGAGTCCCCACAGAAGAGCTGGAGGAGGTGGCTGTGGAAAGAGATGTCTGGACCTCCCTGTTTAAGCTGCTGCCCCCAAGACCTGACTTTGGAATAAACGGAAGATGATGGATGGATAGTTGCTGTACATTATGACCAAACATATTTACTTAAGGTTCACCAGCAGTCACATGTTGAAGTGTTCCTGGGTAAGTCACTGAACCCCTCATTGCCTCCGATGTGTCCCATCAGTGTATGAATGTGATCTAAGGCAGTGATTAGTCTTTATAGAATGATTTGTTAGATTAGTTTTGTAGAGATGTAGTAGAGTGCTGTATGGATGTGTATGGAGGTAAAAGAGGGCACAGAGCGTGTTGTAAAGCCTTTGAGTATCTTGATTAGAGAGATAGGTGCTTTATACCAGTAAGTACAATCCATTTACCAACCATTTAAATCACCAACAGTTCAAGTCTTTTTGGGAGGGGTTAAGTTCCAAATATGGTGACTTGCCCTATCATCCAGAGATGCTATGGCTAAGCCAGAGAAAGGTGCCGGAAAGATGTTTTAAGTTGCATGAGGAGATCTGCAAGTTCATGGAAAGAAAAGGAAAAGACACAACAGAGCTCCACAATAAAAAAAGTTCTGTGTGACGTGGCCTTTCTGATAACCTCACGAGCCATCTTAATTTTTCATTCAACCTTTATTTATACAGGTTAGTCCCATTGAGCCTCGGGGACTCATTTACAAGAGAGACCTGACTTCTTTAATGCACTCAGCCTGCAGCTTCAGGGTTGGGACTGTGTCATCACTGACGTGCACGCTACAGTGAGTGCTTTTCAAACCAAACTGCACCTGTTGGAGATGCAGGTGCTGCAGGAAAACTTGAAATACTTTCTGTGCTGCCAGACTAGGAAAAAGCAGGTTCCAACAACCATTTCTCAAAGAACACAGTGTGCTAAAAACTGCATACTTGTTTCTGACTTTGCATGGCAAGTTGCCAGTTATGAAGCCCACAAAAGCAGAATTGAGCTGCTTAGTAATGTCTTTGTAGCTGATGTGGCAAGTACACCATCAAACCTTCAAATGGAGCTGATGAGTTCCAGTGTAGTGCTGCACTGAAGACAAAATAATGTATGAGTCTGTGGGCACTGCAGAGTTTCTACAGTTCATCCCAAATAAAATGTCCCAGCTGCTCATGTGTGGCAGCGCACAACTGTTTTGAGCGACTGTTCTCTTTGATACAAGTGAATCAAACTTCACACAGGAGTCGTCTTACTGATGAACTCCTGCACTCAGTCCTGAGCCTGACCCCAAACATGATGAACTTGTATCCAGAGAGACACCGTGTCTGACTCAGACAGTGAACATCATAGAGCTTTAATGCACTTACAGTTTTTAATTCAGTTTCATTTTTACATCTTTTCTTTTTCTACTAGAGGACATTTGATTAAAAAAAAAATTAAGGAAATTATTTTTTGGCTGATTTGCATTGAAAAAAAGCATTTTCACTTGAATTTACTCAGGAAACATTGCAGATAAGAAATTAAACCAACTGGTTATGTAATTTTTTCATTTAACTTATTTAGTGATTAATGTTATTTTATAGGCAAAACCATATAGGCCTGATCAGTTCCAGGTTCTATGTGCAATAAGGTAATTTCAATAAGTTTTCAATAAATATTGAAACTGTGTGGCCTTTGACTCGTAGCAGTCTTTTTTCTTTTGGCCCAGTGTGAATTTGAGTTTGACACTCCTGGACATTTCTCTTTGTAGAATGATGGACTCCAAACAGTTCTGATTATGACCAGAAACAGATGTTTTTCTGAGTTTATTGTTGATGTATGATGATGAGTACATCAGAATATTGTCCAAACTCCTGTTTTTATGCTCTGTAGATGATAAAGTGCATTTGATTAGCAACATCTGTCTGCTACTTTCCCTTTACAATTCTGTGGCAGCAGCAAGTGACAATAATTCTGAAAACTGCAGCAAATCTACAACAAAGAGTATTTAATATATATAATATAAAACAGTATTATGTTGGCCCATTTAAAGCCCAAACCTCAACCTGATTAAAATGTTGAAATTACACACAAATATTACACTTTGCTTGGATACAGCTGGGGGTGCTTGCGTCGCGCCCCTGCCACGCGGCCCCCTAGTGGGGTGTGCCCTTGCCTGCCGGAGCGCTTGGGACCCTTGGTGTCTGGGGCTGGGCACTTGGGCGTGTGTCGGCTCGGCCTGGTGACTGCCTGGTCGGGCTCGGGTCCTCTGGTCCTGTTGGGCCTTGGCCTGAGGTGGGGTGTGTCCTCGGGGCCCGGGCCTCTGTTCCCAGGCCTGGATCTGCCTTGGTGTAGCGGGTTCCAGCGGGGGCCTATGAGTTTGACGCTATTGGCCCAGGGGGGTCACTGCGTGTGGTCGCTGGCGGAGCTTGTCCAGTTCTCCCCTATGGTCCGATCTGGGGGGTGGGTGAGTGGTTTGTCCTGTATGGGTGGCCCTGGGGGCTCTGCGCTCGGGGTCCCTCTTGTGGTCTTGTGCTCTAGTCCCCCTTTGTCTGCCTCGGGTCTAGGGCGTCGGGTCTCTGTTGCTTCACAGTCAATGTTCTATTAGAG
>JARVLU010000624.1:19184091-19195032 GCA_031762415.1 Simpsonichthys santanae | reverse complement strand
CAAACCCTATGTGTCATTTTTCACCACTTTTATTGTCTGTCAACAGATCTCACTTGTAAATGAGTCTTCGAGGCTCAGTGTGACTTATCTGTTTAAATAAATGTTGAATGGAAAAAAAATAATCTTCACTAAGAGTTCAAGAAGTCAAAGTTGTTACAAATGTCTTAAAATGATTTGTCAAGGCTTTAAACAACCAAGTGAACAGCCATAATTCAAATACAACATACTTCCAAATGTGTTGGCACATGTAAAATGTCTACAAATCCTGCATATATACTGTATCTTCTATATTTAATTATTATTCACACATAATTCTCTCTCAGGCCATCTGTTAGATGTTCAGTGAGTTTATCAGATGACTGGGAACTTCAGGTGGAGTTAGATAAAATGAGAATAAGATTTGATGCATTTCCACTAAAATGATACCAAATTTATTGGATCATGAAAGGTTTAGACGGACCAACCAATAAGCACTTGGCTGTAATGTTTCCAAGAAAAGGCTCCAGTCGATTAACTTTAATGAGCTCACATAACAGATCCAGACAGAGATCATATTTTAATGAAATGATGTCTGTAAGTAAAGGTTAATGTAGCACATTTTATCTCAAATTGGATCACACAAAGTGCACACACTCTGATCTGAGCAGCAGCATCTTACTGAAAGCATTAACACCAACCAGGAATGCTTAAGACTTATATCAGTTTCATGAAATAAGTGTATCAGCATGATCTCAGCATGATACAGAGCAGTCGCAGATTGAGTTTCAATCTGTTTGGTCAAACTTTATGACATATGATCCTTGGTTAACCTAAATGGTACACTGTACAAATCAAAATGTATCACTTTTTGAACTCTTTCCATAGTGGTTTGTAAATTATTTCAGGCATACAGACCATGAAATCTCAAAATAATCTATTTGAAAAAGACTTCTGTACTGAGCCATAAACAACAACAAAAAAATACTTGAATTTAATCATTAATAAGACTGAATGACAAAGGAAGCACTGACCTAAGGCGACCCTGGCGGCCGAGGCATCGTAATTTATCCAGAAGGAGACCCAGGATAGGATGGTGATCAAGATGGAAGGCATGTAGGTTTGCAGGATGAAATATCCAATGTTCCTCTTGAGCTTGAAGCTCAGCGACAGACGTGGATATGAACCTGTCAAAGCAAGATGAACTGCATGTGAGGCATGATTGATGTAAGATTTGAACCGACCTGCATTCCAACTAAAACGTTAACAGAAGTTTAGAGAAACCTAAGTTCAGATGATGTTAAATACTAAGATTTTCCTGCTAGAAGAGGAACAAACTATATTGAGGGAATAAAAACTAAATGCAGAATATTAGAAACCAAAACTAAATGAGACCGAAAAGCAAAAGTTTATTTTTACATGTCCTAAAAAATATTTACAGCACCACCCATGTTTTTTTCCCCAGGACATCATTTCAAAAAGCGCATGTAAAGATATACAGCAGTCTCTCACTCCTTTGCAGTTCATTTTTCGTGGACTCGCTCTATCGAGGTTTTTCAAAGTAAGATTGGACATGACACACAATTGGCTGATTGATGGATGAGCTGCACGATCAGCATGGACTTTCTATTTAAAATACATTTTAAATTTTTTAGCACCTGCTGCACCTCTGTGCAGCCTACAGCTGCAGAAAAAGATTCCTCCTGCAGCATGTCATATCTCTGCTCTGCAGTAGAAAAGTGGGCATGGCCAAGAGTGCTGGCAGATGGCAGAGAGCTGAAAGCATGACATTCTGTGCTCTAGTGTTTAGAGTTTCGAAACATTGTTTAGAATCATGCAAGCTTGTGGGAAGGGTTGGAAACACCTTTATATATATAAATACTAAAATAAACTACTACTTAGTACTTGTACTACTATTTCTACTTTGTGGTTTTTCATTCATCGCAGGGCTTCAGGGTACGGATCCCCCGTGATAAACGAGGACTACTGTGTTACAACATGCACTCCAATCTACTGTTGTGAGGATGTTTCTCCAGGAATTGGCGATGGGGGAGTTGCACTGCAGTCTTCTCAAAGACGTGCAAAAAATTCTAACGGATCTAAACTCTGGTGGCTAATTGGTGTGTGAATTAACAAGAGTACCACATATGACACATTATACATCAGCAAACAGCAGGACAGCAATCTGTAGCAATGGCCTGGACAAGCACACACATTGTATAACATTTGACCTTGACCTTGAAGTTGAGGTGATGAAAAGTGTATTTGACACTCCAGCTATATTATGCATATGTGTATGAAGTTTTGTCAAATTATACTGGTGAATCAGAAGTTATGGTCCAGACAACAAAAGGTTATGGACGTATGGACAGATGGGAATAGACTATAATATAATAATGAATAAAATAACACCATAATACGTTCAGCCTTTCGCTGAGCTTATAAAATTTGTCCATAGCTTCAGGAAAGAAAATGCATCTATTTCTGAAAAACCCTGGTCAGGTAGTCCCTTTTTGTTAAAAACACTGCTCTCACAGAGCCAACAAAGATGGCAGGAAGTCTGGGGAAATCTCAGAGTGCAACACTTGAGGTCAGAAACCACAGTTTGTTAACAGTGGAGCCCTCAGATGGGAATGTTCAATAAACCATCAAGTAACGGAGCAGTATCTCCCCGTGGACTTGGGAGAACCTTGGAAAGCCGCAATCATCAACCCATTCAGTGGCTGCATGAAACCATTATGAATTCATTATTATATTATAGTCTATTCCCAGAATTGTTTTAACTTGGAGATTAATGATTTATGTAATTTGTAAGTAACATTTGTGACTGTTACCTGTGGCAAACACCGCCTTCTTGGAGAGGGTTTGATAGTCGATGATGGAGAACTGGGGCAGCTCAATGTTCTCCACCCCAGTGACGGAGCCAGAGTTGCTTCCTCCCTGCCAGTAAAACTCGATGTCATCAGTCGTGTATCCATCTGACGAAGATAGGAGAAAACAGGGAGTTAAAATCTGACATTGAGTGAACCAGGATGTGATTTCAGGCACGTGCACAGGGTGGGGCAAAGTGTTGGTGTAGATTCTCAGTCATCCAGGACTTGAGCCTGAGTGGTTCAGTAGAAAGCAACAAAAATGATTTTGTTTCTTGAAGACATTTAACTTTTTATCCAAAAGACATCTTCAACTGGGGCAAAGGGTAAAAAGAATGTTTTTATTTTTTCATTTTTTTTCATTTAACCTTTATTTATCCAGGTTAGTTTCATTGAGCCACGAGAACTCATTTTCAAGAGAGACCTGTTAGGGAGCAGATGGTGGGGGTTAAGGGCCTTGCTCAGGGGCCCAGAGTGGTGCGAATGAGGGTGGAAGCAGGTGTGTATGTATTATGTATGTATTGATTAATAAATATGATGTATACATGGTTAAAATTTAAGACATTCAAAGACTGTCTTTTTTTTATTTTTATTTTTTATTTATTTTTTTAGCAAATCTTGTTGTTAGAGTTTTTAACTGTAAGAATTACTGGTTACGTTCTCATCACTTTAATGGGACAGAGATGGTGTAGACGTAGGACAGCTGACTTGGAACCAGAAAGCCGCAGTTTGACTCCCAGCCATTCCAACATGTCGTGGTGTCTCTGAGCAAGATACCCAATCCCTAATTGCTCTTTGGGCTCCTACATAGCTGTCCACTGCTCCACCAGGGTGCATCTCAGGTGTGATGGGTTAAATGCAGTGAACCAATTTTGTCATTGTAGGGAACATACAATGATGACAACGCATAGCATTTATACTTCTATCACATGAAACTTTGTCTGATCAAAGATTGGAGGCTTTAAAAGCACCTTTGCAGCATCTCTTATTCTTACACTCAGTTTATCCTTCAAAACAATGTTTTTTCAGGAGATCATGTGCCTAAAGTGAGCAAACATATTTCCTCAGACTCAGATTCTCTATGAAGAAGAAAAACAGCTGGAAGAGGAGACACCTTGTCCTCGTGAAAACTGACAGTGGTATGGGATATGAAAAGAAAAGATGATGTGTGAATAACAGCAACTTGATGGACAACTCCAACTCCCAGTGACCTTCTGGATGGAGTGTGAGCAGCATTGATGTGTGACGCCTTTACCCGGCGGGATGTGAACTCACAACAGCCACAGCTCCTGTGGGAATACCTGCTGGAGCAACGCTTTGAGTTCCCACTTTTATAACCTGTTTTGAGATTCACAGACGTGAGAATTGTTTCAGGCTACAACAGGAGGGAGAAAAAAAATGCTGGATAAAATATGTGACCCTTAAGGGAAGAGCACAGCAACTAAGCTATTTTCTAAGCTAGTAAGTAAATAAGCTGCAAAAGGCAGAGCCCCTACATAAATATAGCAGCAATACTCCACATTTAGACAAAAATAGTGAAACTTATCTTGAGAATACAAAATATGTAACTCTTTCCCACTTTATCTCAATATGACACTTTGCCAAGAACTATTTACATCAGTTTATAATGCACTCTCTTTTACAGACACGTTGGCATGAACTGATCTGTTCCCCAGCTGTTTACCATCAGCTGTCCTGCTGCCGCAGAAACTGGTGTACTCCTTTTAACAAAAGGAAATGTTTTCTCCCGTTCTTCGCCTTCTCTTTGTTAATCTTGATTCTGACTTTTGTTCAAAACCCAACATTTAGACTATCTGAAAAACTAAAGTTGTGTGTTTTGATTTACCATCTAAAAAAAAAAAAAAGCTTCTGTAAAGATGTTTACATCAAATCTTTAGACCTCTTCTTATTGGACATAAAAATGCTCTTGCTTTTATAACAAACCATTTCAGTGAGCTCTACTTTTTTTCCCCCAATTCAATAAAAAAAAAAAAAAATAAAAAAAATCTCCACTCACATGAAGTCGTCTTCTGTTAAATAAAGTTTTTAGTGGAATAAACCAATTACAGTACAGTTAAATCCATGTTTTAAATCATTTTCTTTTACTCATGAATAGTCGGGTCACAGATGCAACAGGTCCATGGGGGACCCCAAACAATCCATTCCCAAGTGACACTTTATCACGCCTGAGTGAATCCTTCCAGCAGGTTCTTGGTCTGGGGAGGCATCAGGAGTCAAGCCCGTCAGATGCATGAGCCACATCAGCTGACATTTTAATGTATGGATGATGCAGTTCCTCACCTTATCTCCAAAGCCGAGTCCAGCCACTATATAGTGGAAGCATATTAATCTGCTTTTGGCTTTCTTTTTCTTTCTGCTAATGTCATAACTCTTGTCCATGGGTGAGGGATCCTGTAAGTAAGCATAGCCTTTCAGCTCTGCTCTTTTTTCATCAAGATAGACCAGAGCAACACCCTCATTACTGTAGACAAAGGCCTGATTTGTTGGTTCATCACTCTATCCATCAATACATCACTTAAGAACAAGACTCTCGGATACCTGAACTTCTCCACTTGAGGCAAAAAGTCACCCCCAACCGAGGGGAGCATTCCACTCTTCTGGTTGAGAACTGTGATGTCAGACTTAAGAGCTCAGCATTCGCCATCTGAAGCGCCGTAATCGGCTCTCGTCGCAGTTGCGTGACAAAAACTGTCTCGTTTTGTTCTCAGAGCAGCTTCGTCCACCCCTTCTTGACACAACACAAGGCCCTGGCCAAACCTTTTCTTATTGGCGTACGCGCCAAGTATTGTGTGATTGGTTAGAAGTTTGTGGGCGTGTTCGTCAAAGTGGAAATGCGCTCTGACATTCAGCTGAACGACTCTTCAAACACACTAAATTAGTCAAATAGTCAAAAATTCCTGGATGAAGATTGTGCAGACTTTGTGTGTAAAAGAGTCTGTTTGCTGAAAAGTGTGGCACTTTCTTCAAGAAAGCCACATGCATGGAAGGAGTGGAGACCCCGGTGAGAAGAAACCTGTGTGGTGATGTATGTTGTAGCAGGAGGGGGTTCCCAGCAGCTCTGCATCTGTGCCTCATGGACAATGAAAGGTGTGTGCGAAAACAAACATCCTGCAACCACATGACCGTAAGTCAACTGTTCAGCTTTAAATGAAGTAGGCCAGACCCTTTAGAGGAGCTGACTCTCATCCCAGCTACTTCACAATTGGCTGTGAACCATTTCACTGCATGCTAAAGGCCAAACAAACAGAAGCACAACATCTGAAGACAGCAGAGACAAGATCCTCAGGTTCCCAAATATAACTCCTTCCTTTCCACGACTGCATCTTGAGATGCTGCCAATGAACACCACAAATAGGATTGAAGCCAAGGGGCAGCTCTGACATAGCTCTTGCTTTATAAGATAGGCCTTAAAATGACCCAAGAAACCTATACAGGTAGTCCTCGGTTTACGGCCGAGATCCGTTCTAACGGCTTGGCCGTATACCGATTTAGCCGTATACTGGATCCGGCCGTATCCGTGGCCGTATCAGCGGATTTTCGGCCGTAAAACGAAACCAAAACTAAACGGCGAACGGTAACATCTTTTTAAACACGTTTTTTCAATGTAAAACAACTTCTAACTGCCATATTAATGTTTTTAAATGTGTTTTAATGTGTTTCCAAGCAGTTAGCTAACAAAATACCCTAAAAAAAAAAAAAACGAAAAAAAGATAAAATGCTGCAAAAAAAGTCCGCGAGGGTTGATGATGTCACTGGGGGGGCGACGGCCGTATACGCGAAACGCCATAAACCAAGTCCGCCGTAAACCGGGGACAACCTGTATTTATTCTGCTCATTCATATTTGTTTGTACAGTTTAGCTTAACAGTTGACCATGCAAAAGTCTCGAGTCATCTTTCATTCCTTTATGATTTACTTTCAAGCCTTTCTTGTTTTCTTTAACGTGCTCTTGAGCGATAGTTCTTCAGACTTCCAGGAATCCTGTAATTTATGGACTTTTGTCTGTAGTTTCACTCATTTTCTATTCAGTCCTCATTGTGACAGCTTATAATGTGCACTGTGCTTACAAAAATGAGGAAAGTGGACAAGTGAAGAAGAGAAAAAGACGTGTTATGCCTGAAAATAAAATCCAAAGAAGTTGAAAAATATGACTTAAGAAACAAAAGAAAATCCATAGAACTGACACAGGACCTGAGCGAATTGTCATCCTACAAACGATTATTGATTATGTCAAGTTTTCAGGTGACAGCTCTTTGGGAATCCACTTGTGGGTGGTAAATTACTATTCTCTGTGTCAAACTTTCAGGGATGGATTCAAGAAATTAGAAGAAATCGTGTCTTTGTGACTGTCACGGTTTGTTTGGGCCCAGAATGCAGACAGACACGAGGAGCTGAAGAAAAACAAAACTACTGTATTCATGTTAAAAACAAAAAGCTGATGAAGCAGCAAATGTACACCAAGGAGATTAACAAGGTGCACGAGGAAAAAAAAATGCTGTGGCATGAAAGTCAACAACAGACTGCTGATGAGAGAAAGCAAACTGAATATAAAGAACTGGGCTGATGAGGAAGAGGAGATGCCTGGGCTGGATACAAACTGGGAACAGCTGAGAGCTTCAGGCTGACTGAAAGGAGCAGCGACTGATGCATGATGGTACAACGGAAACACAAAGAACTGGTAGTAATATAACTAAACCCCAAAATTACACAACCTAACTTCACCTCCAAAAGCTAAACTAACTACAAACCATGGATCCTGACAGTAATAAAGACCAGAAAGTTCTCAGTTCAAATTGGTTCACTGCTTTTTTATGTCGACACAAAACTGATTCAACGATTGAGCTTAGGAGCTTTTTTTCCCTCTGCCTCATCATTTTGTAGATCAGGGATAAGGGATTAATAAAATTAAGTTCCTCTGAAAATGTTCAAGTATTTGGACTGAAAATGAATGCAAAATCAACCAAAGTAACAAATAAATGAATAAAACTTTGAAAAACCTTGAAAAACTTTTGTTCAAAAAACACAAGATTACAAGGTCTTGGAACCAAGTTCAAGTTCAAGTATCTTTATTGTCATTTGCATCACACGTGGTACATGAGGTGGAATGAAATTGTGTACACAAGATCCCAGTTACAACCAAAAATAGCAAAAATACAAAATATTAAAAGAAACTGTATATAAGAATCTAAGATATACGGTAAACATTAAACGATACACTAAAAAAATCCAAGATATACGATAAACACTAATAATAAATTCAAAAAACGTTCAATACAACAACTGGACTTTATTTGTAACAGAAGACGTTTCGCTCTTCATCCGAGGAGCTTTCTCAATTCAAAGAGCACAGAGTGTGGGGTTCAGGTTATAAAGCTGAGATAAGACACACACATACCCATGTAGATTGACAAATCACACCTCACACACTTTGAGTTGAGAAAGCTCCTTGGATGAAGAGCGAAATGTCTTCTGTTACAAATAAAGTCCAGTTGTTTCTGTATTGAATGTTTTTTGATTTTATCATGTCCTAGATGACTGAGAATCTTCACCAGCATAAACGAGAAGGCTTCTGTAGAACTCAGTGGCATGCTGTGGATGTAGTTTTTTCTTCATTTGACCCGTGTGCTGAAAGAGCAAACATCTCAAAGATGCAGTACCTGAAGAACATGGGTTGGTAATGTTTATTATTATGCATGCCTCCATTAGGTTTCTGCTGGTGTTGGACCCTGTTTATCATAGTGACAGAAACGCATCACTGCACTGTGCACACTAACTTGTCAGCATTGTCCACACGCAGACTTTAATAATATTATCAGTTCATTTAGAAGTCCAGTCTTCCCAGGATGCCATCACACTTATCTTAAAAACTTCTAATTTAAAAAGCTTCTTCTTGGACTGACTTATTTAGCATCTCTTAGATCAGAGCTTGAGGGGAAAATACATTAAAACTTTTCTATCAACTTGGAGTAATCCTCTACAGCAGCTGAAGCTGTTCAGATTCAAGGATTTTAAACTCAAGTATACAGTTGTTCCTGAGGTTTATATTTGTATTTTTTTTTTTTTTTTTTTTTGCTTGTTATGTTTAAATGTTGTATGTTTTGTGTTGATTTTTGTCATTTTAAAAAGCATTTGCTCTAGTATTTGTTTAAAATAGAGCTGTTCATAGAGTGAAACCAATGAAACTACAAGTGTATACTGTATGTCAGTGGGTTGGGGGATTGGGCCCAAGTGCAGACTGAAAAATGCAGAGTTCGAATATATAACAAAACAAAACAAAAACAAAACAAAAAACAATAAATTATTAAACAAGGTAAACAAAAGGAGCCCACTAGGCTGTCAAAAACCTCTACTAAATAAAACAATGAAAAATAGGGAGCACCTTTGACCACAAGAAAAGACTAGTGCTGAACTGAAAGACAAACTTAGGAGCAAGCATTTAAAGAGACACTAATCAAACTGAAACAACACCTGGGGGTGATCACAGAGCAGGGACAGGTGAGGGTGGCAGACTAAATGGAAAAACACTGAGCAGGCTGACTGAGGGTAAATGAGAAATGGCACAGGGAACACCAGAATACTAAAATAAAATCTAACAATGGAGGACTGAACCAAAAGAACAAAGATCCAAACTGAGCAGGAAAACACATCTGAACCCAAAGGACAAAAATCAAATAAAACAAACCACGAAGTGAATCACACTAACAGATAAACTCAAGGAACTCAATCAATACAGACTATGGCAGTATAAAAGTCTAAATAAAAAAATGTGAATTTTAATAGAGTACTTTGATCAGTCAAACTACAGATTAGGAGCAACCTCCAGCTTTAGAAACAGATGTGAGATCAGCGTTGCTTGAGAAAACTGACACTTTTTTCAGTCAAGGGACTTGTTGGATGTCTTGACATTAGACTTTAAGACAAGAACGCCCATTTAGAGCTTCACTAAATCAACACCAAGCACAAGTAATTTCACAGTTAACGTTTTCTTTTAAAACGTCTTGAGTAAAAATACAAATTTGTCTTTTTTTTTTTTTTTTTTGGTTCCACGTTAAACTAATTAAGTTGTCAAATGTGTTTTTCGTACTTAAGTCATGACCAGAAAAAGAAAAAAACAAACTAAGCCTTCAGTGTAAAATCATTTCTCGGTCTCAAATCTGTGTTCATTCTCTCAAAAATAAGAAATGAATCTGCTCAGAATTGCACTGCTGAGCAGGAAGTCATGACATGAAAAATTGATGTGGCTGCTGCTCTATTCACACATAGAAACATGAAAAGTATAGGTTTTAAAACGTCAAATGAAGGCTTGAAGTAGGTCAGTGTTGTGGCTCTGCCAAAACCTGGTGTGTGCTTATAACTACAATCAAATGATTCTGAGTGTTGACCTGGCACCATTGATAAGGCCAAAGCTGAAGCAATCAGGCACCCCCTGAAGCTTCTTTTAAAGATAAAAACCTTTTGGAGTCAATCCAATTCTGGACGCATGCAACAGATAATCTTAGCTGACACGAAAATAGCTTTGACTCGGTCAGTTTTACAGATGTAGAGCTAAAATCTGCTGTGGTGAAAGTCATTAAAAACACATATTCTGAGTACAGAACGGGTGAGATCTTGTGGGATTGTACATAATGTCCAGATTAGATTGGGAAAAGCTATAATTGTAACTTTCTCAACATAAAAATATGGCATAAAAGGATTGGACAATGTATGCTCCTTCAAGAAATACTAAGACTTTGAATATATTTTTACATTAAAAAAATTGTCATGAATATTTTGATATGACAATTTATTTGCCAAAATGTTTATTAAATCAACATCAGCCACATCACTGAACCATTTGAGGCATATATTTGGAAAGTGGTGATGACAGGGGCATTCTAGGATCTGTCCTTTATGGGGTGCTTAGCCCCCAGTACTGACAATGGTTCTTGAGCTCTTGGCTTAAACAATGCACTGTTTTGGAGAAGTGCAAAAGCTTATGGCACCTGGTAATCCCAGGCGGTCTCCCATTCAATTACCATATTTCTTGGCCTATACTGTACGTTTTTTTTTTTTTTTTTTTTTTTTTTGATAATTTA
>JARVLU010000624.1:19161689-19183991 GCA_031762415.1 Simpsonichthys santanae | reverse complement strand
AAACATAAAATGCTGCAAAAAAAGTCCGCGAGGGGTGATGACGTCACTGGGGCGTGACGGCTGTATACGCGAAACGCCGTAAACCAAGTACGCCGTAAACCGAGGACTACCTGTACTTCCATAGCACTCCAACAAAATGCTTCAGGGGAACTCATTCATTATCCTTCTGCACTTCCACAACATACGTTATCTGAACAATCAAACTCTTGAGACCCACCCCCCTTGTAACTATTTTTTTTTCATTTAACTTTTATTTATCCAGGTTAGGAACTTAGTAACTATGCAAGGGTTTTCTGATCTACGACCTGAGCAAAAGCCACTGTGCTCCTCTTGATCTGAGACCCAACAGTTGGTCTGAGCCTTTTTTCTCAATCGTGAATGGTTAAATACTACAACCCTCTGGTGTATTTTTTCTATAGTCAGGCAGAGTTTAGATCCTGTAGGTTAATCCCTGAACATAGCATTGTGTGCTCTTTGTCCTCCAGATCCCACACAAAAGAAAAAAAACAGTTAACTCATTAGAGTGAGACGAAAAGTGTCTCTGACTCGCTGTCCTGCAGCTGGACGTCCTCCAATTTCCCACAGACTCAACTGGACGAACAATGAAGCCTCCCCATTACTTTTCCTGGCAGGTCTCTAGGCTACATCAAGCCTGTACTGGTGCGGACCAGCCCCCGGTGCCCTTCAGTAATTAGACCAATTTAATTGGGCCAGTGAGTCTATCGTTTCAGACTCTTCATCTTATCTTCAGGCAGCTGCAGAATTTCTGAGAATTAACTGCTTATCATGAGTGGAAGAGCTGTGCTATGATTTCACCACATTCTTCCTCATGTATATGAGAAAAATGATTCTAAAAGGTTTAAGTGGACAATACAAAGGTGAGACTAAGGTGCAATTTATCTGCCAAACTACCATGATTCAAGTCTTTGTATAATCTTATTTCTTATAAAAATGAATTAATATATTTTGAATGTTTTGTAACCCATTGTAATTCTGCAAACATATGTCTGAAAAATAAATATTATAGTCCTCTTCTTCGGTGTTTATTGCATTAATGTCCACATGCAATCACATACAAATCATTAATTCTTTGCAGAGCTGTGTGGTTTTCATGCACGTGATTTATGCATGAAGCTCCAGGTGATAAATGATGTTCTCTATAAGCAGACATACATAATAAAAGCATTAGAGTTAACTATTCATGCCAGAATCATGAATTATTTAACTGAAGCACTCTGAACAGGTTTGATCAAACAGGAAATGCCCCTTTGCACTAGTTGTGTGAAGCTGAGCCTGACCTCAGTGACTACAGAGGGTTCTGACCTGTAACATTGTCTGGACAAGAAGAACCGAAGCAGAGATGGATGGATGGAGGACGAACGTTTAAAACTTTTAAAAGTTAAATTGGGTTTAACAACCTCAATGGGACTGAGAAGTCTGTGTACTGCAGCTGGGAGTTAATGAAAGTACAATGATGTCACTGAGGTTAAACCTTTAATGGTGTTTTGGAGCAAATTGTTCTGCTCTAAACTTCTGATCCAGCTTACATTTCATTATATGTTCCATCCAAGAAGCCAGAGTTTCCCCTGCAGTCTTTTAAAGTCACCTTCCAAATAATTTAATGAACATTTGCTGATTTGTCACTCATTTTCAGACCAGTAATTGAATGTGTTTTGGTAATTTAAATTTGACCTATGAGTCATTAGGACATAACGTCTCCTAACTCAAGGGATGAGTCAGTGTTTTGTCAACAGAAAACAAACAACTTTGCAAAGAAAGAGTTTTAAATAATAAGGATCTTTGGTCCAACATCTTGTAGCAAAGACATTTTTTTTTTCACTTTCTTCAGTCGACTCCATGAACAAACTCAGAGCACATTTTGATTGAGAAGATGAAATATCCAATTTGCTCATTTTTTCAGATAAATTGATTTTGATACAGCTCTGTAACTTATTTATGTTTTGCTTTTCATACTTTATTAGACATTTTTGGACTGATGCGACTTATACGGCAGTGTTACGTGTATGGCGGTAGTTACAGTAGGTTAATTCACATTTGAAACATGTTATATTAACTTGTTTTAAGCCACATTTTATGCTGTTAGTAAGTAAGTACAGTATAAGTAAACTTCATGGATAAAAATCACAAAGTGCTTTACAAAAATTTAAAATACAGACTTAACATTAAACAAAAACAGTAACAACAGCTGATAAAAAAAAACAACAAAACAAAAACATTTAACAAAAAGCTTGTCTGAATATAAATGTCGTAAGCTGCTTCTGAAAGGAATCAACAGAGATGGTAGGACTGGACCAGCCTGTCCTCACTGTTAAATAGAATAGAAGCTGAAATAAAATGTGAGATTAGTAAAAAACACCAAACACGTCGACAAATTCAGCGTCACTCACAGCTCTCGATTTCCAACGTGCAGTTCTGCTCATCCAGCGGGTATCTGCGCAGGTCCATCATGCAGGCGGCTGTCGTGGTGATCCTTGAACCAAAACAACAAAAATAGTTTAAAACAAACCAAAACATGGAGAATAAAAGTGGAGATCCTACAGAATTTATGGCTAATTAAGTAGGGAGAAACATTTTTTGATTTAACCCTCTAAAGCTCAGCTCGCACAGCTCCTTTCACACAACTGGAACAAAACGATCGGTTTCTTTTCTCCCATAATTACTTTTGCTCCGTTGAAGTCCTGATTGCAGCTCTGCTCCCTCTGAAAACCCTAGTGTTTGATCTTAATTACAACTATAAGTAATTAACAATAATATCCAGACAACCTGGTGAAACCCACAATTCTCTTCCTTGAAGTACATCCAAAGGAGAAAAAAAAAACATTTTGCTTGACAAAAGTAATCGTGCATTTTCTTATTTCTGAGCCATGTGTTGACAAAGTGGACTGTTTTTTATTCATTTATTTGGAACCATATGTTATTTACAGCCTTATTATCATGAGTCTATGACAGCAAACAAAAATAAAGGTCCACTTAAATAATCACTAAAGCATAGAGGCACATTCAATTGAATCAGATAAATTACAGTATTTTAATGGTTGACTTGCAGCAACAGTCATTTAAAGAGAACATTTATCAGCAGCCAAAAAGACTCCCTTCATGCCTCAAACATACGTCCACAATAAAAATCGCTGACGCTAATTAAAAGGCATTTTTAGGTTGAATTAAACATCTTAAAGTCCAGACTGATGTGCTTCAGATGTTCTCATTTTACAGGTTTGCTCATGAAAAAGGCACATCTCTTCCCACTGCTTCATCTTCTCAAACCTTTATTTCTACCCACATGAACGTCTGACGTTCTGAGTCTTTGCCCGTGGAAAGGCTGTTTGGATTTCATCATCTAGTGTCAGTGGAGCTCTGTGGTGAAGGCTTCGGGGTGGTCCTAATCTGAATGTCTTGCTTGGATAAACTCAGAATGCTGGAGGAACCAAAGAAGCTGGCAGGAACTTTGATGCGGGAAGGCAAAAGGGAGGCGACTTGATCACCGACCGTTCATGCAGAAGATTCATTTCTCATACATCAGAACCATGGATGTATGCACAATGGATCAACACCATGCAGGAAGAACAGATTTCAAACAGCTGCTTGGAACTCAAGCGGCAGGAACTAGAAACAGAGATGTTCGTTGCCATATTGAAGCGAGAACCTTTATCTGATCATCCAGTACAGATTAACAGGAGATTAACAAATTCATCTGGATACTGACACTGCTGATGAGTGAGGCTAAAAGTTACAAAAAGTACTGGCACATTACATAGTACTATTAAACATCAACCTGTAGCAATGGCTTGGACAAGTAAAGACCTTGGATAAAATTTGACCTTGATTTGTGACCTTGAACTTGAAGCTGATGTAATGAACAGTGTATGAATCACTGTCTAGTGATATTGCAAATGTGTATTAAGTTTCAATAAACTATCTTGAACGGATCAGAAATGATGGTATATATATATTTGATAGAGCGGTCTTAGAGACTTTACTTTCTGGGCTTTGGATTGGACGCTTGCATCCAGTAATATTTAATTGAACTGAAGCGTTTCTGCCTAAACCACAAAAATTGATTTATGTATAACAAAAAAAAGTTGTTTTAATTAAAGTCCCAGGATTCCTTAAAGGAATGCTATCACCACCACCTTTGAAGCACAAGTTTTCAGACTACTGTACTTTGTATGTTGAGCAATGACAGAATTATACCGTAGTTGTTTTGGTCAAACCTTGAATTATTATTATGCACAATATCATCTATCATTAAGATATTGAGATGTCACACTCATAGACAGCGTTGTAACTGTCAGCTACCAACACACCAAATTTTAGCTAAATGTCTGTAGGACTGAATCTTCGTCATTTTGCTCAAGTCTCAAAAACGGTTTGGACAATCCCCACAGATTACCCACAGAAGCATTTAATGCATGTTGTAAGTGAGATTTGATTATTATTTTCACCTGTAGTTACTTCAGAGCAGGTTTCAGACATATAAAGTAATCAAATTTCAAACACGTCTAAGTCAAATTTCTCCAAACTGAGATCATCCAGTTGTTGTTGAATACAGATAGCATACTAACTACTCATAATTAATCAACATAACCTCACAAATGTCTCAACTATCCCTTTAAGGTCATTGTAGTTTGCAGAAGACATTTTTTTTAAATGTTTTCTCCTCATGTTTTTGAGCGTGCACCATCCCAGCTCATGATGAACCATATTATGCAACTGAATGCTAATTAGTCCAGATATTGTGATTGTTCGCTGGTCGGCTGAGCACCCTGCAGAAACACTCAGAGTGAAATCCAGAAGAAATGATGTATTTATGTGATGGGGGGAGAAATATTGACTCCACTTGCTATGTCCTTGCTTTTCATGTTAGTATTTTTCGCGCTGAGCCCGGCTGTCCTCAGTTCTCCTCTTGGGGGGGGGTCCCTAAAAGCGTTGAAGGCCCCTTTTAACTCCACCTTAACTTCAGGATCTCTCTTAAATTATTTGTATAAGTTCTCAGATTGAACACAAAGGTCCGGTAGGCAATTTATTTTTGAGTTTGGCTATAAATGTACTTTACTTGTATCTGAATCAGCTGCATTTTTAATGTGAGTTCTGTCCTGCGGTGAGGTGTGGCAGCAGTTTGGATGTCTTCCCACCATGGCTGAGGGCCCAGTGGGAAATGTTTTTGTGAAAGAGGTGCTCATAATCAAGCCCTGCCAGGAATGACAAGTTGAACTCTGCCAAAGCTTCCTCTCTACCAGCTGTGAGGAAAAATTCAGCTGATCTCTATTTTTTTTTTTTTATAATGGTCTTATTGTTTTACTGTTGTTTTTTGTCTTTATTTTTGTACAGCACTTCAGTCGGCTGATATGTTGTATTTTAAGTGCTGTAGAAATAAAATTGTATGGTATGGTATGGAATATCTTAGCTGCCAGACTCTCACTATGACATGGGCAACTTAAGGCCAGAGGGCCAAAGGTGGCCCTTGGACAATCTCCATCAGGCCCCACAATATCCTTCACTCAAAAGAAAACATAAAATAAAAAAATATATATATTAAAAATAAAACATCAATTTATAAACAAGACAATGAAATTTAAATTAAACATCTTACGCAAAACTTTTGTTGAAGCTTTTTTTAAACATAAGTCATTGTGTTTACAGAACTAGATTGAACCTTATATACGTAGAAACACAAATAAAGGTTTGTTTGTATATTCCTGCTAACATGTATGTTATGCTAATGTGTATATTGTAATGTCACAAGAGCCAGTTTGCAATACGTCTTATATTCCTAAAGGATTTTGGAAAGAAAGGTTTTTATAAAGCATGCTAAGTATACTACAACAAGAAAATGCCTGAAAAAGGTGTTCCAGATTATTTGTCATAAATAAACTTATTTTTCTAATTATTGATGCAACCCTTAGCCTAGCAACCTTAAAAACACAGAAATGTCTCTAACTCAGTCAGTTTCACAGATACTGAGCTGAAGTTACTGTATAGCTGAGTCATTCGCAACCCAAACATTTTTTAAGTTTTGGACAAAAACTGCTACAACTCTATAGTTAGTCTAAAATCTCTGGAAAGTCAGCAGAATTTTGCAGGGAAACGCAGAAATAATGTTTCATAAAAGATTGTGAACATTATTGTTTAAAATAACAGCTGATATTTATTCCCATATGTTTGAAAAAAAAAAGTCCTTCTGCTTATATCTCTGCAGATTTCCTTCATGTGAAGCTGATCTCACGTGATCCCATCACATGTAACCTTCTGAGCACTCTGACTCTGCTGAAACAAAAGCTTTTTGGACGGTGCATCAGCTCAGGCCCGGCAGCACAAGCTGAACCCAGCCGCTGACTCATCATTTCTCCCAGCGCAGATTTTTTTTATTTTGTTGCTTCTAATGTTTTTCAGTGGCAGCAACAAAGATCTGCTGCAGCTGCTGTGAAGGTAACAAAGACATTATGGGTGAGTTTTCTCCAAACCAGGATGTCGAGCAACCAACTAAACTGGTGTGTGTGTGTGAGTCAGTCAGCGCTGAGGTCAATTTGGGGAGCCTAAATATAGCCGTTGTCTGAGCAGCGAGCACACTGGATGAATAATTGTGGGAGCCTTCAGGGGATAATGATTCTGCAGCAGAGCGGTGTAAAAGGAATCATCCTCCGTCCTTCAGTTTCTGTGAAGCCAGACTGGTGAAGGGAGAAGAAATGTCTTTATACATTTCATTAACACAAAACATAAACATTTCACTTTTGGGTTGTTATTACATTTTTTTTAATTGTTCTCGTTTGATTATTGAAGGTTTAGCGTGGCAGAATCAGTAAAAAGTCACATTTATTTTAAATGGGGCCAGTGTTAATAAAGTTATCTATAAAGTAAATAATTGTTAAGGTTACTGATGCATTAAACACCAAAAATCCCTCATTACTAATTAGCTGATATTCTTCTATTTGTATTGCGTTTTTTTTTTAGTTTGCTACTCCTCCCTCAAAAATGAATAAAATGCATCAAAACATGAAGCAGCGCATTGTACAGCTGAGATAATAATAAAAAAGTTGTGCAAAAAATAAAGAAAAAGTAGAATTTTGGCAAACCAAACTAGAAACTTAACATTTCCTGTGAAAATGTCGTGTGAATACTTATTGCTGAATGATTTAGCTGAAAGCTGGAATACATTGATAGTTGAAACGTAAAGAGAAGAAGCTGATGTTCAGCTTAAATGAGCTGAAAAGTTGCCAAACAAAGGCTGAAATTAGAAAAAGAAGCTGAAATGTAGCTGAAAAAGCTGTGCAAAATAATTCAGAATTTAGTAGACATAAGCTAAAAGTGGCCTAAAAAGCTGAATGAAGCACACATGTCACAGAACATTGGAGTTTATGTGCTCTGGCATTTTGAGATTGTGTATGATTTTTTTTTTTTAATAAAAACACAGTTTAGTTTATTTTTTTTATTTATTTTTTTTTTTTTTGGACATTTTAACTTACTGTCAACTTGGAGTGTGATGACATCACACATTTTAACTTTAAGCTGTTCCAAACGTTCTGACTCACTGGGTTTTATCTTATTCAGCACGTCGTTATATTATTCACCGATGGCTGATTCAGTAAATCATGATGAATTTGACCAGAGTAGTTTTGATTAAATGCTTTAGATTCAGGCAAACAGAAGAAAAGTTTTGGACAAATCTTGTGATGACGTTAAAAATAAAAACATTGAAGAATAATTTAAAATAGAGGTTTGAACCTGGTTTCAAAATAAAGCTTGCAGACACTTTTCAAAATAAAAAACTGTGTATTAATCCAAGCAATGACAGAGCCAAAATAATTCAAAATAAATTTATGTTTTGAGATTTTAGACGTGTTGGAATTTTGGAGAGTAGCGGCAGTGGCACTTATCAATTTGTTCTGAATTTTCTAGATTTTATTATTTTTTTAATACATATATGTATATATATTATTAACAGTTTGAAATAAGTTGGCATATTCCTTTTCAGTTTGCAAGGCCATGACCTGAGTAGATGGGATGATGAGCAGAGCAGGAGGGAGCTTCCTCCTAAACAAAGAGCAAAGATTTTGGTGGAGGGAGGCGGCGTTGGATGACTTCTCAGCACAAACTGAGTTTATTATGTCATCAACAGTCGACAACTTAAATGTGAAAACACAAAAACATAAAAAAATAAATAAATAACCTGCTGTCTCGTTACACGATACAAACAAAACAGCTGTGTTGTATTCACATCGATCTTGTGGTCCAAGTGGTCATTAGCTGGTTTAGGATGTTCTGGGTGTCAAACTGGTGCACCGACTCAACGACTGCTTAACGAAAGCACATGTAGCAAAAGGGTTAAACAGAAAAGGGTAAACAGAAAAGTATCAGAAAAGTAAAATTAATAAAAGAGTAGCTAAATAAATGAAAAGTTTGGCTACAAATGGCAAAACGCTAGCTAAAAGCAGCAAAATGTTAAAGTAGAAAAACACGTGCCAAAAACAGCAAAGGTTTACCTTTTTTTCCTGACTTGCCCTCGACCAAGCCGGTTGCTCTTCTTCCTTCTCCTGCCTTTCCCCTGCATTTGCTCTTTGTCCTGTGTATCAGAGCCTCTCTTTACACATGTTCCGAATCCTAAATTATTATGGATCTGGTCAGCTGGTCTCTCAAGTGATATTTTCTCAAGGAATCAGGAACCCTCATGCCCTGAAGGGACACACACAGCTGAATATGTCATGGCTTCCTGGGGTGTGTGGAAGATGATGTGCCTGACTGTATTATCTGTTGAAGACGTAAGACATACATTTTTGGATTTATGACAACAGGGTTTTTGATTTTTAGAATTGGCAGATACCTGGAATATTGACTAATTAGGACAACTGCAGCAGTTTCAGCAGTAGTAAAGATGCCTGCCTTATATGAAGGATTACTCCGTGCTTCGAGCTCTCAGACCAATATGCTTTTCCAGCTGAACCGTAAGCTTGATGCGATTTCTAAGAATCGCGGGCCACTTGCAGCTCCTAGGACTTGCTGGCATGAAGGAATCGACCTTGGAGAAGGCTAACGAGCACGGATCAGTGAAATGTCCACAAATCTGGCTGTTTGGATTCACCATTGAGCGTATCAGCAGAACTGAAGGCAGACATGAAATCTATAGAGTCAGCCTGCCCAAAACAAGTGTTTATCTGAATCTGGTCTCCCTGCTGGTCTTGGATAGGACAATTTATCTTAAATTGCTCCTGGAGAATATATAAATTAAGAAGCGTGGACCGGCTGAGAGACACTGTAACCTTTTTTAATCAGAACTATGAAACTGTCTGGAAGTGCTTATGGACAATCTCACTGTCTTGTCATCCCCACACCCCACCTGCAAAATGTATGTCTCCCTATGTTGCTTTAGCTGAGGTAGATTGTTTTGCTCCCTTGCATTGCGCCCTGTGTCAAGAACATGGTGTGAGAGATCTTTATTTTTATACCGTTCTCTCCTCATGTTTTCTTCCCCTTGTCTCAGTGCTTCATAGAAGCAGCAGCCCCGGTACACTTCTGTCTACCCTTCAGACGGCTGTACGGAAGTATTTTCACTGTACTCAACTGTGCAATGACAATAAAGCTGATTCTAAAAAGTAGCAAAAGGGTGGCTAAAACCACCAACCGGGTAGCTAGAGTTAAAAGTAACAAATGGTATCCAGGAGCTATGAGCTAAAAGTAGCAACCTGCTGCAAAAAGTAAAGGAAAACAAGATGCTGGTGAAGATTCTTGTCATCCAGGACATGATAAATTAAAATGTTCAATACAAAAAGGAATAAAGGATAACAAAAAAAAAAAAAAGAGCAAACTGAGCAAAGGGCATAGACTTCAACAATGCTGGAACAGTGTTTCAGTGAACAGAAGGAAGTTCAGAAATTAACAGATTTTCTGACTTTCTGTGCGGGGAATATTTGTAAATGATAAAGAATAAAAAAAATAAATCTCCTGAATCAGCTGAACATGTCAGTAAATAGAAACTGCTAAAAGAGCACGCAGAAGAAGTTGTTAATGTAAGACAACACAGATTTAAAAACGGGAAAAGAACGGAGGGAACGCTGAGTCAGCGTAAAAATCACAAAGAACATGCAGTTCGGACAGTTTCAAGTGTTTTTGCTCGGGTCTGGAGGAAACGATGAAGGAGATGATCAGGGGAGCTGTCTCAACAATCCCCTGTTCCATTGCGTCTTTTTCTTGCTTCTTTCAGTGTCGTTTTTTCTGTCGGGGGTCATTCAGCTTTACATGTTGTTTATTTTACCCCCAGAAGGACCTGTCTGCTCACATCAGGTGCATTAGCTTCCAGAAGAAAGCTGCTTTTCTCCAGATGAACATATTTCCTGTGACACGAGGAAACGGAAAGCAGCAGAACGCATTAAGCCCGACCTGAAGGTCTTTTAGGCCCGAACAGGAAGCGATGTGAAAAGAACGGAGAGCGCGAGCTAAATTTGTCTGAAAACAACACTTACTGGCTCGGCCTTCGTGGCTGACTGAGCGCAGGCCTTGTGGGCTTCTTAGAGGTAAACACTTTGCTGTGTCCAGATCAACAGGGCCCGACCCAGAAGTCCATTAGCACACAACAGAACCCTTCTGTCTCATTCAGGCCTCCTGCAGTGTTTCCACTTGATTTAACCCTGATTTAATACCAACTCCTCTTATTTTCAGCCTTTATCCTGTTTTATATAAATATAGTTTGCCCTCCATTTTAATTTTAACCATACTTTTACTACTTTTACTTTGCCTGTTGCTATTTTGACCTTTTCTTTTGTTAATCTGAAATGTACTTTTGCTACTTTAATCTTTTGCTGCTTCCAGATGGTGTTTTACCACATTTTTAGCATAACTTTTCATTCTTTGAGCTACCTATTTGCCACATGCTTCTGCTAATTTTACCTTTCCTTCTATTAGTTTTAGTCGCTATTTTGCTACTTTGGACCACACTTTTGCTACAGTACCGATGTGTTTTTGTTCATTTTAGCTGTACTTTTACTACTTTTAGTTTGCCTGTTACTTTTTCAAACCTTTTGCAACTTTTTTCCTTTTCTATCGTTAATTGTAGCTTTACTTTTACTGTTTAGCTTGGATTTGCTAATTTTAGCTGCACTTTTGCTAGTTTTGATTACCCTTTTGCTACTTTAACCTTATTTTTAGCTAGAGCTTTGCAAGTTTTAGTTTTTAGCTAACCTTTTACTGTCTTCAGCTTTTAGCTAGTATTTCACTACTTTTGGCTTTTAGGTAGATTTTGCTACATTTATGTTTTAGCTAATGTTTTGCTCTTTTTACCTTTAACAACACAGTTCTGTACATTTCTGCAGATTTTAGCATTCACTCTGCATCTTTACAGAAAATACAATAGGTATACAGTATCTGATGTAAGCTACAAAATCTTTGACCTTTGACTTTTCAGCTCCAAAATGGCCGACTTCTCTGACTGAACCAAGTGAAGTGCAAACTACATTTTCAAATATTAAAGTTAATGGGAGGTCAGAATAACAAATATTTTTGCGATCAATGCTGTAATTTGGGTTAGATGCTTCTTTTGATAAAATGAACTTTAAAATATTTATGATTTTATTTATACTTTTGCCAAAATATCAAATAATGTCTTTCGGTAAAATATATTCAGTATAGTGTGTGAAAAGGTTTGTGTGTGTCCACCACTCAGAAGGCCAATCACGTGCCTCAAAGCTTATTTTCCACATTTTGTATCCTGGGGTGTTGTGTTCTAAATGGTTTCCAGTCACCACAGTGTTGCCATGAAAACCATGTTGGTTCTGATCCGGTTCTGGTTCACAGTCAGAGACCTGCTGCTCAGCCACCTGGTTCCTTTTCACCAAATCCTGAGCACTGTAATGCTGCTAACAACAAGCATGAACCAAAACTATACACACAAACAAATGTCACATTGTTGTTTTGTCATTTAAACATTAATGCAATAAAAATGAAAGTATTTATAAATTTTAAACGGCAGCTAATTTTAAAATCGTCAACTAAAAAAAAATCTCAGCACAAATGATGAATTCTGCTGGTTTTCCATTTAAAATCTTTTTTATTTGACTGATTTATTTTATTGTGAAAGTAGAAGGAAGGTGATGATTCTTTGGCTAAAGATGAACTGATGTTAAATATTTGTATCTCCGTGGAAAAACATTTTCGAGTACCTCATCAAGTCAAAAGACCCACAAGTCAGTTAAAGTGTCCTCAAAATGACTGATGCATGCTCAGTAGTGCAGGTAGATACAATAAATCTAACAAGGCTTAAGTCAGGTCCTCTGGACGGATTCTTCTTGTTGAAACATTTAATCTTGTATCCAAAAGACTGTCAGTCTGAGGAGCTGCGATAAACTCAGACTTCTCATAGTTCACATGCAACCGTTATTTATTGCGTTCCTCACCACAAGCAGGCAGGTCATGAACAAGTTTAAACACGTTGGTGAGATGGGGAACGCTGGAACTAGTCAGCGACAATGGAAGAGTTCACATTGTCAAAGTTCCAAGACTGTAAACAGCAATGGCTTCATCCACATGACATTGTCTTTATTATTTCATCCACTTAAATTGAGTCCTTAAATGTGGCTGCTGAAAGAGCTATCCAAACAGCCAAGTGCATCCTTCAACAAACTGCTTAGCCTTAATGAGCAATTGTTCCACACTAATCGCGGCAACCGGCACAAGTCCAGCTCAGCTTATGACAGGATGCCACATCCGCACCACTGTCCCAGCTCTAGAAAACACATTGTTGCCCCGTCCAGCCAATCAGGACATGGTATATCAAAAGGATGCTGCAGCTAAAAACTCGCATAGATTTTTCCACAACCAAAGACATTCACCTTATCCACTCCCTGAGCTACCAGGTCAGAATGTTAAAGTGAACTTGATGGACACAAAGGTTGGACGACGCCAGCCAAAGTTATCAGCAAGTCCAGAGAATCAAGATCCTACTTGGTGGTAATGGTCAATGGGAATGTGACCCACAGAAACAGACAACACCTGGACTGTACAACTACAGAAGTGGTGGCTCCTCAGGAACCACCAGCAAGCCAGCTATCACCAGGCCCTGTCCCAGGGTTTTCCTTTGGGTAAACCATGCCCGTGAGAGTGACTTCAAGGGGACAGGAGATAAAAGCATCTCTTGGATTTAGAGATGGTGGTCCCTCTTATGTTCTGAAGGGCAGAATAATCCCTTATGAGGACCGAGGACAGTCTACCTGTCCTGTATGTCCTGTATTTTAAAAGCACTGTTCCTGTAGGTTCTTAGACCAGAGAGAGATTTTTTAGAATGATTAAAAAAAAAAAAATCTTTAAATTGACGTCAAAGTAAATGTTTAACTGAACTTTGGTGTTTTGAACCACTTTGACATAGTCTGTCTTGGGGGAGTTGACGGGGCAGAGGGTGGGCCCCAGAGGCAATCTTATCACCAGCAAACTGCTGTTTGTGGGATTTAGTTTGGTTTGGGGAGCTCCTCTGACTGAAGGAGACATTCGGATGAAGGATGAAATGTCTCAGCAGCAAAAACCATAGACTGAACATTGCTGGATTTATACCTGGATTAATGTGCATGAGCTTTATGGTAAATGTTTCACTGTTTATAGGTATAGATCACAACAAATGAGCTACTTAAGTTATGTTCTGATACATGCACTGAGAAGTGAATTTAGAATTTTGTTCATTTTTGTGTTAAAAAAGGAAAGAGAGGAGATGTTGTGAGATTTGCCTTATTTTCCTAGTTGTGCTACTATAGAGGGTTTTCAGGGAGCTCACATGTGAAACCATGCTGGGGGTTTAGGAGAAGTCGAACACAAGATGCATGCTTCTGCTGTTGTGCAATAAAAACAGTTCATGTTCCAGAGATACTACGTCTTCCTGCCTCTCATCATGACAGAAGTTAAAACAAAGCTGGTGTTTGACGCGTGCTGTAAATCCAAAGCTGCACCAGCAGCTCGTACCTGAGCCCGTAGAGCACAGTTCCATCCGGATGCAGTCGAATCATGCGGTTTTTCACCGTCACCCCATGGACGAAGGATTTCTTGTCGTTAATGAAGTAGGTGTCAGGGACCCACAGCTGGTCTGCCACGCGATTGTCCAGGGTCAGGTTGAGGGGAATCCCCGTGTAGGAGAGGCGCTTGTCCCTCCAGGACTGCTGGAAATACATGGTGATGGTGTAGTCCTGAGGGACACAGGGAGGAAACTGTTAGCACATCATCGAGGCATCGATCCGTTCACTGCACCGTGTATCCACCGTGCATTTTTCACACTCAGACACAGAAGAGCTTCATTTGTAGGTTATTCCCTCGGATGTTAGATTCATCCTTCTTTCCATGTGTTTTTGTATAACATCGATTCACAACACACGTCATCTAAAGGCAGCAAACAAAATAAACACCAGCTTGGTTCTGTTTAGAGAGTTCTCATGATTGTGATGCCTTTAAAGACCCCATAGCAAATCGGAAACGTTAGGTTGAGACAAACACATGCCTTGTAGTAAAAGATAAACACAAGAAAATGAGTAAAATTATCCTGAAATTAAGAAATTTACACTGAGTAATTATGGCAATTTAAGATAATTGTCAAATGTAGCAGCTATATATTTGCAAACAATTCACAGAAAAAGCTTTTGAATTCCATAAAAACTCTGGTTGAAGGATGCAGTTGTGCATACATTGATCACTTTCAGCCCTTTTTAGGCTTCTTACAGCAGATCTAAACCAATAAATTAAATACAGCAAGACAAACAAACTTTTATTTTATTTTATTTTATTTTATTTGAAGAAAGCTCTTCTCAGAAAGCAACTTCTGGTTGTTTTTACCTTTTTGACATATTTTTTAATAAGTTTGATTCGGTGAGGGAGAAAAAGACTAAACCAGATATATTATTCTTAATAAAACTATCATAACAGTTCATATAAAGAAAACTGTCCCCAAACGCAAACAAAAGGATTAAGTCCAGAAACAGCTGTTTGTGTGTTGCTGATTCATTCTGTGGGTTTTCAGGGTGCCACAGCCTCCCCTTCACTCCGCACCTCCCTCTCCAAAATAATTCACTCTCGCAGCAGACTGCTGAAGAGATTTACGTTGGGTAATGTCAGTTCTTATTAAACAGGGCAAACAGTTCCCGTCTGCACGCTCCAGTTGTTCCTCAGGCTCCTCAGAGAGCTGAAACTCCTCGTTTCACCTGCTCCTCCAAACTTTCTGAGCTCCTCAACTGCTCCTGCTGCAGATCTGTGCAGTGTCAGTGAAAAAAAAAATGTAATTAACTAAAACTGCAACATGAGGCACATGGATGCATCAACACAAACGGCTCTTCCTCTGACAGGCAGCGTAATGTTTTTGGTGTTTCCTTTAAATGCTCCTCTCTCAGAGTGCAGGTTTACTTGAGGTGCCTAGAGTTTCAAAAAGCAGAATGGGAGGAAGATCTTTCAGTTCTCAGGCTCCTCTCTTGTGGAACCAACTTCCAGTTTCTGTCCATGAGGCTGACACATTGTCCAGTTCTAAGACTGGGCTGAAGATTTTCTTTTTTGGTAAATCCTGTAGTTAGGGTTGGATTGTCATGCTGCTATAGGTTTAAACTGCTAGAGGACAAATTGATCTCATTTCTTTAAACGATTTGTTAAAATTGACTAGTTTTCATTTGATACTATTTCTATCTTAACGTGATTCTTGCCCTGCCATTGTGTATCTGTTCCTCACAAACCCAGCCGGTCGAAGCAGATGTCCGCTTGTCCTGAGCCTGGTTCTGCTGGAGTTCCTTCCTCACGAGGGAGCTTTTCCTTTCCACTGTCGCCTTCATTCTTGCTCAAGATGAGAGTTGTGATGGAGTTAAATTCCTGAGACGACCCCGTTGTGACTTGGTGCTATATAAATAAACTGGATTGAATTAATAAAAACATATTAGCTTAATCAATGCTACAAAAGCAGCATGCACCAGAGGTAAAATTATTCAGAAACTCAAACCACAGACTTCCAACATCTCGACTGTCTGCTCACGGTGCTTTAGTTCTGTGTGATGTCGGAGCCTCAGGGATCACGTTTCACTGCCGGCTCACATTTTCACCAGAACATCAGGATGCACATCTCCTCACTCTCCAGCAGCGCCTGTTCAAAAGTTCCATTCAGAGGCTGGTGGAGGTTTATTTACTTCTTCACTCAGATGTAATTCAAACCGTCAAATGTTTGTTCTGTTGTTTCCATCAGGGTATAGAAGGTTCCAGCAGTAAGCTCAGATGCTGACTGGAAATCATTCTGGAGTTTTTAACTTGAGGAAATGGTGAAGTAGAAAAACCATTTAGAGTTCTTCAAGTCTGCTTCAGCTTCTGTGCTTCTTTTATTTCATTGCTTTGGATTTTAAGTTTCTGTTTTGCTACTTTTACCTTTTGATACTTTGATTTTCAAAACTTACCTTCTGCTACATTTAGCTTCTACTTAGCATTTTATAGTTTTATGTTCAAACAGTACTAAGCTCACTGAGACCAAAATAATGATTAAATGCTTCTGAACCTTCACACCCTTTATCTGCTTTAGCTTTTAGCCAGCTTTTTGTAACTTAAGCTAGAAAGATTAGGTTATAGTTAACTTTTAATACTTTTATGTTCAAATAAATGCATAACAAACTCAGCAATAGATGATGATTTTGATGCTCCTTTTGGTACTTTTTTTTAATATACCTTTGGCTTTGAAGTGTTTAACTCTTAAAGGTTTTGCTGCTTCCAGTTAGCATTTTACTACTTTTAGCCAGATTAGCTATTTTATATTTTAGCTGGTGTTCTACTTCTTTTAGTTCATCAAATTTCAGCAGCTCTCAGTGCTTCTGCCGCCTTTTCAGAAACTATAATTTCTCAGCTGCTCATACGTTTTGGTTTTCAGATGCAGGTAACCTTCAGAGGAAGAGGAGAAAGATGCATCCCTGTTCGTCTATCGAGCTGAAGCAGCCGTTAGGATTCCTCGAACAGCTCTCGGGCTTTTTCAGCAGTTTACCAAGATGCTTGTGCGTGCAGTTCTCAGGGAGCTCCAGGGAAACAAACTCTCTGAAAAAAGGCGAGCGTGTGCTTTAAAGGCTTCTGCAGAGGTCAACAAAACACTGCAACAACTTTGACCTGATAACTACTAAAAGTGGAACAGTCAAAGTCTACAATCATCTGACGCACATCATGTCAGCCTGTTTTTGTCTGTTTTATAGTACAATTTAATCAAACTCACGAGAAATGCAGTCATATTCATACAAACCCAGATGTTTGTCATCATGACTCTATATTGCTTTGAAACGACTTATAGTTATTTTAATCATCGCCAACTTTAATTCCTGCTGCTTGCTTCGTCTTTAGAAACTCATGCAAACACGTGGAATCAATATAAACATTCAGGATCTCTCAGGTTTAAACATGCAGTGATCAAAACCCCTTTTTCACAGCTCACTTTGTGCATCATGTCCCATTTCTTCTACTTCTCCTGTGAAGTGCCATAGACCTTAACAACTTACTCATTCTCCAGGAAATCTTGGGTTTTCACGTGTTATAAGAGATTTTAGTGAGAAATAAAAATCTTTACTTACTTAGCGTATTCAAACAAAACATAATTGTTTTGTTTGAGAGGTATAATTAATTTTTGATGCATCACAGTATAAATTATTCTGTATCAGTTAAAATTTGTCAAAAAATGGATTATTATTTAAAGATAAGAACCAAATTTGGAACTCTGAAGTGCTGAAGATCAGCACCCGGACAGAAGAAAAACACTGAAGGCTGCAAATACATGGCACACTGTTTTACCATATAATCATGTCTCCCTCTTTTCTCTATTCGCTATTTTGAATTTCAATAGAAGCATCTCTCCTGGTCATAAAAACATTATTTGAAATGAACAAATATTTACATTCAGATGATTAAGATCCACAATTCCAGTAATATAAGTTAAAAATGTCTAAAATACCTAATAAATGTTGTTGATTTTAAATGTATTGGTCGCCCTGGCTATATTTTGCAGATATCTACTATTATTATGTTTTATTTTATTTTATATACAGTATATATGTAATAGATATATATATACTGTAGTCTATAAAAATCATCATTGCTGCCACGGCCATCTTTATTTGTGCTGTGACTGATGGAAACTAGTTAGCAAACGATGTTTGAGTCTCCAAAGTGTCTCAAAATGTTTGCAGCAGGGTTTTCAATTTAGAAGCTCACATTCTCTTTTCTTTAGTTTTGTAAGGCACAAAATATATAGATTTTTTTCAACAGGCTACTTAAATCCACATGTTGCTCAGTAGAAAACATAATTTGGTGAGGGTGCAACTAAAAGCATCCTGTTTTTTTGTTTGTTTGTTTTTTTCTTGCATCTTTGACCGTGCAGCTAGTTAGACACCACGTCATCCCTTTGGAGGCGGGATAGAATATGATCATCCAGGGTTGAAACTGTGGTAACACAGCAATTTTCACACGCAAGAAGATTAAAAAAAAAAAAAAAAAAAAAAAAAAGTAAAGGATTTTCTAATCCTTTTTAAATATTTTTTAAATAAAAACTGATTCATAAAGCAAAATATTTTTGTTTATTTGGGTCTTGAGTGTAAAATACTCAGGATTTTGTTTGAAAGTGTGATTATGGATGCCTCTGTAAATGTATGATCACATCGCAGTGCACTGAGTCAAATTTAAATTTAATCACGAGGTGCCTAAAGATTCTCACCCCTAGTTTCATCAGATGTGCAAAATCCAGCTCAGATGGTTTTTACAGAAAGACTCAAATCACGTGATCCAGTTTAAACCCGACAGAACACTCGATACAGCCGAACATCCTGCCCTGTGTGTCTCTGCTCTAGTAATACAACAAGATTTACTCATTTGAGCAGCTGCTGGACGTGTTGGCAGCCACAATGAACTGGAGATGACTTGCACTTCTCGTGAGAAAGTGCTGCCACATAAAGCTGAGAGCACAGCAACACAGTTTGTGTTGCATGATGGGGGGGAGCCAGGGGGTGGTGGGGAGGGGGGGGTACAGTCTTGTTTGGCAAAACTTTCAGGGAAACTATTCTTAGAAGCAGCTGATCCCCTCAGCAGCCACTTCTCCATCATCACTGACACCTTGGTGGTTTGGAGTCAGAGTGATCACCACAGTGTGAACTGAATACTGAACGCTGCTGAAGCTTAGCATCAGGGAGCCCCCCCACCCCACACACACACACACACCTCTGATGCACCATAGACCTGAATTTCAGTTGGACAACAAACTCATATTCTGTACCTTTGGCCTTTAAACAGACTGTGATGCTGGGAAAACATTTATTTACATGTGATTTGATTCTCTGTGTCTGACTTACAGCTTTCTGTCTGTATTTAATGCAGCAGAGGCACTTACGCCATCATAACCCCTCTGTAGTGTGCTGCTGGCTGACCTAATTCCTCCTTATCCACAGCCATTTGTGGGTGAAACTGAGGAGACATCAGAGAAGGGATTAGGTGGGGAGATGGCAGGAAAGGATAACTCACTTTCTGTTCTAAAAAAAATAAAAAATAAAAAAAAGGGATGAAACTACAGCAGGTCACGGACACAAAAGTTTATAACTGCACTAAAGACAAATCGTTTACTGTATGTGTGAACACAAGCGCTCTCTTTCATGTAAATTGTAAACCTTTAACGTAGTAAGAACAAAGATTATCTGGTTTTAACAGACTTTAAATGAATATAAATGCATGCAGCTCTGGAGCTTACAAGTGTGCGTCAACACAATATCAAGATGGAAAGACATCAGCAATGATCTTATAGAAGCAACTGCCACTTCCCATCAATCTGGGGAGGAGTTCAAGATTATTTCCTTTGCTTGTTTTGTTTTTGCTGCACAACACTTTGATACAGAGTCAGAGATTCTTTGTTGTCATTTGCACCACATGTGGTACATGTGGTGGAATGAAATTATGTACACAGGGTCCCAGTTACATCCGACAATAAAATGTAAAAGAAAAACAGTAATAAGATCTAAGATATGACCTAAGAAAAACATCAGCTAAAAATACACTAAGCACTAATAGCATAAAAACAATAAACGCAATATGCCGAACAGCAGCACGAACATGAGTCTGTGTGAGCAGATGAGCACGAATGAACACAGCAACATGAAAAAGATCAGCAGCAACATGAAACAGATCAGCAGCAACATGAAAACAGATCAGCAGCAACATGAAAACAGATCAGCAGCCACATGAAAACAAATCAGCAGCCACATGAAAACCGATCAGCAGCCACATGAAAACAGATCAGCAGCCACATGAAAACAGATCAGCAGCCACATGAAAACAGATCAGCAGCCACATGAAAACAGATCAGCAGCAACATGAAAACAGGTCAGCAGCCACATGAAAACAGATCAGCAGCAACATGAAAACAGGTCAGCAGCAACATGATGTGATATTTCACAGTGATTATTCTGGTTAGAGATTCATGAGTCTAACAGCTTCAGGGTAGAAGCTGTTCCTCAGTCTAGTGGTTCTACACTTAATGCTTAATGGTTTGGTGGCTTCTCAGATTGAAGAAGTCCTTTGGATGAAGGATGAAATGTCTCAGCAAAAACAGAAACCGTCCAGATGACCTGACTGAACATTGTTGGATTTATTACCTGGATTATTGAGCATGGACTTTGGTGAATTAAACGAGACGTGTCTCTGAACAATTGAAGCCAATTCAGTTTATTTTTGCAGCTCCAAGTCAAACAGAAGTCGTCTCAGGGCACTGAACAAAACACTCACATACATAAAAAAGCCATTTAGTACAAGCTCTTCGTCACAGTCTCCCATCCTGAGCAAGCACAAAGGAGACAGTGGAAAGGAAAAACTCCCTGTAACAGGAAGAAACCTCCAGTAGAACCAGTCTCAGGATGAGCGACCATCTGCTTCGTACTGTGCATCCATAATGTGACCTGATGCAGAACCTGAACATGAGAAGTACCTGACGCTGCCGTCCATGCCTGCACTCTCTATCCTGGGCTCCTCTCCCCAGTCTGTCCAGTACATGTATCTGAAGGAGGGGAAAAGCAGACATTTGCAGATTACAAAATGATGTCATACTGTGCCAAATTACAAAAAAAGAGATTTAAATCAGTTGTCTCAGATTTTGATAAAAGTTTACATGTTTCCTGTTATGATCCCACAGCAGAGTATCTCAATCTTAAATCAATCAGACTAATAGATTCAGATACAAGTCCCTCAAATTTTCTGCAAAAAATGGGCTCGGACGTCTAAACATCTCAGGAACTGGTGGGTGAGTGTTCACAGACCTGATGTCATTGGAAAGGGACTTTGATTAGGATTTGAACACTGCCTTGACTGTACTGATCATTAGGGTCCACTGACCTTTTGACTTTTCCTATAACTTTGAAGTTGACCTTGTAGATCATGTGACCTTGAGATGAACATTCTGGAAATTAAGTCCCCCATTTATTTAAAACATAAAAGTTTCAAAAAGGGAAATATTTGATATCCATTAACTGCAGATTTGATTTAATTGAATTGAACCGAGGCAGAGCCTGCACAACGTAAAGCAAGTACCAGTAGTAAGTAGAGATCAGCTGACAGAAGGTCTTCTGTTACTGCTGCTGACCTTAAAACCATTACAGGAAACCATCCACATCCAAAACTCCACTGGAGTAAAAACAGACTGGTAAAAACACTGTGGATGTGGGGTGACTGGGCGATGCACCAGCAGAAGGAGAAAAGGAGTTCTTCAATCCATTACTGAGCTGAGGAGTTTGTTCTTTCTCCAAGTCATTATCCAAACAGCCAGAAGCTTTGCTCTGTGGAGTCCCACCCCCGTTACACAACTGTCTCATATACCCGGTATATCTCATACAGACAGACGGACAGACAGCTTCATGCTTGTTGTCAACATTGGCCAACCTATCTCGAGAGGCCCATTCAAAGGATAGTAACTTTACTGGAAGCTGGTGGATTAACATTTTTACACTTTTCCTCACCCCTAGCTTGTTCTTTAATGTCAAATGTGATCTTTGATTCATAACGGTTCAATTTAATGCAAAGATCACAGGTGATTTGGTGCAAGTGTTACTGACAGGGAACTCATTCAATGCTCCTCCTTCTATGTTTGATACAAATACAGGTTGTCCTCGACCTACGGCGCCATCGACCTATGGCGCTCCGTACTTACGGCTCCGCCCCCCAGCGACGCCATTGCGCCGTTCGTTGCTTTTTTTAATGCAGCATTTTATATTTTTTTGGTGGTTTTTTTTAGGGTATTTTGTTAACTAACTGCTTGGAAACACATTTAGAATCATTAATACGGCCGTTCGAAGTTGT
>JARVLU010000624.1:19126467-19146788 GCA_031762415.1 Simpsonichthys santanae | reverse complement strand
CAAGGTACATCACATACATTGTACATAAAAATAATCCTTAGTAAATTTTGAAGATAATTATAGGTTTTGTATTGGGTAGATCATTTTGACTTGGTTGTTTTATAAGTAGCTCATCTGCTGAAAAAGTGTGAGCACCCCTGGTCTAGATAAAAACACTAACAACTCCCCCTGGTTCAAGGGACCCAGACGGTTTCCTCGAAAAAACTCCCAGTTCAATTCCGCTGGAAAATGCAAGCAATTAATCACTTTTCTCTGGTTGAATGTAAACTACATCTGATATGTGCACGGAGGGCTCCTTCGGCTTTAAACTTGTGACCTGCCCAGCCTCAGGTCAAATGAAATGCCAGAGCTGAAGGCTATAGCGTGTGATCCACCTTCAGGTCAATTGCTTGTCTCAGCTCCTGGCATTTTGCCAATGACTCCAGCACCCTCCTAAATGAGATGCAAGACATTATGGAAATATCTATAACATTTACTATGTTAGTGCTAAAAATATGATTTAAGGATTGCAAACAGCATTCTAAGCAAGGAAGCATTCTGATCTAGGAATGTTTAACAGTTTGTAGACCCAATCTTCTCTCTTTGACTCTTCCAAAGTCCATCTTGTCCATCTGGAAAGGAATGAGACCACACTTAGCCCGACCCCCTCATCCATTTAATAGGCTGTACCCTCCTATGAGAAGATATTTATAAGAATGAGTTTATTGCAGCTCCTCAGACTGAAGCAGTCTTTTGGATAAAAGACGAAACATTTCAGCAGGAAGAATCCACCCAGAGGACCTGACTCAACCTTGTGAGATTTACCGACCTGGATTATTGATCATGCATCAGGGTGGCCCATGCTAATCCAGCTCTTCTGCTTTATTTTTTATTTTATTTTATTTATTTATTTATTTATTTTGGTGTTTGATAAAGCAGCTTGTTGGTGCATGCATCACCACCTGCTGGACTGCTGCGTAAACTATAGCACAAAGTGAAACTGACATTATTTCTAGGTCAGCTGGATGTGAGATTTTACTTTAATTTAACAAGACTTTGACTAATAATCTCTTGTTATCACAGCTTCCAATCCAACTTTATTTATAAAGCACTTTAAAAAAAACATACAGGACCAAAGTGCTGTAAAGCACAAACAATGAATAAAGACATTAACATCTATGCGATACAAATTGAAACAGTGAAAGGAGTATCAAATAAATAACAGTAGAACAATCAACATTTCACATGGTGTCAAAAGCCTCGGAAAAAAAATATATGCTTAATGTATAGCTTGTCAAATTTACATAAAATCTCACATTGAATAAACAAAAAGTCAAAAATACCATTTATATTGTGGAGGAAACTTCCACGGCTGAGCTGAAGCCACTGACATCAGCAGTGTTTTCCCAAAACACCGTCTGATTCTGGAACAGAAGATCGTTTCACTGGAGAACAGTGGATCATGTGATGGATTAGTGTTCGTTTGATTTGAACTCAGATTACAACACGTCCAAGCAAAGCTGGATTGCATATTATTTATTAAAAACAGGTTATTTGGTAAAAAAAAAAAAAAAAAAAAAAGACAGGGCTAAATGTTGAAAAGGTTAAACAATAACCGTAAAATGTTCCATGAGAATAACTCATTATCACATAAAATCAATGCTTTTTATACATTTATTTGCATTTTTCTGACTGAGAATCAACTCTCTGGTGTTTAGTTTGTTTGATGTTATTGCACGGAGTGGGTTTTTACAATCTCTTTATCCATATCACCCCGAGGTGTCACCAACATGACCAGATAACACCTTCATCCCACTCCTCCTTCTGCTCCTGCGTTCCCTCCATCTGCCTCATCACATCCTCGATCAGCGTTCACGTTGCTTTGTTTAAAGAAAATGTTTCTGTAGTTGTGAATTTTTTATTTGAAATGAAGCCACAAAAAAATAACTTGATTGTTTGTAAAAGTTGGTGAATGATCATTGTGTTGGGAGATTATGTAAATTAACCCAGTCAACATTTGAGTGCTTGGACGCTTCAAAATATAATAATTAAAACAATAAAGCTGAACCCTTCCTGGGACAACAACCTCATGATGATCTCAGGGTCAGTCAGTGAGCTCTTGATGTATCTTCAGATGATTTGATGTTCTAACACTCAGAATAAAAAGATCAACATTGCCTCCTAGTGAGATTTAAAACTATCTGCAGCCTGAGATAAACCAGAGACAGAAACTAAACTTGGCTGCAGAAAAGATCTGTAGTTTTGTCTTGGATCACATTTTAGTTTCAGCTGCAGGTTTGTGCTTTCTGATCCCGATCTGACCCACCAAGCACTCCCTGTTTATGACATAACTTTACTAATATTTATCAAACCGGCTGCTCTCTGGGAAGATTTTTTCAAATATTTGTACATCATTCAAACATTTTATTATATATGATTGATATATATTATATATGACTCTCAGCTACTACCACTTTTTAGCTCAGCGTCTGTTAAAAAACACAGTAAGGACTACAATTCAGTCAATTTAAGGTCAGTTAGCTATGTGCACCATCTTGAATGAGATTAACTTTATAGTTAATTAGATGTAAACAAGTGGGACGGTGGCTCAGTTTGTAGAGATGTTGCCTCTCAGCAAAATCAAATCAAGGTCCAGGGGCTTTCTGGGTGGAGTGTGCATGTTCTCTCTGTGCATGCATGGGTGGTATTGATTTCCTGCGGCATCAGTTCATTCATTCAGCCTTTATTTAAACAGATAAGTCACTTTTAGCCTTCAAGACTCATTTACAGGTGAGATCTGTTTAGACAGACAACAAGTAATAATGATAAAAACACTCTTTTTTGTGTTTGATAAGTTTGCCTAACTGTGGTAGTCATCTTAGACGGGATTAATTCCAAATTTAATCAGCTGGTTTATGAGATTTTTTGCTAACAGACAGACAAATTTCATGGGGAAAAATGTCATTGCGTTTGCTTTTGGCAGCAGACGACATACAAAAATCAGATTTGGGGACTGTTTTTAATTTATACATAAATAATGTTTGCTTTCTTTATTTCAGATCCCAGAAATTAATTACGTCCTTGTTTGTTCTAAGTAGTTTATTTGTGGCAAAGCTAGCTTGTTGTGTTGTTTTCTTTATAGCGTCAGAAAAAACAATTATAAATAGCATCACTGTTTTAAAAATATTATTTGTTGTTTCTGCTCTGACACATCTTTGTTAATTTAATCATTTCTGTGATAGATTTAAAATATTAAATCAGGTCATATAACATTTCTATGTGATTTACCAAGTATTTTTAAAATACTGTAGATACACAACTCAAACTTGTTGAACTTATGTTTTCAGTTTGTTGCTGCCCTCTAGTGGCAATAAATGTTTGGCCATACAGTAAATGTGTGGCCAGACAGCATCAGATGGTGGAGCATAGGAAGATTGTTGTGGTGCAGAAGAGGGAAAGAGTAAAAGCAGAGAAGAAAAGCAAATGGTGGAAGTTGAAGAAAGAAGAATGATATGGTGTTCAGAAGGGAGCTGTTAAAGGCTCTGAGGTAAAGAGCTTCCAGAGATGACTGGGCTACTACAGCACCAGCAACAATTAGGAAGGTTGATGTGTCATCTGGACAGAGAATAAGGGCATCTGGCGGTGGAATAGTGAAGTACAGGAAGCTTTTCAAAGTAAGAGGTTAGCCAAGAAGAAATATGACAGTGAGAAGACTGAAGAGAGGAGACTATAAGGAGATGCAATGTGGAGCAAAGAGGGAGGTGAGACAAAGCAGGAGGTGTGTCATGAGTTGGGAATCTGGAAACTAAAGGGCGAGAAGGACTTGTATCAAACCGTGAAACAGATGGATCAGGCTGGAAAGGATGTGCAGCAGGTTAGGCTTCTTAATGATAGGAATCGTAATGTTGTAACAAGTGAGGAGAGTGTGATGGGAAGATAGTAGGAGAACTTTGAGGAGCTAATGAATGAAGAGAATGAAATGAATTGGCTAGTTATTCTGGAAAATACTTTTGCCCCACCAGGCTCTGATGTCAAGACTGATAAGGAACTGAATTTTTATAAACATTAGACAGAACATCACTTCATAAGGGAACAGAATTCCTCTTTAAATAATTATTAAATCAAAGAGAACACCCACGTTTTAAAATAAATGTTTCTGTTCAGAAATAAGTTAATTGTGTCGACACTTGAGACAAAAGAAGCATCACGAACATCAGGAGTATTTTGGCTTCTAAAATCTTTCATTGCCTCTTCATTGTTGTCATAAATTTGGTGCTTTTATCAGTTATCTGAAATGGCTAAAATATTTTAAATAATTTTTGAGCTACTGTTTACAGTGTTTAGATCATAAAGCTTGTTTTAAAAACAGACTGATGGAAGTTTTATTGTGTTTTAAAATACTATTATCTAAGGTTTATGATTTGATTTCAGAGGGTTTTTTGTTTTGTTTGTTTGTTTCATGTCAGACCACAAGATGGCCTTCTAAACCCACACATCCCTCTCTGATACCTTCCACAAACCCAGGTTGTTCATGACCATTCTGATTTAAGAGTTTATTTTGAGTAGAGTAATATTTAATGAATCCAAGTCTCGAGAGATGTGGGAGGTTTTCACTAAAGTAATTAGACTTAATGAGAAACCAGAGCCCGTTATCAGCAGGAGGTGGTTATGAAAATGAGAAGGGTGGAAATAAAATTTCCAATAAAGCCCACAGAACTTTAATTTTTAATAACTTTATAAAGCTTTGGAAGATGTGAATGCAGCACAGATGTGGTCACAGAAACAATAATGATCCTTCAGATGCTTGGCTACATGATGAAGACCTGTTATAAGGAGCTTTGTTCCCCTTGGAGGAGGAGGCTAGGAGCTAAGAAGGGGGTAGCGCTGAGAGAAATCTGCCAGCTGCTGAAACAAAAGAAAGGAAACACCATCATTTACCTGAGGCTTCTGAAGCTGTCTAACAACTGCTGCCCAAACAGAACCAGAAGCTGAACATGTGATGTGAATGACTGTTGATTACCTGCTGAAATGTGCTGAAGTAGCCAAAACTGACTGAGATGTTGAAGCTAAATGCAGTAAAACACCAGCTGAAATTTATAACAGCTAAGCGCTACCAAAAGATTTAATATAGCTAAATGCTTGGTAAAAGCTAAATATAACAAACAGCTAGAACCATCCAAATTTTAGCCAAAGGCTGAATACTGTAAAACATCATTTAAGCTAAAAATGTCTAAATGATCCCTAAAAGCTAATTATAGCAACAACAAAAAGTACCAAGAGCTAAAAACATCTAAATGCTACAAAAAAGTTCATTATAGTTAAATGTTTATCAAGAGCTAAAATTACCCAAATGTTAGCTAAATGCTAAATACAGTGAAACATCAGCTAAAAGCTAAAAGCATCTACATGCAAGATAAAAGCTAAATACAGTGAAACATCAGCTAAAAGCTAAAACATTTAAATGTCATCTAAAATCTAAATGCTAATGCTAAAATAAATAGTAAAATACTAGCTAGAAGCGGAAAAATGTTAGTTATAACTAAACGTAGCTAAATGTTAGCTAAAACTTAGAAATAAGGCAACATTAGAAACCATACACTGCAGAAGATTTTAAAAGAGAGCAAATCATCTGAAGGAATTTAAGACACATACATTTCTATGGAGAAAATCTTTGATAATGACGTTAAATATTTTCAAAAATATTTTTTATTTTTTTAAACTGTACAGTCACATCCATTTCCTGAATCTGATCTGACCACAGCCTTCACAGAAGCCAATATCTGTCACTGTGGCAGACATCCAAAATTATCTCAGGTATGAAGAGGCGGTCTGTACCAGACCCAGACATCCATAAAAGATGCTGCTGATAGATGGAATCCATGGCCCAGAGCCAGACGGTCCTGATCATGATGGACCATCCAACCATCAGTCAACCTGCTTCTATACAATGTGCAAGATCCTCTTGGACATCATTAATGCTAAGCTAAACAGGCACATGGCTCACTAAATAAAAAATGAAGCCATTTAGTTCAAATGCAAGCGGTAATCAAGAAAGGCAAGATGATCCCACCTGAAGGTTTGAACAGCTGAACATGACGTCAGCTGAAATAACAATAGGCAGTGACTCCATTAACTGTCCAAAATTAAAACCAAAAGTTATATTGTATATATTTATGTGTTGATTGTTTAGATTCTTTTGTTTTTATGATAAGCGCTCCATATCTTACTCAACATTTCTCCAACATTATCAGTGAGATCAGCTTTTTTTGTTCGTAACACACCAAAGAGTTCATGGACGTGTCACAGATCCGTGTTGATGCTTTTGCTCCAAGCTGTCCAGTTTCTCTGTGGCTGAGTCCACCCATAATGCAACAGATGGCGTTGGTCTCCACCGGGGTGATGCTCTTTTCATAAACGCAACCCTGCGAGGCTCAAAGAAGCTGGAGAGCATCTGGTTTGGGGAATTTATTTCAAGTTTCAAACCAGGACTGGGTCAGAGTTGGAGTCATGGGAGTGAGAGTTTACAACTCAACAGAAAATCATAAAAATTAAAAAAAAAAAACTGAGTTAGACTGATGATTAAACCAGGTAATATATAATATGGCTCAGTGCATGCAGAGTACATACACGTTGGTTGTATCTTGTCAAGAGTTAAATAAACAGCTGAGCAGATAAACTATCTGATGGGAATTTTGTATGGGGCAAATTTTGATTGTTGAATGATTATTTAATTGTAAAAAAAAATGTAATTGCTTTTTTGTGATAGCTTTTCTTTTATGAGCCCTGGAACAGATTGGACAGCACATTCTGTCCCCATCATGACGGACGTAAGAGAATAATCACTTCTCATCAAATATTCATGAATAATTTCCATTTTTGAGTGTTAAACTACGTATTTCCAAACCAAATACTGTACTGTACTAACTTCTACTCAGAAACAGACTTTTTAAAACAAAGTGAATATATTTGGTCTTGTTTACCTGGTAATCTACATTATGTTGTCATGCAGTCGTTTTATATGTAGTTGTGTGACTTTTGATTTACATGTTTGATTTTATTTTATTATTTTTGTGTGTTTTAAGTAATCTAACTACTGCTGCCTACTTTGTGCTGCATTAGTCTCTCATATATATAAAACTACAGCTCATTCAAACAATGGGTGCTTAGTTTCTGTAACTTTTATACTTTACAGAATAATATGCTTTCTTTATAAATATTTTTCCTCATATAAATTTATATATCTCCTTTAGCTCCTTCAAAAACATTTATCACATTCAATCTGCTTACTTGCTCAAATTTTGTTGTTTGTTTTTTGCTACTTAAAGCCAACCTTTTATAAATTTAGCAGTTAGCTGCTCCTTGCAACTTTTATCAATTATTTTCTTACTTTTAGCTACTTTTACAGCTTTTTGCTAGCATTTTGCCTATTATAGCCTTTTGCTGCTTTTAGCCAGTGTTTGCTTACATTTTTTTTATTTGAAAGATTTTAATGGTGTTTGAAGGTGTTTTTAATCCTCCTGTGATTTTTTTTTTGTCCATATTTTAGTCTCCGTTTTATTCTCTCTGGATTTTTTTTTTATATTGTAGCACTTTGAGATTGTAAAATGTAAAGTGCAGTACAAACTGAATAAATTATTATTACTATTATTATTATTATCGAGCCTTTAGCCTTTGTTGCTTGCTAGCATTTGGTGAGTTTTAGCTTTTTGGTCTTTTTGGTTAGAAAGCATTTAGCTTTTCTTAGCTTTTAACTTGTGTTTTACTTCATTAAGCTTCAACCACTCCGTTTCAACTTCTTCTGTACACATCAGCAAAACCATTCATTTGGCCTCCATACTGCATTTACACAGAAAATATAATTTCTCTGTGGAGTTTTTTTTTTTTTTTCTTAGCTTGTTTTTCCATGTAAAACATCCCAAATCACAAAGTAGTTCAGTGAAGTTTTTGGTGTCAATTCATGCCATTAAATGTTAGATTTTAACCACAAATCTGGACTAATTTAAATTATTTTAAGTGTTTGCAATGGTTAAGATAATACAAAGATGCATTTTAAGCACAACTCTGGTTCTGATGGGTTCTAAGAGTCAGTTTTAGGTCAGATTATCATCTTACGAGCCTGTTGGCAGCTTCAATATGAAGACAGACACACTTGGACAAACAAATCTGTCTTGCAGCATTATGCGTTCCAGCTGCAGATGACAACAAATCCTGGAAAAACAGAAGCCGTTTCATTTTAAATAGACTAAACACTTCTTCGCTTATTGTGACGTGAAGGAACAGAGCGTGACAAAACCCATCGTATAGATGAAGTTCAGGTACTGGGCCCATTTCTAGTCATTTTGAAAAAAGTCACGACCACCTGCCGTGATTTCTCAAAGCGTGATTCAGCCGCTCCCAGAGGAGAAACCTGACAATCTGCTGTCATTGTTGCAGGAAATTATGTCGGCAGTTTGCACACAGGGACGGTAATAATTTGTTCCACCTTCTGTTCGACACAAAACAGGAAAATTAACATGAACATTTCCAATCTGTCAAGAACTTTTTGTAAAAACTAATGAAATGCTGTAATTTTTTTTTTATTCCAATTAATCCACTGAGACCTCCTGAGGTGATTTAGAGCCATACAAATACTTTGTAAAATATTTAACTTGTGATTCTGAAATAAGCAGTTTTCATTTCTACAAACTTGGACAAAAAAAACATCATTAGGTTTTATAAAAGTATATTTAAGTTTATTTACCGGTGCTAGAAATGCCTTTGGAAAAAAGCCGACTGATGTTTTGTAAAAACCGAAGATTATAATAATGTCTTTCCAGATGATAATTTTGAAACTCAAAGCGACAGTAATTATATCTGGAAAGAATAAGAAGTTGATTAAATCATTCCTGAATGCTGATTTGGGGGAGCAGGGGGTGGAGGGGGGAGACACACACATTATGATGTCCTGGTTTTTATATATCAGCTTGTAATTATTTAATTGTTCCATCAACTGTTTCCAGCAGTTGGAGTTTTCTACGCTCTTCTCTCATATTTTAGTATCCAGGAGTAAAAACAAAATGTGGAACAGAAATGTGGTTTATTTTAAAAACAGAACAAACTCTGTGACTAAAATGCTGCTTAAAAATGTTTCTTGTTTTTTTTTTTTTTTTACCTTAAATTGCAGAAGAAAGTCGTTCTGATATCATTGATCAGTGGAGCCCAACAGATTTATTTATTTTTTTAAGCTCACTGATCAATATTTTCTTTTATAAACTGCTGCTTCGCTCGATTTTAAACCTGAACTGTGTTGTTTATGCATTTATATGCAATTTTCATGCTTTCATGACGCAAATCTAACCTTTTATTTGAGGGTTGAAAAAACAGTTGAACCTCAAAGATGATGACAGCAAAACAAACAAATCCAACAAACATTTTCCCACCTGGCTGTTTGTGATTCATCCGTGCGTCACGTCAGCTCCTGAGAGTTGGTTTGACCTGAGTGCAGCGCACTAGTATGCTATTCATGGTCACCGTGGCTGTTCTCGTCTGCTTCCATGGAAACGGAGCTTCAGTGATGAGGAGAGTGAAAGTAATTCAACACATCTGACCGAACACATCAGCTTTACAGCGGGGGAGTGGGATTTTGGCGTACTCGTTCATGTTTACATGTTTGTGGTGAGACATTTGTGTGATTATTCTATAGCCTTTATTTCAAGTGACATTTTCCTCAACTAGTTTGCAACTACACTTGTTGCACATTTGTTCACAGTATTGTCATTTGGGCGCTCTAGTTCAACAAACGTTCTTACTTGTAAGACTTTTTTGTCGATAAGAAGCAATTTGCACAAGTAGTTGAAGCAGAAGTCATACTAGGCAGCAGTTTAGCAGAATTAGAAGACAAAAATACTAACCAGTTGGGTTTTTAGTGCAGTAGTGGATCACTGGACCAAACTAGTCACCTATCCATGCATCCATTATCTTTATCCACTTCTTTCTTTCTGTGTTGTGGGGGGTCACTGGTGCCCATATCCAGGTATCACTGTGCAAGAGGCGAGGGACACCCTGGACAGGTCTCCAGTCCATCACAAGGACACACGAGACAAACAAAACAAACAACCGTTCTCTCTCACCTAGGGACAATTTAGAGTTACCAATCAGACTAACATGCATGTTTTTGGTCTATGGGAGGAAACAGGAGTAGAAAACCCAACGCATGCACGGAGAGAAAATGCAAACTCCACCCAGAAATGTCCCCGACTGGGATTTGATCCGGCGACCTTCTCACAGAGGCAACAGCGCTACCAACTACACAACCGTGCCACCCACTTCTTTACTAGTAAACTCCAAAATGCTTACTAATTGACTGAGATGTTTTTATTCTCACCTTCTGCTCCTGAAAAATGCCAACTAGTCAACTGGTGAGGATTTTAGAGTTTATAGTTACATTTTTAGTTTGCACTGAACAACTAACGCACACAGTTACTGTTTGACTGGTGTGAACATTTTACTCTCCTTTAATCGGTTCCGGTGACATTTAAAGCATGAACATGTAACAGAAACTTGATTTGTCATCCTAGAATCCAGAGCACAGATTTAATTTCCAGGGATGTTTCTGTCCAGAGAAAAAACACAAAGGTCCAACAAAACAGATTGTTGTTATAACTCATCTTGGTTTCATTAGAGTTGTTCTAGATGCTGATGGCTTTGGGCAGGAAGGATCTCTTGTAGCACTCCGTCCCACAGCGGATCCGAAGAAACTGTCTGCAGATGCAGATCCGTCCACCCAGACCCAGCAGACCTCTCGGTCCTCTTGGGCAGCAAGACTGCCTGAATGCTGGGCAGAACTCCTCCCCGAGCGATGGACATTTCTCCCAGCTTAGCCCCTTGTCGCTACGGCCTTAACTGCAGGTGCCGGGGGGACGGCCTTGGTCCTCTTGCTGTCACGAGCTGTGTTCCTCACCACCTCCAAGATCTCGGCAACAGGCAATCGAGCAGCTCCTCCTGGTAGACGGTAATGCATCCACGGCACCTCCTTTTCAACTCTTTTGGGATTTGGGGCTGTAGTTGAGGTATTATTTGAGCTTTCAAGATGGTAATCAGCAACTCCCGGTTGTATGGTATAACAAATGTCCAAAAGTAAAAAGGTTTCAATAAAAATGCTTCCAGTGGCACATCATCTGATACCAGAGGAAGTAATCATCCCAAAAAAGCAATTTACATTCAGAAAAAAAAAAGGAATTAAAGTTTTCAAAAACAAAATCTCAGAATGAATGTAAGAGAGCTACTCCAGCATGCAGCCACCCCGAGCAACGCAATTCTGGAACAAAACAGAATAAAATGTGTAAAACAAATCTGTAAAGACGAAACAAAGATTTACAGAAAAACTATCTCACGTGGTAGTTGAGGACTCATAGTTCATATAAACTGCAGCTTCCTCACATTTATAAACTTTAATCTCTCTCAGGTGTTTCTGGAGCACCTGAGGAGTCATCAGTCCCTCGCTGATCGGACCACCAGCAGAGACATCAGCCATCTGACATGTCAGGCGTGAAAACGACTCGGAGGAAGCAAATGCAGACAGAATTAGACTCAGAGGGACAGAGCAGGAGAACCCAGCTGAGCTCCTCGACGGGTGAAACCAACCGGAGCCCGCATACATCTGGAAACATTCTGAAACCAACACTGGAGGATTTAACAGGAAGTGACACCATGAGGACGATTAAAACTCTCACTGTGATGAGTGCATTAAAAAAATACATTTTAATATGTTTTATTGTTTTCTGTTTACGATCCATCAAGACCTCCTGAAGTTTTTGCACACTGTCGAGTAAATTTACTGATATTTTATGATTTTGTTGAGGAATAGTTAGTTGGCTTAGGGTTTTGAAGCAAAGACAAACATTATTGAATTTAGGTAGAGCAGCTTTTCCTACATTTCATGGTAATTAATTTTTACCAGCACAGCTTTGCAGTTAATTGGCCTTTCTGCAGATAGAAGCTGTTCGCCCCTGAAGTAGGCCTGAAAATACTATCAGTTGAGAAAAGGAAGCTAGCACAGATGTTGCTAAAGGATACTGTATATTTTCTGGAACTTTGCTAAAGAAATTTTATTTAGCTGGATCTCTGAGTTTTAATTGAAAATCAATGTTATATAGAGCCTCAACAAATGTTTTCTGGTAATAATCTGTGATAACCGACTTCCTATCAGAACATTCATCTTCGAAACCCGTTTATATGTGCGTCTCTAAAGGCGCCTCCTGTTCCCCTCATGATTTACTGCTTCCTGAAGGGTGTTTATGATGCAGGAACTGACGGGTCTCAGCTTCTGTTCTGCTGCACGACATGTTCTGTAAATAATGAAGCTTGTTGCATTAATAAGTCATGCAGCAGCTAGAGGAGCAGGGATTGATATTCCACGTGTGCCGCAGCATCACGGTGTGTTATTGATCAGTGAAGCCTCGTTAGAGCTCCTCTTTCTACTAAAAAATAATAAATAAATAAAAACTCCTGCTGAATTTTCTGAAGATGCTGTTCCTACAGCATACACTCAAGGCTTGAAGGGATTTATCAGTAATGATATTAATAATAAAATTATGATAAAATAAACGCAACTGTAAAATAATTTAGATAATTTTTAAACCTTTTAGTTGTATCTTTAAAATGTAGAGGTTGATTGACACTTTTGATAAATTTTGTACAAAAGTTCTGATTCTGTGATCAGTACTCAGGTATAGGTATTTATTTTAACCAACTGGAAGCTGGAAAAACTAACATAGCACAAGTTAGCTCTTTAAATGCTTTGAATTTTACTCAAGAAGTAAAATTCTAAATAAACTCAGAAAAGACAGACCTTTATAAACTTATAATCACAGACAGCTTGTGAGATGAACAGCAGATTTTCATAGTGGTCCTGAGGTAACCTTTTAACCTTTTCTTTTCTGCTTGCGCTCGACAAAGGCAGATGCTTCCTCCTCCGCTCCGTTCCTGCTTTGTTCTTTGTCTTGTGAACCTTTTTCAGAGCCCCTTCTTGAATGCCTTCCAAATTGTAAACAATGGATTTGTTCAGCTGGTCTTTCAACGCAAATGATCACATTTTCTCAACAAGAAGACAGGGTGAAGGAAAGTCCTCTTATCTCGGAAACGTAACTGGGTTTATGATAACTGGACTCTGATCTGGATTATCGACAAATGTGGAAACGTCATCAGCTGTTTAAGCTGTCTGGAATGTGTGTGCCAGGCTTGGCAACACTCAGATCCTGTGCCAACTATCTGTGGACCTGTATCAGAGCTGAGCAGGCAGGACTGTGGAACTTCTGGCAGCGTTCACGGATGGTAGGAAGGAATAGATCTTGGAGAAGCTGTAAGCCCGACTTTGGCGTAAGTAATCACAGTTCAGCTGTTTGGAGTCGCCATGAGAAGTTCTAGCGAGACTGTAAAGCCAGACACAGGAATTAACGTGCTCAGTCTGACCCAAATCAATGTTGAAATCCGAATCTGGCTCTGGCCCACCCACAGAGCAGGGAAACAGGTTGACTTCCATTGTAGTGGTAAATCACCTACACCTGAAAAGAACCAAGAGGAGAGTGGAGCTGCACTTACCAATGGCAAACTGGCAAAAGACATTTCCTCCTGCTTTGTCAAAATACCACCTAGCACATCTGCAATCATGTCCATAATTTATTTTCATACAGTCTGTTGGACCAAGAGGGACTGACAACATCTTGGTTTTACTTAATACCTCTGTTTTCTCACCCCAACAGTCAAGGCAATTCTGCACAGAAATTTAATCCTGTCAGACCAAAAGGCCCCCTTCGGACTCGTCAGACCAACCCAGTATCCTCTGTTCCCTCAGCTCCACAGTGAGACTGTACTTAATATCCCCATTATTTTATTTAATGAAGTCTCACCTAATGAGTTCAGAACCACAGTTAATTGGATCCCAGCAGTGAAAATAGTGGCTCCCTGTGGTCATACCCTCATCGATATAAAAATCAGAAAGCACATTCACTATTATGTGCAAAATGATTCATTTATGCTTTTCATATGTGATGCTCCCCACCTCAACTGCTCAGCGGTGGTTCAGTCCACTGAACACCTGCTTCAAGTGACACAGAGATATATGGAGGCTGCCTGAGGACTAAAGCCATGCAGATACATTGAATAACGATATTTCAGTAAACATTCTTCTGTGACATCTTCTCTTTAGTATAACGCTGAGCAAAGTCAAGTTACAGTATTATTAATATTAATTTGTTTTCACCAAAAGTTCTTTTTAAACATCCCTGTTCGTTGTCCACTGAACACAATCAGAGGACTCAGTCTTCTTCCGTCAGACAGAATATATTCACTGAGTCTACCTTTTTGTCTCTCTAACAATGAACATATTCAAACTGTCACACGGCTCCATTAACAACTACAGTTTTAATCAGGAATGTGTGAACTCGATGCTTGCCATCATTTTCTGTGTCACAGGCCCAAATGCACCTCCTGTCAGTCCAGGAGAACTGACAGTTTGTTGTTTAAAGCTGGAATTTCAAAACCTCCACCTGAATGAATATTGTTTTCTCAACTTTGATTGATTTTAAGACCCAGAGTTTGCAAACTGATGAGGAGGGCTCAGATATGGCAAAGGTAAGTATCTTTATTCACAAGGAGATTTGCTAAAAAGGGATACAGAATATGGGTAGGATTGGATATTTAATGATTTATTGATTTTAATATTATATTGAGGAGAGGAGGGATCCGGTGGTTCTCAGGCGAGACAGCTGTTTGATCCAGAAGGTAAGTTGGAGAGAGTAACAGAGCGGTGGTGTTTAGGGAATTGATCCAGGCTGACGTTGGGTTCACAGGATCTCAGATGGTAACTGGCGTTGTCACAGGAAGCAGCTAGGACTTAAAATCACAGAGCAAAAACACAAAGGTTAATCTTTTTCATACAGCAATATGTTTACCGGATGTAACTTAGTTACCATCAGGTATCTTAATGTTCCAGCATCAAGAACATGGCTGCCGAGTTCTTAAATACTCCAGCTGGATCGTTAGCCGGGATCAGGCACAGGTGTGGAAGGGTGGATCAGTCCAAATGATTCACAGGCTGTGGGGGAAAGTGGTTAGGGCAGAAAAAACGTAGAAATCCTACAAACATTTTCTTTTATAAAAATTGTTGTTTCTTGACTCCTTTTTGTGTCTTACATGGATATGATGCAGTAAACTGTATAAATATTTAGCTAAAATTTGGCATGGTAGTAGCTAAAAGTAGGAGTACCAACAGGTCACACAAGATATTGTGAGCTTGCATAACGTTATGTTCAAGGTTTGACTAACTGAAAACAACTTTTAGCAATGGACATGGGAAAAAGTCAAGCTGGCCAATTTGGGTATTTGATGTAGAACAGCATTAAAAGCATAAATGACCAGAGTGTTTTTTTTACAGGTGCTATATCTGGGTTCAGATGAAGACCACTAGTTGGTGATCTGTTTTTATAAAGATTTATCAGAATATTTGCATTCACTCCTAATGGTAACTTGAAATTATTTGTCGCAAGCCATGTATTGAATAATTTTTTATGCTAATTTGCTCAAACAGAAGTCTCACATGGATGTGTTTGGGTAAAATTCAGCTCCTGTTTCTTCAAGAACAAAGACGTTGCAATTAATTGAAATGCTTCAGAAAACATCTTCACTCTTCCCTTTTGCTTCTCCGCATGAAGATGAGGCATGAGAGCAAATTACCAGACTACTTGAAGACCTGCTGACATGACGGAGCATTTCTGCTGAAATCTGTTCCTGCCAACTTCAGTCTGCCTGCGTTTAGAAGCTCTCTGCGTCTTCGACATGACAGCGAGTTAGAATCCGTGCCCTCTCCTTCACACTAGCACATCTTGTGGGCAGACTTTATTCTGTAGGGCTGTTCTTCATCCTGTCAACATAAGTACTGCAATTAAACAGCACCTGGGGCGGGAAGTTAACGGAAGATTAGGGCTCGGTAATCTGTATCCTCCACGCTGCCGGGGACTGTTGGGTGGAAGATCAGATAAATGGAGCTTTTTTTTTATTTCCTTCTTGAAAAGGGAAAGGCCATTATAGACATCATCCCCACTAACATACATGTCTCATGCATTCTTTATGATGCATTTCACTGGAAGAATGGCGTGCAACACATTCTCTCTGGAGACCATGCAGATCAGGACTGAGTGAAATCTTCAGATAGGCTGCTAAGATTAGCTCTATTATTTATTAAAGCTGATAGATTGTAAATGTCTCTGAGGAAATGTCCAAGGTCTATCTTTATCTCCCGGTCTGAGTGTAAATGTAGAATTTTAAACACCATGGATCTTGTTTCAGTTGGTTAAAAAAAAAAATTATTGCGCTTTTTTTGAATCAACATTCACATTTTCGATTCCCTGTTTTTAATTTTTCTTTGTGCTTTCTGCAGCCTAACTACATCTGCATACTTTGATCTACTTTACCGTTCTAATATTAGCTGGCCTCTTGCCGCTTTCAGTTACCATTTTGCTTCTTTAATTAGCCTAATCACGCCAAGCTAAAATCCCACAAATTATTTTGGCACTTGGAGCATGAGTTGGGACTAATAAGATATTTCAATTCCTGTAACTGTGTGAAAAGCACTGAAAGTTAAAAATAAAATAAAATAAATAACAAAAAAACTCAATTTCTAGATCACTATTGAGCAAGATCATGTTAAAATAAGCTTATCAACTTGGAAGGAAACAAGGGGTTGGAATGGAGCAGATCTAAACAGAAACTTGTCATTATTCCTGCAGATTTACTCAAAGACAAAAATGTGCAATAAATTCACAAACACTTGATTTACAACAGTATGTCTTCTGTTCCAGGTGTAAATATCCTGTGGCAGACCACCTGCAGGTTGGTTTTTAATGCCTCTTTAAGGATGATAAATCCTCTTTGTGCCCTCTTGCACATCTGTTCCTGGATCCCTTGAGCCCTCTCAGAGTTTTTCAGCAGCTGAGCCAGGAAAGTGCCTGCTTTGAAACTTTTTCTGCAAATCTCTTGCACTCATTCAAAGTTGTCGGGATTTGTGTACTTTGTGTCATCCAGCTTGTTTTATCTACTCTGTAATAAATATAATTAAGATATGATTCTAGTTTCCTAATCCACAAATGTGAGAAATAAGCATTTTCTGAGAAAATGCAGTGATTTTTAAAAAATCAAAACATTTGCTCAAATCTACAAGTAGAACAACGCTAAAAAGTTATTTGCACTAGTATGAAGAACTCATGCAAACTGTTGAATCAATGATTATGTGCATATCAAGAGCATAAAGGACAAGAAATTCCTGCTGTTTCTGCAATAAATAATTTTGAATTATGTTAATCTGTGTCCTGCGTGCCTTCAGTTGGCTTTCCAGACATTATCTATGACAGAAACCACAGATGTTTTTTAAAACATGCTGTTGGTGTTGTAAATGTGGTTTGACATTCACCTGCATCGTTGTTTCTGACATTTATAACTTCACCAGAGGCTGGAAATGGGAGCAGAAGAATCTGCATCTGATGTCAAACTAAACTAAACTAACTAATTAACTAAACTACAGCCAGTAAGGAAGAAGTTTGCAGAAACAATTTTGACATCAGGGGTGATTCTAGAATCTGCCCCTTAGGGTTGTGTAGACCCATGTTGACAATGGCTCTTGGCTTGAACAATGTGGTGGCCATTGGCTTCAGAAGCATTTGTAAAGTAACACTCAAGTGCTTGTAACTGGAGACCACATCCACAGCAGATCCTCCTATGTTCAGGTGGAGGATGGTAGGTGTATTTGCTCCTTCTGAAATCCACAATCATTGTCTTCGTCTTCTTCACACTGATGTGGAGGTTGTTCTTCCTGCAGAGTGAACAGGAGGGGACTCAACACACATCCCTGAGAGGTGCCAGTGCTGAGGGTTATGGGGGATGAGGAGAAGTTGTAAAATTCTAATGATGGTTTCTTTTATTTTAGTGGCGCTGAGTAAAAATTTAGGGGGTGCTTCAGCACCCCCAATAAGAGGCTAAAATTGCCCTTGCCTGACATTTGGTATTATGTCAATAAAGGCTAAAAATATAGCTTTAAAATTGAAGTTTTTGGAGTGTGGCTGTGTTAAAAAAAATTAAATGTTTGCGTGAATGTGAAGAAAGTGGTTTGTCCAGTGAAAAACGTTGTCCCATTTCAAACTGATGGTAGTTTTATAGTGGAAAAACTAATTGCAGCAAAAGGTAAGAGCTTGGCTTAGGAACACAAAATAAAAGGACAACATGTGAGAGAATGAGCATCAGTTCAGCTCTATTAGTTTTCTAATCATACAAGTCATTAACTCACTTCGTCAACCTCATAAGTTCAATCATTTTTTTTTTAAGCTTTCACCTAAATAAATGAAATGGACTCATTATCTGTGGAACCATAAGCTTTAGTGCACAAATAAGCAAATAAGGAGTAAGTGGAAAGCCTGATTGTCCTTTCAGACCTACTTTTTGTTCCAATCTAATTTGGCGATTTTATTGAAAACCTAAAGAAAAGATAAAAAACAGATGTCTCATTAGTGTTACCATGGTAACCACACACTTGTGTCTCCCAGACTCTGACAGCTCTCTTAACAGGGGAGACAGAAACACAGACCTGAAAATAATTCTCAAGCTAAACAGTTACTGTGCAAAAACTTTCATTGAACACTGAACTTTTCCTCAATAGAGCTTCACATTTTGATGTACGTTTTGTACAGGTCTGAATAAGCTAAGGAGGACGTAGTAAATAAATATGGTAACAGAAATAGAAGAATAACTCATGCAGTAATAACTTTCTATGATTTTGTATTGGAACTTTAAAAAAATATAAACTAATCTGATTGTTTTGCAGCACAGTGGATCAGAGGTTATGCTGTTATCTTCACAGTGAGAAGGTCGCAGGACTGCCTTCAGGCTTCCTATGTGAAGTTTGCATGTTCTCCCTGTGCACACGTGGGTTTTCTCCAAGTTTTTTTTTTTTTTAATCATTCAACCTTTATTTAGGCAGGTTAATCCCATTGAGCCTCGAGGACTCATTTACAAGAAACACCTGGCTACAAACAAAGAATGATGACAACAGCGACAACAATAGACAATCATAAAAGAGACATACATTTTTTTTAACAAGTTAAAATAACATGGCCAAAAAGTAGCAAAAACAGACAGATTATAAGGCGAATGTAGAAAACTAAAAACAGGATCATGTCTGCATTTGTTCTTGCCAGGAGTCCAACAGATTCTTAAAGCCATTCAGAGAGGTCAAGGTCGAGAGCTTCAGATCTTTTTGTAAGATATAAATTGTTGTTCTAACCCACAGAGATAGTTTGTTAACAATGTAGACAATTGTTAAATGTGTGTTGTTTTTTTAACAAGTTACCTAATACAGTAATTAATTGCTAATAGTTAGACTCACAATCAACAAAAATGTAGTTTTCAATTAGATTAAACTATATTTATGGTATGCACACATGTTCTTACTAAGACAATCAAACGTTTTTAATCTCTGTCTAGTGTACCTTTGCCCATGATCGGCCTGTTCGAAATAATTTGATCAGATAGTTCTCTTATTGTATTAATCCATTGTTTGTGTTCTTTACTCTCCCCACCCTCTCCCCCTCTCCCCAGGTTGCAGGGGAGCAGGTGACTTTCAGCAGCAGTCAGTGTGAGGGAGGCGAGGTACACCCTGGACAGATCACAAATCCTGCACGAGGACACAGAGACAAGACAAGCAACCATTCACTCTCTCACTCACACCAAGGGACAAATTAGATTCACTAAATAACCTAGCATGCACACTTTTGGGCTGTAGGAGGAAACCGGAGTACCCGGAGTAAATGCACAGAGAGAACATGCATACTCTATGCAGAAAGGCCCCAGGACAGGAAGTGATTCTGCGACCTTTTTTTGCTGTGTGGTGTTAGTGCTAACCACAGTACTGCAGTGAAGCCCTCCACAGAAAACAATAAAAATAAAATTTACTCTTCTCATATCTTGACATTTTCGATACATCTAATCTTAGCTTCACGAACAGATGCTGAGAAATGTATTTCAAATGAATTTAAAGTTCAAGTTCAATTTGTGTTTATTTGTCATACACAGGTTAACACAATGAAATGCTCAAGATGAGAAGAACCAATTTGACTTGCTAAAAAACAAAGAACACATAAACAAGGAATACTAAAGCATGCAATAAGAATACAAAATAAAGTACCAAAAAGTGAAAAAGTAAATACAGGTTGTCCCCGGTTTACGGCGGACTTGCTTTACGGTGTTTCGCGTATACGGCCGGCGCGCCCCAGTGACGTCATCAACCCGCGCAGACTTTTTTTGCAGCGTTTTAGCATTTT
>JARVLU010000624.1:19114099-19126367 GCA_031762415.1 Simpsonichthys santanae | reverse complement strand
CATGAAGGACCCCACTCACCCAGCACACACACTTTTTGTCCTGCTCCCTTCAGGAAGGAGGTTGAGGAGCATTAAGTATAGAACCACTAGACTGAGGAACAGCTTCTACCCTGAATCTCTAACCAGAATTATCACTGTGAAAAATCACAGCATGTTGCTGCTGATCTGTTACATGTTAGGGTGTTAATTTGTGGTCATTTGCTCACACAGACTCATGTTCGTGCTGCTGTTCGGCATATTGTTTTTGTTATTTTTATGCTAATAGTGCTTATTTTTAGTTGATGTTTTTCTTAGTTCATATCTTCTTATTACTGTTTTTCTTTTACGTTTTATTGTTGAATGTAACTGGGACCCTGTGTACATAAAGAATGTCTGACTGACTCTGATTTAAAAGCAGTCCTTTTATGTGGTTGATTATTCCACTGTGAAACCTTGTTCTCATTAAAGATAAAATATCTTTGACGGCAAAAAATGTAATTGGTTTTGATATTGACAATGTTTTAAAATTTCTTTAGACATCATAAGAATAACCATATCTTCAGTGAAGAATGTAAGAAAACTGACGTCTGGAGATGCCGGGGATTGAACCCGGGGCCTCATACATGCAAAGCATGCGCTCTACCACTGAGCTACATCCCCACATGCATTGAAGTGTTGAGATTAACTCTATTAAAAAACATATATAAACATCGGATCTGGCATTAAATTGTTGGTGGAAAATATTCTGGGACTTTCAGTGAAAATAAAGGCTTGAATGCGAACATAAATAACTCCACAGATCGTAAATGAGTCTTTAGCTTCACAGACTGCACCTGAACGTACCATTAGTTAAATTACGTTTTTCTTCTTTCATCGTGTGTCGTTCGAAGTTTTACTAGTGTCTTAGTAAACAACAGTTTCATCAGGTGTAGACTTTGGAGGAAAAGCTTTTAGTTTGGTGGATTTGTAGACCGGGTCCAGCTGTTCTGGTCCGGGACCATCAGAACCCACCAGCAGGTGTCGCTGTAGCTCGTGGATGAGCTGATGTCCAGGTGTGACAGCGCTGACACGACCTGTCAGGTGAGTGTGTAGCACGCACAACTGAGGTCCCTCAGGTGGAACTTGTTTGGATGTTTGTGACGTCAGAGGGATGGGCAGCCAATCGGGTGGCTCTAAGATTACCCGTGGTCTGTCTGTCGTCCACCTGTCCAGGTGAGGTTCATGGAAAGCTGCAGCTGTCGGTGTGAAGTGAGATGAGGTTTTATCCCGTCAGACTGGGATGTTTGCTGGCCTTCCTGTGTTTCCTGATGGTTTCTTGGATCAAATCGGTTCCGGGAGATGGAGGTGAGTGGTTCTGCTGGTTCTGATAGGTTCGGTCAGATCTCACTCCCCAGAAGCTCTGATTAAAGATCGCTCGGTTCGTTAAAAATAAATAAAGTTTTAACTTGTGACAGATTTAATCAGAATGAGTTTCAGTTTGAGCCCAGATGGGTCACAGAGCGTCCCGTCCAGATCTGAGACCAGGTGCGGAACCTACCTGAGCAGACAGGTGTGCAGCCTGATCAGCTTCCTGTCTGCATCTGGGCTGCGACCTCCTGGAAACATTAATAGGTTCGCTCCAACACATTTGGTGGAAGTCATTCAAAAACTGAAGGAAATTATTTTTAACACGTTGAGATTTAAAAAAAAATAAAAAAAAAATGAAAAATCATAAAATTCAAATTACAAATTGTTTTTTCCCCACAAAGCTTTTGAGTAAAATGAGCTGGAGAAGTATTTCCTGATCACAGAACTGCTATAAGACTGTTATTGACTTAATAACAGCCTGCACAGGAAGAAACAACAACAACAACAACACAAACCCACTTCTGAAATTTTTGGGACAGCGTGTAAATTTTCAACTACCACAGAATGTAGTGATTTGTAAATGTAAAAAATACATTTCTGTTCACAGTGGAATGTTGTAAACATAAAGTTAAAACTAAGAAATGTTTTTTTAGAGGTAATTTAGAAAAAAAAACTTTTTTTTTTCATTCAATCTTTATTTTACAGGTTAATCCCACTGAGCCTTGGAGACTCATTTTTAAGAGAGACCTGATTTAACAAAGAACGATGACAACAATGGATAACAGCGACAACAATACAGAATCATAAAAAGCATACAAATTGAGAAGAACAAATAAAAGAAAATAGTATTAAAATAAACCACACAAAAACAGCTCAGTTGTGAAGTGATGTAGAATACTAAAAACAGAAACATGTCTGCAACATACAACAAAGACAACAATATACACTCATAAAATAATGCATACAAACTGAGAATAACAAGTGAAAATAAAAGCATTTTAAAAAACTTTAACAAAAAAACAGCTAGGTTGTAAGGCAGTGTAGAAAATTAAAAACAGGAGCATGTCTACATTGGTTTTTCCATGAACTTAGCAGATGTTTGAAGCCACCTAAAGAGGTCACGGTCAAGAGCTTCAGATCTTTTTGTAAGATATTCCAGGAAACTGGAGCGGAGTAGGAGAAGGCCCTTTTGCAAGTTCAGTCCTCACTGACAGAACACTGCAGGTAATGATGTCCTGAGAGCGCACGCTGTAGCTGCACTCACGCAGAGACATGTAGGAGGAGATGTATGAAGGCAACAGACCGAGTAGTGATTTATACTCTGATTCCCTCGTTCATATCAAAAACATGCATGTTAGGTCCATTTAACTGTCTCTTGGTGAGAATAGTTGTTTGTCTCATATGTCGGTTTCACTGTAAAAGATTTGTGGCCTTTTACTTTATTTATTTATTATTTATTTGATAATGATGGTGACGTGGCGAGTTGTAATAAAGTTGAGTTCAGGTTCCAGACCTTTTACAGAAGAGGCTCTTTTTATTTTTCGTTGTTTTTATTTATTTACTTGTTTATTTGTTCATTTATTTATTGACTGCTCTTACAGAGTCCATAAAGTTCCCATTGAGGTTTTTGTATGAAAAAGAAGAAATCCGGATGTGCAATGTTTCTGTTTTACACTGTGCAGTATTTAAAACTGTTACTCTCATGCAAGAAGTTTAAAAACAACATTTTGCTTCAGAAAGACTCATTCAGTGAGAATCATGAGAATTGAACCTTGATGAACAAAACAATTCATATATTTTCGTCTTGCAATTTAAACGATATAAAGTATCTTTTAACAATGATTTTTTTTGTATTACTTTTTGTAATGATTATAATTAGTTAAATCAGTTCTAATGATTAGGTGACAGACTAGCAGGATGTTTGTGTTGTTGCTCTTTGGCTAAATCACAGGAAATGAACATGTAAACAACAAACACAATGTGAAGATGAAGTCCTGGCTCACACAAACAGGAAACATGTCTCATATCCTTTATTCACAAAAAAAAAAAAAAATAAATAAATAAAAATAAAAAAATAAAAAACATGACTTCCGCTCATTTCCCTCTGAAGGATGACAAGCGCTCTGCTGCATTTCTTTATTTGGATTCATTTAAGTGTGAACTGTCGGCTGGATCATTCATACGAGAACAAACAGTGAGCTGCACGGTGTTTGCAAACCTCTGCAGGCACTGTTGAATATTTCATTAAAGGTTTTGTTTTCCAAAACTCTTGAAAATCCCAGTCAGGCTTTAGTTTCTGTGGTTCTTTTGTTAATTGTTAATATTGTTGTTGTGGGAAGAAGAAAAAAATGAACGGCTTGTGAAACAAACCACCTGTTGTCTTATAGGTTTCATAAAAATGAGACTTCTGATGAGGTGCAATACATGATACAATCAATTACAATACAATCAGTTCATCTCAAAATAAAAATAAACAAATAAAATATGGTTTTAATGTCTATCCAATCCTGGTTTAACCAGAGCAGGAGCTGTGTCCAAGTCCTTGGCACTGGATCAAACTCATTCGCAGTGCAGGCTGGACTCCAGCAGAACTGTTCCTGGGCAGGATCACAAGGCAGTCATGGAAGAGATGGTGTTTCATTTCTGCTCTTGGCAGATGATGTGGAACTGTTGGCTTCTTCAGGCCATGACCTTCAGCTTGCACTGGAGCAGCTGAGATGAGAGTCAGCTTTGAGACAAGTCTGAAGCCATGGTTCAAGTTGAAAAAGGTGGAATACTCCCAGCATCTGGTGAGGCTCTGCCTCCGGTGAAGGAGTCCAAATATCTGGAAGTCTTGTCCACAAGTAATAGTTAGATGAAGCTGGAGATGGATTGATAGATGATTCAACGCTCACCTATGGTTATGATGTCCACCATACACACCATCAAGTCACAAGAATAACAAGATGCCAGACATAAGCCTATGTATGACTGGAGCTTCTTCTGTAGGATGGCCTGGACAAGAGGTGTGGTGAAGAGCTCCATTAGAGCTCCAAGTGAGGTGGTTCATGCATCTGATTAGAAACCTCCTGGTATTCTATCATTTAATGTGTTCCAATGACGGCATCTCAGGGCAGACCCAGAACTTGCTGCAGGCATGACGTATCGTCTCTGACCTGGGATCACCTCAGGAGTACCCAAAAGGAGCTGAAGAGTGTCACTGGGGAGCGGTGGGTCTGGCTACCCTCTTGGACCTGTTGCCTTGGCAACCTGACTGATAAGCAACAGAAAAGGATGGATTTTTTTTATTGAAGTACATTCAATTCTATTCATTTTATTCATATAGCACCAATTCACAACAGAAGTCATCACAGGGCACCAAACAGAAATATTCAGATACTGTACATAAAAATAGGTTAACAACAAGTATTTTCATCTTTATATTTCAGGAAAAAATGGTAATAAAGTGATGCATGTTAAAGTAACCTGAAAAAAATGTGAATAGTTTTTCCTTATCCTCAGTTTTTGATGTTGCGCCAAAATCAGCAGATTGTACCTGTATACATTTTACTGGAGTTAAATGTGGGAACGGTGTTGAAATAGTCTCCATCGAGCAGGACCACGATTGGTCACTGATGCTTCTTGACACCTTCTTGAACAGAATCTTAACTTTTCCAACGGACTGGAGGAAAGAACAAACATTCATAATTCATGTTGAAAGATGCTCCGCGGAGAGTGAACCATTGGGGCTCGAGAGCAGATTTTAGTCACGCTCTGCAGCCCCGTGGGCTACGTGTTTGTTTATGCACTGAAGAGAAGAACAAATTAAAACATGCTTACATGATATAATGTTCTTCTGCAGACCTCAACAAACAGAAAGCAAAATTACTAAAACACTTTTTTTTTCCTCTTCATGCAATTAGATCTGTCATTTTCCACTGTAAAACCACATTTTCATCTATTCTGGGACTTTTTTTCGAAGACCTCATAAACAAACAGCTACTTTAACCGTTCCTTTCTCTTCAGGCTGACCTCGAACACGTCAGGCAGGTGTGAAGAGAAAAGGCCTCCAGAGGCTCAAAGAGCTTCAGCCAACACCTGGAACCTCTGCAGGCTTGCAGGTCGCGTCTCAGTCTGCTGCAAAGGAGACGAACGTTAGCAGTCTGACTGGTGCTGTGAATCCTTTCACGCAGGGACACCTGACAGGCAGGACATGTCTCCAGCCGCGGCCGTCTGCTGTGGCTTCCTGTGAGACAAATGTAGCAGAAAAGTGAGATTTTCTGTGGGTTGGTGCAAACATTCAAGGCTTTTTTTTAGCGAGGCCTAAACAGGGAAGAGTCACATTTCTGAGAACAACTTTTGCATCTTTAAAAAAACATTTAGTCTCATGTTGTTAATTCATCTTTTAAACTGTTGCTTTCCATTTGTTTGTCTCACCGTTTCTGCATTTTTTATACTGTTTTAGCTGTTTATTTATCAAAACATTCAGGAGATAGGTGGCTTTTGGTTGTTGTAACTATTATACTTTTTGAAACATTGTGGTCTGTGCCATGATTTTGTAATCCTGAGGTTGTGGGTTCAAGCCCAGGTTGCATCAGGAAGAGCATCCGGCGTTAGACAGTTGCCAAATCTTTCATGTGAGTTTGCTCACTGTGGCAACCCCTGAAGAAGGAAGCAACTGAAATACACTTACTATACTTTTTGAAGTATTTACTTTTACAATTACCATATTTTTTAGACTATAGGGTGAATTTTCTCAATGGCTGTTCTTACTGACCTTGAACTGATTTTATGTGGTACACAGTGCACAAAAATCTTTCAAAATATCTTAGTTTCGCTTAATGCGCCTTATAATCCAGTGCGCCTTATACTCCAAAAATTACTGTATTTTTCCTACAGAAACTCATTGAGATCACTTCAAATCTGTCCAGATGCTGTTATCTTTAAACATTATCTTTAAAATCAGCTTCAACATACACTTTGTATTTTTGTCTTCTTAAGCTGCTTTGTTTGTAGCTACTTTCAGCTTCTAGGTAGCATTTTGCTACTTTAAATGTTTCAGCTTCAACAAATTTCAACAAAAGTCACACAGATATTTTCAGAAAATGTAATTTCTCTGGTTTGAAGATGCTTCCTTTATAAACCAGAAACGAGATAATCAGCATTGATTTATGTGTTTATAAATTACAGTATCTGTTATTTAAAATCATAAAAGCCTCTAAAATTTAAACACAAAATCCACACAAAAAAAATTACAAAAGCTAAATTATTCATAACTTTTTCTTAGAAAAACAAAAGAAACAAACCTCCCAGTTATATTTTGATCAGCGTGGGAGTCCTTCGGTTTATTTATTCTTTTTTTTTTTTTTAATTTAGAAAAACATTTTTGCTGCTGTTTCTTTAGCTTTTATGTTGTTTATGAGTACAATCCTTTTGACATTGCTCGAACGACACCCACCGGGGTGCTTTGCTGGCAGAAAGTTGTTTGTCATGTAAAAGCTGATGACTCAGCAGCTTCCCAGGAGGTGGTGTGAAGGTGTGTGTGCGTATTAAGTGTGTAACGGCTGTGAAACAATGCATTTCATTTATTTGATTTATGGGTTTGTTCTATTACAGCGTCTGTGGCCTTCATCATGTTGCCTTCACTTACAGCTGGGAAATCAATGTATTCACTCACCAACTTCCAATCAGAAAATGGGATCTTCAGTCAGCTTTGAAAGGTATATTTCATGAAAATGAATCTTTTAATTTTCCTTAGGATCAAAAAATGTCTAATATCAGAAGTAATCTCTGACAAGAAATTAAATTAATCTAATTAAAACTATTAGATGCAGTCAGGAGGGAACTCGTTTTATTAGTTAAGGCATTAAAAGCTGTTCATCAATTTTATTCTGAAATGTATTTTAAAGTGTTGGGAGGGGTGTGAAATATTGCAAAGTTGTAAAATCCATTGCAAAACTACTCTTTTGAGAATGTGCTGCAGCTTGAAATACACGAATGGGACAAAATAAGAAATATTCAGTTTACTTTGTCTGTGGAAAAACAGAAGATAAAGTTCATGTTATTATAGTAATTATTTTTGTATTGTGCAAAAATGACTGGAAAAGGCACAGTTTAATTCACCAACATCCACAGATTTTAATGCAGCTTCTGAATTCTGTGAACATCACATCCCTAGAGTACGTGAGCCATTTGTGTCAGGCATCACATCATATATCTCTTCACTCAAAACAAGTTTAAATTGATTTTCTGTGACCTTTACAGCAAGAAGGAACCAGTGGACTCTGCCTTCCAATAACAGCAAGAGGAACAAACAGATCCGCTCACTGTCAGGATCAATATTTCAGGTTTTTACTTCAGTTTGTCACCCTCTGAAGGAACGGTTTGTTGCTTCCAAACAGAATAAAGAGCTTTTCTGTGGAGAAAAATCAAACCAGGAAATAAAACGTCAACATGTTGCCAACATTAACTGTCAGATGTGGGATGTTTGTCTTGGGCTCGTCTGTAAGCAGCGCTTTGATTAGATGTCAGATAGCTCAGTTGACAAAAACAGATGGACTAATTGGCTTTGGAAGAAGCAATTTCAGCATTCAGGCTGTGACATTTACTCAAACACAACTTCTCCTTGTGAATCAATGCTTGTAGACATAAAAACACCGATCTCACACAGAGAAACAGAAAATAAAGCAAGTATTTGTAGGGTTTGACATGAGGAGCTTGAGTAAAATAAAACAGGTTATTTATTGTACAAACATGACAAAGATGTTAACGTGGCAACAACTTATTTCATAACTCAAGGAGACAAGGAGGAGACTGGACATGGCGAAGAGCTCAACAATGCCAGACTGATGAGTGAGATGAGCTGAGGGACTATAAGGACTGGGTTTATGAGAAGATTGTCTGCAGCTGTGACTGTCGAGACAGGGGACAGGGGTAACTTGGTGATGTAGGCTGACCAAAGGCGCAGGAAGTGACAGAAGGAAGGAGATGATCACACAGAGGAACACAGGCAAGAAAATGAAACAACCAGAAAACATTGAAAAATACAACAAAATATCTTTCAAACGGGAAAAAAACTGGGATATGCCAATTCTGACAGTATTTCTATCACTGATGATTAACAGAATTCATAAATCTAGCGCCAGTCTAGTACTGTATTTAAAATTGAAATAAATAAATAGCATTCCTATAACACAAGTTGGCATTTTCTAAATACAACTTTAATGGATACTATAAAAAATCTACCTTTTTTAATCAAAGTTTTTTTATTGATTTTTTTTACATTAAAAAAAGAACACAGAAGAAAAAGTAAACCCTCCCAACCCTCCCATCATCAATCACACACATAAATAAACTAAACAGGCATTGACAAGTTTTTTACATACAACATAAAAGGCTGCCAACTGTCCCAAAATCTTTGAACAGAACCCTTCAGGGTATATCAGATTTTTCCCAAACAAATATGAAACATCACGTCTCATCCAATGTGCAAATGCTTTGGGTGTGGGTTCTGCCAACTGCACAAGACAAGTCTCCTGGCCAGAAGAGAGCCAACATCAATCACATCCTTCTCGTACTTGTTGAAGGACGAATCCAAAGGGACCACCCCAAACAATGAGATGAGTGGTTGCCACATATCCCAGAGAAGGTGTCAAAAATAGAATGCCAACAAGTCTGCAGTTTGGGATAAGTCCAGAATGTATGCAGGAGTGTAGCTGGAGTTTGTTTACAATGATTACATGCGGGGTCCAGGTCGGCTTTGATCTTGGACAACTTGTCTTTGGACCGTTGCAGCCGGTGCACTACTTGAATTGAATTACAGCATGTCTCAGACAGATTGAGGATAACTAAATGTTCTTAATGTTGGCCAAAAAAAGAAAACTATCTTTTTGGGTTTGTTTTTACATTTGGAATGCACAGAAATATGTGGCAGCTAAAACAAACAGAACTAGTGAAAGTTTGGCACTAACACCTCTAGAAAATGGATGGCTGTCCAGGGAGTCATGAAAAATGTTGCTAACCTTGCAAACACACATCATAATAACATAATAGACTCTATAAAAAAACCAAAGTACCGTGAGATCTTTTCACATGGTATAAACATCAATAGGGTTTCATCTGCAGGTTTTCCCGTCTGATGGCGTCATAATGAGTTCTTATTTCTGGACAGGAAGAGGGAGCTTTTCACCTTCCCATGTCTTCATACCCCATAATCACGCCTCAGCAAGAGACGACAGTTTTCTTTAGGTTCATCCCCTCATCAGTGCTCAGATTCAAGCACCGCTGCCTTTCTCCTCTCAGCCCACATGCTAATTATGGTTAAAAAGAACTTCAGGGATGTGAGAAAGTAAAAAAATATATACAGTATATATATATATTTCTAACTCACAGCAATAAATCTGCTTCTCATTGCATTTTTACCCAGCAGATGAAAATTATTCATGACACTTCAATTACAACAAATCGAACAGAAATCAAATGTAAATGGTCTGTCAGAGCTCCGACGTTACAAACAGTCATGGAAGGGAAGTGGTTAGAGGTATCTTCAGAGATTAACCTTCATTTGTTTACAGAACAACCTTGCCACACAATAGGGAGAAATTAAAAATCATGTGACAGAATTTGCTCTATAATCCAGGTCCAACAATGTTCAGTCAGGTCATATGGATGGTTTCTTTTTTTTTTTTTTTTTGCTGAGACGTCCCACAAGCACCCCACTCCCATAGTTGAACAAAACCGTTTTCTGGTGATAAGATAATTTCTGGGGTCCTCCCTCTCCCCCGTCAACTCCTCTGGGGCAGCTATGCCAAAATGGTTCAAATCACCAAAGTTCGGTGAGATCTTTTCACACAGTAGGAACATCAGCAGGGTTTCAACCAAACATGTCAGAAAAAAATAAAATAAAATAAAAAACTTCCAGATGATCTGACTGAACATTGTTGGATGTGACAGAATTAATGATTTAGATCAAAAACTAGTGATTAATAATAATCAATATCAGAAAGACACCTGTTTTGTTTTATTTAACTTAGTAGAGTTGAAGCAAGACTAAATTCAACTCATCATCTTAAACAACGCGTTGTCCTCACATCTACTTTCCTCACCTGCGGCTTTTACATTTGATGAATTCTTGTGTTTTTTTTAATTACCTCTGCCAAAAAGTGAAAGTGGGCGATATTATTTTTGTAGGTGCAGTATATAATGAACCGTTGAGTGGATTTAAATCAAACTCTCACAAAGAATTACAACCGGTTAATTTTTGAAGGCAGCCCTGATTTAAGATGGCCACCACAGCACGCCAGTCTTCCATCCATCCATCTGTTATTGGGTCATACATTTGGGTTGCGGGGGTGCACATGTCCAGCTATCATTGTGCAAGAGGTGGGGTACACATTGGACAGGTCTCCAGTCCATCACAGGGACACAGACACAAACCATTCACTCTCCCACTCACATCTAGGGACAATTTAGAGTTACCAATCAGTCCAACATGATGAGATGAAATTAGTACAGGTTTTCACCAACATTTATTTTTCCAAAATAAGTTAAAGTAAAAAAAATATTTTCAATTTTTATTTCTCATGACAATGACTTATGCAGCCAAGTGATTATTCCCTTTCTTTCCAGTGCTTTGTTTGTCTCATCTGCACTGGATTTTTGGTGCATTCACACAGAGGCTGGAGGAAAGTTACCCACACCATCTTCTTCATATCGATACTTAAACTTTTGCACAATTTTACTGCATTAGTTCCATAAAAGCTTGATGCCTAAAAACATTAATCTGCTCAGTCCATTCGTGGCTTGTCTTTAACACAAAGAAACATGTTGAATTTTCAGGCACTGCTTTATTTAGTCACAGTGTATTGAGTTAATAATCACAATACAATATGAGCAACATTTACAGAGAACAATGGCATCCACAGGTACATGTCAGGTGTGTTCATATGGCTTGAGTTGAATCATTAACATAGCTCTTTGCGCATCGTACAGCAAAAGTTTCTGAGGTTGTTGGGCTGGAAAAGAAAAACAGCATTTGATTTTTTTAACTACTTACAATGAGGCAATCAAATGTTTCCAAGCAGCTTTTAAATACATTTAAATGGACGTTTAGTTAATGCTTATCTGTACACGTTTTCATTTAGACAGTGGTGGGAAAAAGCTAAAAGGCAAAAAGGGAAACATTTTACATCCTTTGAAAAGACAAGTGGTCACATCACAAAAAGTATTTTAATTATATTTTGATAAGCTCATTCTGCTGTAAATGAACTGATTATGTTCTGAGTTTAAGACACTAAATATAAATTAATAAATAAACAAACATTCTTCCTTCTACTAGCGTGACTCAGTCCTGAAATGTGTCTTCAGAATTTTCTTTTGGTCCAAGGTCAGACTTTGCAAATCAGCTGTGAATGCTACATAACTAAATGATTTATTTGAGTAAAAATCAGATTAATAAATAATAAAACTGGAAATGTGAGCTTTGCAGAGTTGCTGCTGCAGAAACGCGTCTGAATTGGATGAATTAAAACTTCATGAGGTCAGATGGTGATGAACATTAAACCTTTTGATTCTGTTTTTCTACTTCTTGCTAAACTTTAATCAGAATAAACATCACTTTATTTGAAATGTTACACTTCTGGCTTTTCACGGCACATCTCATCATACTATACATAGCTCTACTGGATTTTCCATCCCAATAATCAAAAGACTCTTTATCTGAGCTGAATGTGAATGTTTTTGACCAACTCAAACTGCAGTCATTAAACAACAGAAGTCACATTTGCATAGATTGTCTTTTAGTACATTCCTCATTAGAAGCTCACATGACTGACTGCACATTTAGAAAAAAAAAACTTTCAATCAATTCAAAATCATCACGCTGGACACATTCTGTCTTGGCAACATACATATTTGGTGTTCAACATCTGCAAAGACTTCATCTGATTTAAAAATGTATATATAT
>JARVLU010000624.1:19101798-19113999 GCA_031762415.1 Simpsonichthys santanae | reverse complement strand
ATATGATCTGAACTGTTGCCAAACATTTTGCTGTAATTCTGTTCACAGATGTTTTCACTGTGACACTTTAGAGTATAAATGGCTCGTAGTTGTTTAAAATATCGATAATGCAACAAAAACAAGTTATGAACTTTCATTTGAGCAAAATTTTAGAGGTTTTACAGCAGTTCCAGTGCCTGAAATAAATTATTTTTCAAATATCTAAAGGAAATTTGCAGCAATTGAAAAACTTAGGGATTTAATATATTTATTTTTATATATAATCATTTTGTTTTATTATCATATAAGGTATTATACTTGATTTGGTCTGAAGAATGATAAAGTAGGTGTGTGTTAGAAAAGAGAAACCACCAAGAAAATAATGAAAAGGCCAGTTTTACAACAAAAGCCCAAGTAAAAAAGAAATCAGAGGCCTCTAATTCGGTGAGGTAACCATAGCAACAGTGATCAGTCTGCCTCTGAACAATGTATTTTCTCCTCAAAAACATATTTTTCTTTTCCTCCTTTTGCAACAGCGTGATTTGAAATAGGCTAAAATTTTATTTGAATTCAAACACACACACACACACACACACACACGCACGCACGCACGCACACACACACACACACAATTAAATAAATAAATAAAATCAGCTTCCTCGTGTTTAATGCTGGGAGCTGTGGGAGAACTGGAACATCACCAGAAGACAAACATCATTTCTTTATTTTTGCTTCTGTATATTTAATATATAAGCTACAAATGGAGCTACTTGAAGACATGTCTTCCAATTAGACAAATGGGAAACTGTTTAATAAACAGCCCAAAAAAATTATAATAAAAAAATAAATAAACTAGAATAATCAGCTCAAAAATGAAAACCTCAAATTGAGGGGAAAATATTCCTAAAATATTTTGGATTTTAATTTTGAGGCAAATAATTTGAATTCGAGCTATTTAATATTTTATTTCCTTCTGCATTTCAGAACTGCAACAACTGTGTCTCTCCCATTTCTTAAGCAGAACCGAATCAAGGACAAGCATCCATTGGTGATAGAACCACACAGACAAGGGAAAGCTTTGGGAGCGAAGAGCTTGGCAACCGTCTCCCATCGCTTTGTAGAAATGAGGACTGGGTTCAGACAGATCAGTAGATATTTGTTTGAAGAAATGACTCAAAGGGGAAAAAAATGGAGACTGTTGCCAGCAACAAGTCCAAAGCCTGGTTCAGTGATGATCTGGGCTTGGACCACTTTGGCTGCCTGCCTGGGAGGAGTCGACGAGGGACAGAACGGCTCCCAGAAACCATCTTAGCTCCAGCCAACTGTTTGGTCCACTTAAGGAGTTTACTGCTTGGTGGGGAAACAGTTTACTGGAACTCCTCTGACTGATAAAAACCCCCAGATAGAGGGCGAGACATCTCTTTAAAAAAGAAACTGTCCAGATGACCTGACTGAGAATTATTGGATTTGGTACCTGGATGATTGAGCATGAACTTTGTTGGCTTAGACCAGTGTTTTATAATGGCAGCATTAATACATAATGGTTCAGCAGAAGTTTTACAGCCTTCAAAATCACTTTTTTTAATTTTGGACCAAGGCTCACTCCTAAGGCATGGCTGGAAAAAAGAATAGCAGTCAAGGTTTTAGAATTTAGAAATTAAAAAAATGATGAGGAAAAAAAAAAAAAACACCTGAAACTCATCCTCACCAAAATGTTCCATATCAGAGCATTTCAAGTGGTAACAAAGTGGATAAAGCTTGACAAAAACTAGATGTATTCTTGAAATGCAGTACTGGATTAGTATTAACAAATTAAATGAAGCTGATGCAAGAAAATATTATAAATCTGAAGTTTGTGCAACAAAACAGCAATTTCCATATTCTGTAAAATTTCAACTGCCTTTTTTATTATGGTGCCTTTTTTTAAATATGTTGGAGATAAGTCAGCATCATTCCACTGTTGTGTGTTCAAATCCCTCTTCTAACTGAAAACAAACAACAAAATGGTGCTTCTTCACAAAAAAAAAAAAAAAAAATGTGTGAACTCTTTTTTTTTTTTATGGTTGACTAAAACGCAACCTCGGTGTAAGCTCTGTGAAGCCAAACTACAAGTCGAGTTTATGAACCTCTGCCATTTCCAAAGAAATGATCTGTCCATCAAAGTGAGCGCTTGAGTGCAGTAAAAAAAATGGACAGAATGAACACAGACTGAAATATATATATACATATATATATATATTTTTTTTTTTTTTTACACGTTGCTACTGACAGCTGCCTTTAAAACTATTGCTGCGCAGAAAGACGAGATGACTTTTACATGCAACAGATATGTCTAAATGCAAACTCAGAACTCCATGAGGTAGGGATGCACAGATACCAATACTAGTTTCAAGTATTAGTCTGGTTCTATGTGTACTTGTACTCATAAAAACAGTTTTTTTAGTTTGTTTTTAGTTGGCGTTCCTGATTCACACTCCTCATCAGTTGCATCATAAACATGCCTGCTACCTACCAATAAACACCACCAGAAGAAGAATGCATGAGCCACCAGTTGATAATCCCAGTTGTAGCAAGTTTTGGACACATTTTGCTTACGGTTGCAGACCTCTAGATTAGACAAATGTTTCAGCATATTTACCTTTTTTTTTCCAAAGGTTTGTGGCAGAAGCTGTATTCTGGCTTTCTGCTTTCTTATTATGGTTTATTGTTCAGTTTTTAAGAATACTTTTGGGTAGGAGTAGTTTTAAGCGTGTTGAAATTGATCATGGTGATGATTTTAAACATGACGGGCTATTGGAACAAACTGTTTTAATTTTCAGCAGCTAATTTTTGTTAAACATAAAAGGTTGTAATATAGAAATCACATGTTGGGAGAGAATACATTTGTAATTAGAGGCTTTACTTTGGATAAGAAGTATAATGGTGTTTATGAATTCTGCATCAGTACTCAGAATCAACAGTTGAAAGTACCTGTACTCAGTCTGAAATATATGCTATCGGTGCATCCCCCTTATAAAATGTGTCATGGAGAACTTCGCAAATGTGTTCAATAAGGAAACAATTTACAGCTGTAAATCTGAAATTCACAGCTGATGTTTTGCCTGAACTGCACATCAGCTTGATTTGTAACTTACAGTATGGTACATCAGAGTATAAAACCTGGCTGCCTTAAAAACAACCATCATCTCCAACATCCGCTTCCATAGATCAACTGGCTTTTCTTCACACCAACATCTGCCCTTTCAAAACAAAAGTCTAACTTTTAAAAGAGGGACAAATGTCCCTGAAATCCATACTTTCTTTTCTGTCTTTGAACAATATTTATAGCACAGCAGCAAAAAGTTAACCAAAAGCTGGATTAAATTTGATGGCAATATCTCCTTTTATGCTGGCTGGAGTTTGACATGTGCAAACACTTTTTATCTACAAAAAAATCTGCCTATCTTTTTTTTTTTTTTTTTTTTTTTTAACTTTACTAAAGATTTCCGCAGACGTTAGCACAAATATGCCATGCCTTACTGCAGCCAGGCTGATGTAGCATTAGCATAAAGGTTTGATCGAAAAGCAGGTGAAATGTTTGCAGATGTTAAACCCCAGCTTCTTTTTAATAAACTGTTTTATTTTTATAAATACAGATAACCTATCCAGTAAACCAGATTGAAAAGGCCAAACGCAGTGGGAAAGAATATTCTAGAGTAAGAATCGATCTTGGAAACTCGCACGTGCATCCTGTTTTCTCTCCAGGCGCCGGATCGGCAGTCGTCGAAGCAGCAGAAGAAGCTGGCGCAGTCTTTTCCGTCCAAACAATCGTACGCGTAGTCGTCCTCCACGTGATAGGGCACAATGTTATTCATCTGCAACAGGGACGTCCCAGGTCGGAGGTTTACCATGCTGGGAACTCTCTGCTGCAAAGATGACAGTTATTTTAGTCGTGCCACTTAGCCGGCTCAAAAGAAGACAATAATCCAGGAGAAAATGCCAAAAGGATGATTTGTACCTGTGCGTTATTGTTGGCTTTAGTCTTCTTGGTTTGCCTGTTGCTGGTGAAGTAGTGCAAAGTGCCGTACTCCATGAGAGCAGCGAAGGTGAAGATGAAGCAGACGGAGACAAACAGGTCCATGGCGGTGATATAAGAAACCTTCGGCAGGGACTTCCTGGAGATTGTGCTCAGCGTCGTCATGGTTAGCACTGTCGTGATGCCTGAATGAATTGTAAGTGATCAGTCCTCATACTTTAATAATTTTGTCCTTAAAGCACAGTAAGCACACATTTACAAGGATATTTTAAGTTTTGGACAGACTTGGCTTATCTATCGTGTTTTTCGGACTATAAGGCAAGGAGCACTTAAAATCCCTTAATTTTCTCAAAAATCAACAGTGAGCCTTATAATCAGGTGCACCTTATGTATTAATTCTGGTTGTGCTTACTGACCTTGAACCAGCTTTATAGGGTTATTGTGAATGAGTTGAATAAAATTTGATTTATCTAACTGTTGTTTCCCTTAATGCGCCTTATAATCCGGTGCGCCTTATAGTCCAAAACATATGGTATATTGGTTTGAAGGACAATTACAAGACACTTATATTGTTACCAACAAAACAATAATAATTAATTGCCACACCTAGAGATGTTCGGGCTGGGACGGCATCCTTGTTGATCCAGAAGGAGACCCAAGACAGGACCACAATCATGCTGCAGGGGATGTAGGTCTGGATGGTGAAGTAGCCCATCCTCCGACTCAGGTCGAAAAAGATTGTCAGGATGACATATTCCCCTGAAAGTTAAACATATTTGAATCAAACGAAATGAAAACATTCCTAAACTAATTTGTGAGTAAGGAAGTGTGTCCCGTCTGACCTGACTGAGTGTGTGCCACATCAGATGTGTTCCTCATTCCCACAAAAGCAAATTGATAGAGTCTCCAGTAACGCTGGTCAGCCACCTCCACTGCTCGTTTCTGCCATCGATACATGATCTCATTCCTAGGATAGCCATCTGCAGAACAGCCCAACATGCACACAAGACATGTAGAATCAAAATCCAAGTGCTGCCTGCAATGCCAAAAGTCATTTAAAGTAATGCCTCGCTTAAACTGTGTAAAAAGATGGAAGTAGCCACTATCTCTTTTTTAAAAAGCCAAAGGAGCCAGATATTTAGGTACCAAAATTATTAGTTTGTTTGTTTCAATTAAATTCCATATAAAGAGTGTCAGTTGTATTTTGACTGAAAATAAACTGTGTTTTTCCAATGACGCGTAACTGAGTGGACATTAGGCCTCTGAAAAATCCTGTTTTTGGAGTGAAAGGCTGTGAAATGTAAATTCTTTTGCAGTGATTTTGATCACAAATTTTATTTTATCAAGCTTTATTAGAAAAGAAGGCAAATCTGTTCCACAAACACCTCTTGTTAACAAGTTCATCATAAATGAGGAGCTTATAAATTAATTTGAGACTGCCCTCAGCTTTAACACAGACTCAATTTCTTACAAAACATGGGTAAATAATATGTTTTGTGCTGATTTTTTAAATCAAAATAAAATATTAAATTTGCAATTAAAGTCTAAACTGAAGTCCACTAAACTGATTCCTGGCGAACACTTGCAGTTAACACATGGAGAACTTGGTCAGCTAAAGTGCCAGTGGTGGTAAAACAGACAACTGGATGAAGGAAGTTAGAAGAAAACCATGTCTCCTTCTTTCTCAAATTAATATTTATTTATCGTTCTTGTGTTGTAATATTTCATTACAAAACAATCCCCTCTACGGACCAGGACAAGCTTGGATTTTAGAAAAGGAGTCCCTTGAAATATTTTTGAATAATAGGTTTTCATTATGCATTTCATGGTTTTCATGTGCAATTAGGAGAGACAGAGATGAAACAAAAACTTCTGTGCACGTGAGCATAGATTCATGTGATTAAATTTACTGTCAAGCAAAATAAAGATAAACCCAAAATCACTGTCAGAATTGTCAGGATGTGCAGAAAAACTGCTTTTATAGCCCTACAGAACCTCACTGACACAAGATGAGGTCAGTGAACAAGGCCAAGCTGATTCTGGCAGATCCTGATCATCCTCTCCATGGTGAGTTCAGGTTGCTTCCATCTGGATGCAGGTATCTACTGTCCAGATGTACTGTAGGATGAACAGACTGAAAAACTCATTCATCCCTGTAGTGATCAGGCTTCTCACTGAACAGTGATAACTTTTATACTATATTTTAATGTCTTAAGGTCTTGTCTTGTATGGATGTTTTGTGTGCCTAAATTGTCTCTTGGGGGTAATAAAAAATTCTTGAACCTGAACTATAACATTATCAGGAGCTGTCTATATGAGCTAAATCAAAAAGTGGTTTAGATTTTTTGAGTAATATTAAGTTAAAGGCCTGAAAGCTTTACTGTCACCATGGTGGCTGCCTCCATTAATTTTACACAGTTTAGGACGGACTGTGGATCATGGAGAACACGGCACCACAGCAAGGCAAAGGGGAGCATTCAAGATGTCGCTGACCTGCTCAGCCTCGTGAAAATGTCCTCAAATGAGCAGAAAGATTCTGATCGCGAGCGGCCTGGACGCTGCAGGTAGAAGTATGTGCTACTCATTGTCAGTAAAATTGCCAAAAATAAATCTTTCTAATGTGTGTTTTTGGAAACAACCACATTTCCAGGTGTTATTGACTGTAGACGTTTAACTTGAGTTTGCAGAGCTTTCAAACTGCACCAGCATGTTAAATTTAGCCTTTCAAGTTTGCAAACACAGTAAATCATGACAAAACTTCCCGTGGGAAAGAGAAATTAGGATTTTTTTTTTTATTTTTTTTTTTTTTTCTCATTTGATGACATTTTCTGTGACTGCACTCCTTCTGATATTTGCCCTCCGATCCATGAAATGTTATTTTTGTATTTTCTGCTGGCAAGTGGAAGATTAGGATCATGATCAGACATGAGAGGTAAAAGCGCAATGCGAGACACAAATGAGGGATGACACAGACAACATGAATCAGACCAGGAAAGAGTGCATAATTCATTAAGTCTGTCTGAGGAAATGGCACAGATCTCTTTCTGCTGGTGGAGCAGATGATAGACTCATACAACAGCCTTAGACAGATGGGCCCTTTGACAACACAGGCTTAGCAAATGTGCTAGAACTTCTTTCCGAACAAGCCACGAAAGCAGAAGTCGAGATGGCAGGTTCTAAAATGAGAAGAGGGCGGGTTACGTTTGACCACCTACAGCTTGAAAACTCCAGGGGGCACGAGTGCTCATCCATTGGAAAGTTATGCAGCTTAAGGTAACACTCCGCATTAATAGTCAACCTGACAAAAACAGAATCGTGACAGAAAAAAAATTAAGTCTCAGAAATCCAGTTTTGCTCGTCTTGAAGCCGTTGTTTCACAGATTACACCAAAAGAACACGGGATCGCTTCAAGGTTGCACACACTAACGCTGCACGGAACTACAGATATCTGTAGGGCTAATGTAAAAAAAAAAAAAAAAAGGGCTTTCCGAGAGTCCTACCTCAGGGTGTACATGACTCTGCCGTTACTCCACAGCCTCAGGAGGCGATTGGGAGTTGTGATCCAGTGAGCATCTGATTTACGGGAGTTCCTGAAGAAGGTGTCAGGAATCCAGATTTTTCCCACCATGTTGCTGTTGAGCATGAGCAGCTTCATTGTGCTGTTAAACTTCAGCCGGCTGTCGTACCACGTCTGGGCAAAGAAGATGTCGATGGTGTATTCCTGCAAAAAAAAAGGCCCGAGCGAATGAAGAAAACCAAAACATCCTGGTGGTTTTGCCTGTCTGTGTGCATGTCCAGGAAAATCGGTGTTTGGGTCAATTTTACAAATGTTGAGCCAATATTTTGTGTGGTAAGAGCCATCAAAAACACATACTTTGAGCACTACTCATTGTAGCCAACACTTTCTGTTGGTCAAATACCTCATGAACCAGTGAACAGATTTTAATTAAACTCTTGATGTAACAAGTGGATGCACAGATACAAGGGATTAATATTTGGAGCTAATTTAAGATGGCTGCCACAGCTAACCCTCTTGTTGTCTTGTAGTCAAAAGGATCCACAATATCTCAGTTTTGAAAAAGGCTTCATGGCTATAACTTAATGGGCTTTACAGATTTTGAGCTAAAACTTGACGTAGGAGTAGCTCAGAATCACTTACAATAAAAATGTCCTTGATATTGTGCATGATGGTACTGTATATTTGAGATTTAACCAAAATACCTATAACCTCACTTTCTCAATATTGATTTTAAATTTAAAACCTCCAGCATGGAGGTCAGAAATGTGCATTCCTTCAGGAAAAAGTAGGCCTATTTTTTTGTATTGAATCAATTTGAAATTGTATTGTATTCTGTATTGAATTGTATTGCATATCATATCATATTGTATTCCATTGTATTGTGTTACATATTACTAAGGATGCACACTATTTAATTCTGTGGTCGATATCTGATGTGTCAATATGTTAAAACTTATTTGTCCAATAATTGATACCAATTCCATCTGCGATAGATGAAGCTTTTTCCCTAGTTTACCCATGTCCCAGGAGAAATTTCATAGTCTTCCTGTTTTTGAGGCCAAATGGGGGAGTCAGATTCAGATAAGCCACAATTGTTAATTTTCTTCAGGCAGACTGTTTTTATTTTTCTTGTTAGCCTTGAGTCCTGCTGGTACTTTCAAGATCCAAAATGGCCAAATGTGTGGGCATTCCACTGATCCGTGCTATGAACCTCATTCAAGGTAGTCTCCAACATGCTGACGAGTCCTGGAAGCCGCAGGTGGCCTGTGATTCTCACAAATCGCTTCCATCTTATGGTTTAGCTTGTAAGTCATCTGATTTTGAGTGCTCGTAGCACAAACCAAACCTTCACACAGACTTTGCAGTTTTGTCATGGCCAAAACTGCTGCCGATGTCTTCCTCAAAAGCCGATAACATAACGTGCCATGTACGCTGTATTCTTTATAATATTGTATATTGAATGATGTATCGTAGTGTATCATAGCAGTCCAGTTTCAGCACTGTTTCACTGCTAGACTCACTGAGTGGAGATTGCAAACTTTAAATTTATTCTCTAAATATCGAACAGTCGCATTTTATTTTGGGCAGACATTCATAGATCCCTGTGGTAAAATCCTAACATCTTTTTAAAAGTGTTGAAAGTATAAAAATCTGAGGAAGCAGTCTCACCATGTTGATGGGGTCCACTGGTCCGATGCTGTTGACGTAAACAGCTGTTTCAATCACTGTCGGCCGCACTGAAACAGGACAGGAGGGAAATTGTGCAGACACGTTTAAATCACACACGTTTTATAAATGTATTAAATGTCAATATAAATGCAGTTCATGAGCAATAAATATTGGTTTACAATGGGTGTTTTGTTTTTGTTTTTTGTTTGTTTTTTAACAGAAGTGTTCTTTTATCTGTCAGGGATTATTCACCTCCAATGTCAGGCCGCAGTTTGTTGTCATAGCCATGCAGCAGTTTATTCAAGATCAAAGTCACGTCGCTCTCGTAGACCTTTGGTGATAAGACCCAGGTTTTATTAATGGGCACATCCTCATAATCTTCCTCTTCCTGTTTACTGGGTTCTATGGCTGAACTGTGAACGAGAGAAAACTTTGTAAAACACAGATCCCCAGTGATCGCCTTTCATTTAAACAGTGTGTGTGGATACGAGACAGTATCTAATGGATAAAATCCATGATTCTTGCTTTTCTTGGAACATCTGCTTTCATTTGTTTTGCCTCAAGGGGAGGATTAAAGCCTGAAACAGTCTGATATACCACTGATACCTGAGCTGAAGGTCTACAGTTATATTTCAGAGGAAGCTAAACCAGACAGCTCCATCTCCACCTTCCATACGTCCAGAGGGGAGTTAAATGTTCTCAGGCCAGATGGCACATTTAATCACACGACCAATACATCTAATTACACATGCCTGGAAAACCTTGACAAGAACATGTCCTGGAGGTATTTAAACTTTAATATTTGGGGGGGGGGGGGGAATCATTTTAAAAGTTTAAATATTGAGGCCCAGAGAGGCTGTCTTCGCTCAGAAACGTCAGGCACATTAAATACACTATAATTTCAATTTTACGGCCTCTAATAGATGCTGTTGGATGGCTGCATGCGTGTTTGGAAGCATTACATTTAATTTGAAAAGATTAATTTGCATGACGCTCTTGAGTGGATCTGTACTGGATAAATACAAAAACTAATTCAGCACATAAAAAGAAACATCGTTCTGTCCTCATGACGTAAAATCAGCTTAGTTAGATTTGCAGAACATTTAAATGTAAACTGAAGCAGAACATTTAGTCAGTGTTCATTATAAATACATCTTTTTGGTTCATTTTCTGCAAGGAAACATCAAGCAGAAAGTCATTCAAATCAACCCTGATGTCTCTGAAACTGAACCAACAGCTGGATGATGGTGGAGTTGAGATTTCATTCTTTTACATCAGCACCAGTAACACTTATTCGCTGAGCGAGGGAAGGGAGGCCACAATGTTTTAGTATACGCCTAACAAATGAATAAATATGGATGAAGCATCTCCACCTTCTCCTGCTGTTCCAAATTAAAGATGAAAAGTCTTTGGCTTAACAAGACGTCTGTGGGCAGAGGAGTCTGTTGATGTTTTCTTGCTTCTAAAAGATAAGCAGCTGCATGTTGTTCCAGCTGTGGAATATAAAGAAACCTCAGGTCTAAAGCTTCAGATAAAAAGATATGCACTAGAATAACTAAAAAAGATAAATATAATTTGATTGAAAGGCGACATTTCACTATATTCTGATCTCCTGAAACCGCTTCCTGATATATCCACAGTTGATATGAACAGTAAAAGGTTTCAGCTTAAAAAAAAAAAAAAACAAAAAAAAAAAAACAAAAGTAGACTAATATCTATGGCTTTGGGTCATTGTGTCACGGATGAAGTCTAGTCTATTGAATTAGAAGTCATCCGGGAAAGAGGAGCTTTAATCCTGGGCTGAACGCCAAGTCTTCAGGGTTCGCTCCTGTATCAAGTCTGTGTTTATTAGCAGGGAACATCAGCAGCGTCGTTTGGCACAAGCTGAGTGTTCAGCCACATGGAACCGCCTGTAATAGAACCAGCAGAACCCACCAGAGAGACGACTCACAACAGTGCTTATAGCTCCGTTTAAGTTACAACCTGTGAGCGCTGCTGTTTGCACCAAATATCCTCTGAATCCAGAGGAAGTTTCTGCTCCAACCATATAAAATAAACTGCTCAATAAGACAAGATTTGATTTATTTCATTGTTGTTTTAAAAAAAAAAGCTTTGAATGTAGCAGAAATTGCTGAGCTTTTGTTTTTGCTGAAATAGTCACTGGTCTGATATGTGCTTTATAAGCTAAAAGTTGTCCTTTGGGAGCTCTGTTATTGTTGAAAAGCATAAAGTGCAGCGACCGTACACCGCAGGTTTGCTGGGCCAATTAAATCCCCTGAAGTTGTGGCTTTTTGTAGATGTAAACTGAGAGGACATAATGAACACATGGTCTTATTCGCAGGACACCTGCAGTTTTATCACACAGGCACACAAGGTTGCCTGTATTGGTTCCTAATGTAAATGTCAAACAGTATCAGAAAAACTAATTATCAGGTGGAGGAAAGAAGAATAAAGTCACAAGATGCAGATTTAGTAAAGTTTACCTGTAAACTACAGCAGTAAGTACAAAAATGTGTCCTGTTGCTCTGTGATTGACAACCTGCTGATGAGTTGGGTGGCTGGGCTGAGGGAAAACAAATTTGATGATAAATAGGCAGTAACTTTTAAAAAGAAACTGAATATTGTGAATAATAACATGAGCACAAAGTCAAGATAAACTCAGCTAAACCATGAAGCATGTGCATTTTGTCTTTTTCCAAATTTGTGTATTTTGCTTCTTTTATGGTTAGTTCATATGTATTTTTTTCTGTACACCAGTAATAAGAGCATGCTACTGTATGCCTCGAATTTCCCTTGGGGTTAATAAAGTGTCTATCTATCTACCGGTAACTATCTATCCATCTACTGGTATCTATCCATCTACTGGTATCTATCCATCTACTGGTATTTATCCATCTACCAGTATCTATCTATCTGTATCTATCTATCCATCTACTGGTATCTATCCATCTACCAGTATCTATCTATCTGTATCTATCTATCCATCTACTGGTATCTATCCATCTACCAGTATCTATCT
>JARVLU010000624.1:19086706-19101698 GCA_031762415.1 Simpsonichthys santanae | reverse complement strand
CAAAAAGATCTGAAGCTCTCGACCTTGACTTCTCTAAATGGCTTTAAGAATCTATTGGAATCCTGGCAAAAACCAATGCAGACATGTTCCTGATTTTGATTTTCTACATCTGCCTTATAATCTGTCTGTTTTAGCAACTTTGACATCTTTGCTTTAACTTGTTTTAAAAAAAAATCTGTATTTCTCTCTTATAATTGATTGTCTATTGTTGATTGTCCAAGGAAAATCTATTGTTGCTGTTGTCATCATCAAGGCTCAATGAGATTAACCTGCCTAAATAAAGGTTGAACGAATAGCGCTGTTGGTTCTGAAGGCTGAGAGCTTTTCATTGACGATTCACTGATTCCACATCAGCTCTGTTATTGAAAGTCATGTCCTCCAATCGCAGAGCTTAAATCAACAAAACAGTCTCTGCCAAAGCTGATCTGTAAAGCTGTAAGCAGACAGAAACAGTGACAGCTTCATGAATCTGTTAAACTGACAGCAGTCTGTCATTTTGATCTTGTTATTCCTCACAGCTGAGGTTTCACCACGCGTGTAATATTTGTCCTTCATATCGTAGCTTTCAATTACTTACAGCAACATCAGGTTACCATGATAATTTCTTTAGCCTGGCAGACTGAGGTTGGGTGAAATATAGCAGCAATGGAAAGGACTGAACAATGTAACCTTTCTTGTAATTTAAAGATATGTATATCTGTGTTGACTTGTCAATGACAGTGCTCTGTTTGGTGAATCAGACAATTTGGGATGAGAGAACCAAACTGGCTGAAGCCACTTAATAAAAATATATTTTCAATATTTGTAAATGTTTACATCAGACCATTTTATTTGTCCATTTTGTGGCACAAAAGTTGTAAAATGGATCGTGATACTCTAACTGTAAATGTTTCTGTCTAAAACTTTACAATGTGACCTGATGCCTGCTCAATAATCCAGGTAGATGAATCTAATAAGGTTAAATCAGGTCCTCTGGATGAATAACTGGCCAGAGGACCTGACTTAAGCTTGTTAGATTTACAATGTTGCCTTTCATTGAGCGACAGTACGTCTATATGCAGTCAGAGAAACAGATCCTATCAGAGCTGGCAGGAAGTACAAAACTGTCAAAATAAATGTTATTTCTCCAGACATCAACTTTTAATTTGTTTAAAATGCTGGAAATATAATTGTATAAAATGCTAATTTCAAGACAAAATTTTTATTATAAGTAAAACAAAAATTCTACATCTTCCCAGGATTGTGGGAGATCTGCACTGCAGCTCCCTGCCAAACACTAATCACCTGATGATCATCGGCTTGATGAACAGGAGGAGCATCAAAGGCTGCAGAGGACATCCATTCAGCCCTGGAGCATTACATGCCAAATGGTAGTTCTGTTCTAGGCTTTTACTTGTGAGGTAAACTGCATATTAACAACTTTATATATCTCCGTGTTCCCAGTTAATAATCTCTGATGTCCTCCTGTTCCCTGGATTCTCCTCTGTGGACCTCAACCTCTCCAAGCAGAAAAAACAAGGATTTAAGGCTAAGATCTGATCACTGTGAATTTGGAAATACTACTTCAGAGTGATGTGTCTACTCATAATACTTTAATCACCAAAAAGGTATTTCTTGTAGATTTCCATTTCCCCAAAACACTCTCACCATATAGTACCAGGTTGAACCACTGTTTGCCTTCAAAACTGCCTTCATTTGTTTTGTCAAAGATTCAACAAAGTATTGGAGTTATCCATCTGAGATATGGGTCCATTTGACATTCATTCAACCTTTACTGGTATTTATAAAACTTAATCACGTTGAGTCCTGGGGAGTCAGTTACAAGAGAAACATGCATTTTAACAAAGAGTGATGACAACAATGGACAACAACAACAATACAGTAGGTAATCATACATGTTAGCATCACGCATCTCTGATGCTGTTGACTGAGCGATGGAGACTGTGGAGGCAATAGGAGTTCATGGAATAGAGATTTATCAGACCAGTGATGTTTTGCTAATTCCCTAATGTGTATTTTTGGTGAGCCTGTGTAAATACTGTAGTAGCCCCAGTTTCCTGGTTTTGGCTGATTGGAGTGTCCCCCAGTGTGGTCTTCTGTCATGTCCAACCAGTCAGCCCATTGTCCTCTGACATCAACAAGGCATTTTCATTCACACAACTGCCTCTCATTGAATCTTTTATATTTTTGGACCATACTCTGCAAACTCACGGTACTGACAACATCAAAATGTGGGTGGGATTGATGAAGCACCCACATCTGTCTCCACCCGCATTTGCCCTGGGCTCTTGAGCAAGGCCCTTAACCCCCCATCTGCTCCCCCAGGCACCCTAGGATGGGTAGCTGCGTCAGAGAGCTGGAGCAGGCTGTTATCAGGTGTACTCTAGCAGCACACATGAAGATGGGAATATCTGGAGAAGCTGTAAGCTACTGGCTTTGGCGTAAGGAATCAATTCGGCTGTTTGAAGCTTTCCGTCGGAGAACTTTTACCAGCAAGACTTTAAAAGGCAGAAACAGCAATTCACAAGTTCTGCCTGACCTAAAATGTAGCCTTGACGATGGATTTATCTCAACTCCTCCTGTCATGTTTTGAAAAAAACAAAGATGCTTTGGCTGTCTCCTCACCCCTCCCTTCCCCAAGGCCGTGGACATGTGACAGAACCTCAACAGAGCTGATGATAACAACACCTCTTATATGGACAATAGCTGGGAGGGGGCTCTGGGCTGTGCCGACTTCCCTTCAAGATTCAATGACTTCACCAGCTATATGTACATGTATCACGTCTATTTATGTTGCTATGCTGTGGTAGGTTTTTTTGATGCCTCAAACCGTGCCCTGTCTAGGACAAGATGTGAGAGATCTTTTTTTAACCGTCTCTCCTCATGCTTTTCTTCCCTTTTCTCGTCTAAGCAAAATATTATTCTGAATAAGAATAAAAGGGCCGCGCTTATATAGTAGCAGCTTCGCACACTCCGTCCATCTTTCGGACGACTGTACGTACATGTTCTCGCTGTACCTCGGTGCATTGATAATAAAGTTTATTCTGATTATTGTCTTCAATCATATTTCAGAAATGCAGTGGGGAAGTCATTACGCTTGAAAAGCCCAAGTGATTTAGAACAGACACATAACTTTCCAACAAGGGCTTGGTGTTTTTCTGATCACCATGTGAGCCATCTAGAGTCCTGCGTGGAGCATGGGAGAACATGTCAGCAGCTATAGCAATGTATTTGCTGATTTTGTCCCATGTATACCCATTGTTTACGACTACTGTTGTATAGCTTTGTGCGTGTGAGAGAGAATCTAATGTACACGTATGTTAATTAGTGTTCACGTAACCAGCTGTGATTGGACGGAAGAAACCGAAACGCTGAACGGGGATTGGCTGCCTGATGAGTGAAGCTGTATAAAGATGAGCTGCGGAATCATGGCGTTGGCTCATCTACCATTTATTTTAAGATTTTTAAATATGTAAGAGAACTGTGTTTTGTTCAACTTTATTTTTATTCATAGGTAAGAGGAATAACAATGACAAAGTTTACATTTTGTTGTTTATTTTGGACTGGACTCACCCTGATGTTGTAGGACTTTTCTCTTTATAATTACAACCCCATAGACATTTGAGTTGGGCAGAAGTTGGAATCACCTCTATATGTCCTGGCTCTTCATAGATGAGGCAGAACAAGCATGATACATTTTTTTAGAATACACAGCAGGACTGATCACGCTGACCTCATAGACTAAGATCATTTTTGTGACAAGGTCATTTTCACATCGTAGCACTGACGTGATTCCTGAAGCTGCATCCTGACAACATCTGCACAGATTTACAGTGTGGTGGAAGGGAAAGAACATGTCTGAGGTAAGCGGAAAAATGCAAGAAAACTATTTGGTGAGTACTAATAGTGTACATGATGTGGCCTTCACATTGAAGGAGTTTTTCCAAAGTTGCACCACCTTCCATCACTTCCTCCACTGTTGAATTTCTATTTCTGCACATCATCCTGAACACCGAATGGTTTCAGTGCGTTGAACGCTTGACATTGTTGTGATGAGAATCCCAGCAAATTTAAAACTTTTCAAGTCCTGCAGACAGTTCTGCCACCCTCTCAGTGTTTTACCACAAATCCAGCATTTTAAACAAATATTAGCTGAAGCTCCTGACGTGTAGCAGGCGTGTTTGCTTTGTTGGATCAGTGTGTGGATAACTTGTTTTTAGGACTTCTTAGCTTTTTAAATTGCAGTCTAACTGTATGTAAAATTGTAAAGAACAAAAGCTAAGGTGCAGAAAAATTTAAGAAAAGCACATTCTGTAGATAAGAACTACATTTTTCAACCAAGAAGAGCAGAATTCACATGCCTGTGACCAGCTGACAGCCAGAGATGAGTACATCACATTCCTCCACTGTTTAAAACAACCGTCTTCATTCGCTTTTAAAACATATTTCAAAGCTCATGCTTGTTGGACACGTTTTAAGTAAAAATAAAATAAAATCTCACATTTTCCCCATCAAGGCCACAGCTCTGCCAGCACCATCTGCAGTCTTTCACCCTGACAAACCTGCCTTTTTCACATCATGACAGAGGAATCAGAGCTGCACACTCACCAGAGACCGAGCAGCGCCACGAGCAGCCAGGGATTCATGGTTTCTTCCCGCAGTGCTGCTGAGAAAAACAGCAGCTTCATTCCGCAGCTGGATGAGGAGAGGCTTTTTCCGCTGGAACCTGTAATGGTTGTTTTTTTTGTTTGTTTGTTTTTTTGTTGTTTTTTTTTTTTCTGTTGGATCACGACTAAATGCAGAGGCTGGTGGTTAGGAGGAGAGGGTGTGAGATGAGAGGGATGGATCCATGTTGTGTGTGTGAGGGGGGGGGGGGTGCTGCTGCTGCTGCTGCTGCCGCCGGGGGGCTGACTCTGCTTTAGTCCATATGCAGTGCCGTTAACATGCTGCTGTGACAGATGCTGCTCTCTAACAGGCGGCGGTAAAAATATCCCTCCTTTCCTCAGAACGACTGAACTCGGTGGTCGGAGACGTCTGTAAAATCGTTTAATAAATCACTGACGAACAGGGTTCTGTTTGACATCATGCTTGGTCCAATTTGCATGAGCTGCTCTGTAACTGGATATGCAGAAGATTAAACACAGTCTGAGCACTTTCAGAACTGATTCAGTGCCTTGCTCAAGGGCACCTTGTGCTGGAAAGTGTTTCATGCATTTCATTGTTTTGTTTTCCTGATTTCTTAGTCAGCAGAGTCAGAGCTAACATTTATTTGGTCCAACCCAGTAAAAGGTAAACCAGAACATTTAAATACCCTGAAACTTTAACACCAACTTCCTTTTGTAAAATTTTGTGGTGATTTGGGACTTGGTAATGACAACAAATTTTATTTTGAAAGGTGCATACAAGATTTATTTTGAAACTCCATGTCAAGACCACTTCCTCTGTCTGATAAGGATTTTTTTTTAAGCTCGTGGCTGAAATATTCAAATTCTACATAATTTATGGAGGCAGCCATAATACAAAGAAAAATAACAAAAAATGGCAGAGTCAGGCTCTTGTTTTGAAGAGTATCTACATTTGTATAAACTTTAGTTTCCAACTCCAGTTTCTAAAACAATAAAATAAAATAAAATACAAAATAGAAAAGAATAAGTACACTCAAGAAAACCTGCTCATTAACACTACAATCCGATAACTCGGAGTCTTCTGACTCACTGGTTGCCATGGTGATTCCCGCCTTTTCTTGGGAACAGAGGCGGGAGGAGGGCTACACTGTACTAGTCATTATCAAACAGGAAGACAGAAACACAAACAACAAATTGAGTGACAAAAGAAAACTGTTGCTGTGGGGAAATTATAATTAATATCTAAATCAATTATGAACCATGAGAAACCAAAACTTCTGGTGGCCAAAGGTGGGATTTTTATTTTTATGTATTTATTTAATTATTTATTTATTGTACATTATATAGAAAAGATATAATACTGTGTATAGTTAAAGAAATCCTCCACTTAATGTTTTCAAAAAACACAAAGTCAAAGATCAGATTTAATGGGAGTTAGTGGGACTTTGGGGGTGTGTAGTCTGCACTCAGCAGCTATTTGAGAGAAAAATAAAAGTCTTACAGCAATGGGAGATGTGCTGAGTGAAAGAAAAGAAATTGCTTTTGTTTTGATAGAGTGTAAATGAGAAGAGTCTGCAAAAGTTTGTAAAATGTAAAACAGCTCAAACATCAGTGTGACATCGTAATATCTGCATTAAGTTAAACAGACTGTGAGAAAATCTCTGAAAATCATAAGACCTAAATGACAAATAGGTCAAAACTATTGTAAACTTAAATTAATGTCCAAATTTCTGTGACACATTTAAACCTTAAATTATGTTTCAGCTGTGATGCATGTCTGAGCTCTTGAGGGGTTCCCAACCCTGGTCCTTGAGGAACACCATCCTGCATATTTTAGTTGTTTTTCTGCTCAGACTCGCATGATTTTAATAAATGGGTGATTTACAGGCTTGCGCATGAGGAAGTAATCAAATCACTGAATCAGGTGTGTTGGAACAGGGAAACAACTAAAACATGCAGAATGGTGTTCCTCAAGGACCAGGGTTGAGAACCACTGCTCAAGAGCTCCAAAGATGTTGAGATCTTACTGCTTGAAATTTCCAAATTACTTTGTACTTCAAATTAATTGAAATTACTTAAATTTACCAAAATTATGTTACTGCATTAAAGATATGTCGGGATTTTGCTAATTTAGTTTCTACATATTATATGTTGCTTCCAGATGTCACATTAATTCTGACTGAGCAGCACATTTTGATGTTTTTAATATGGGTTTTTTTCAAAGTTGCAGGATAGGTAGAGAACTAACAGAAGATTTGGACATTTTTTAAGTGTTCAAAGCTTGAAATAAAAATATTAAAAGGACAAATAGATTATTTTTTTTTTAGAAAAAATAGCTAAATGTGGTTTTATCATGGGAGCCAACATGAAAAAAAAACATTGAGTTTATTTCTATAACAGTAACATAAAACGAAATGGGGAAAAAACTAGTTTAAAATCAATCTGATAATTGTTTTTTGTCCACATAACAAAATTTAAAAATTTCCCATTTATTTCTTGTTTTAATTCCACTTAAAATCTCAACACTATTTTAATAAACTATCAGTCACCATAATTCTTCTGAGGTTAAATTAATTTATCTCTAATGTAAAAAGATCCCATGTTACATTTGTATGATGTCATATCTTTAAACATTTCATCAGAATTAAAAAAGGTCATATTTAATGTATTTTTATCCTCATAACATCACTGTCACATATGCACATTAATTACCTGGCTTCTGGCTTTGAGGGATGTAAAATGTAATTAGCATTAAATAGTTTGCTCCGGTCTCACGCTGATTCTCTGACACAATCAGCATGTAAAGCAAAATGCCACCTAGCAGCCCTCTGATTAGCTGTTTTCCCAGCAGCTTCACTTCTCAGATCAGAAATATAATTACAGCTGCAGCATCGGCTCCACAGATCAGCGAGACTGCTTACAAAGGCTTTTATTATGTGTGAATAATCTCCTTCCCGGCTCACCTTTGGGCCATCGGCAGCATTTGTCAGCAAATGTTGCCTGAAGGAAACAGTCGTCTCAGAGTATAATATCAGGCAAAGCAATATCAGTAAAGTTTTTTGTTTAATTTGGAGTAATACTACACCAGTGTAGAACAAAGTAGATACCAACCATCGTTGAGATTTTAATACTACAAGACTTCTGTGTCCACTTTTACATTTTAGAAGGTCAGCTGCTCGTTGAATATTGATGAAAAGACGTCCTGATGAGAGTCACTGATCTGTGTTGTCTGTGTCTCCACTTTAACCAGGATCAAAGCTCATTTGACTTTCTGAATCTTTCTGTTATTCAAAAGAATGTCAAGATTCAAAACGATTAAATTAACAAAGTGTGTGTCAATTTTGCACCGGTTCATCTTCTGTGCCAGAGAACCAATTAAAACTCTGAAACGTCCTCTTTAGTAACAACAACTAGGATTAAAGCACAAATTACCATCAATGAACAAAAATACAGACAATACGATGATTAAAGAAACCAAATTTGACTTGTAATCCTTAATGTTTTGCAACTATTGTTCAGGAAATCTTTAACTGATCAGTTTGAGGATGCAGACCCAGTATTTTAGTTGAGGGGTTCTCCATCCTGAAAGCTGCAAATGAAAAGGTCAAAAACTCGTGAATTTGTTGATTCAAACCAACATCTGTGGAAATAAACCTAATTTTATTCAAAAGTTAAATTAATAAGAGCATAAACAGCAACAACTCAGCAGCCTCTCCTGTGGCCTCTCCACCTGCACCACTGCATCCCTGGTGGTTTCTTCACCTCTCACAGCCCGAGTCAAAAAGGGTCCAGGTGGACACCACTCTTGCCCAAAAATGGACGGTCTCCTGACCACCCGCCTGAACTCTTGCCTCGTTCAGGATGGTTTCCAGGTTGGCACCTGAACTCTTGTCTCAATTGGGAGGGTCTTCGGGCCACCCACCTGAATGCTTGTTCCGCTCTGGACTGTCTTCTGGCTGTCCACCTTAAGTCTTGGAGTTAAGGTTCTGTTTCTTTTGCATTTGTGGTACCCATGTCCCTTGCTTTTTTTTTTTTTTTTTTTCCTTGGTCCTTTTGTTTGTCTTTGTGCCCTCCATCCTGTTTCCTCCCTCCTCCCATCCAAGTTGAGCATGGGTTTATGTTTTCTTTAGGATTTCAGGTGCCGTCCCTTGAGTGGGGGGTTCTGTTGGGTTTCTGCGCTTTTTGTTCTCCTGCACTCCCCTGTGTTTTTCTTCCTTGTGTCAGCTCCTGTCTCACCTGTGTCTAATTAAAATCACATCATCATCGTGTGTTCCTCATTCTGTCTCATCAGTGTTTATTCATCGTCCTTGTGTCCTGTCACATGTCTGTGGATTATGCTTTCAAGCCATTCATGGTGTGCATCTGCTCTGCTCCTCTCATCTTCTCCTAAAGTAAGTTTTGCTGCCCCAACAGCATTTTTTTTATTTTTTATTTAAAATAAACTTGTTATTTATTTTACCTGGAGTCCTCCATTTCCTTCCTGCATGTGTGTTCTACTTTAAAGCAACTCATGATATAAATGTTATAAGTTTTAACATATTTTATCTGCTTTGTTTTCAATTATTATTATAATTATAATTATATTTAATAATATCAATAATAATAATTATTATTATTATTGCTTAATCACATCTAACAGTAAGTATTCATTCAACTGCTTTATGAACTAGTTACCAATTTTCCCACTCTTTGTAACTGATGTTCATGTTTCCATTTGGATTAATTATTATTTTTAAATAAAACTTTAACTACAAACTTGCTCTCTTCATTGGATTAATTTGTTATAGTTGAGAGTTCCCTGTAATGAACAGATTCTGCTTCAGTGACTGAGTCATGATTATTAAAGAGTGAATCCATTAATGAACCTGCTGGTGGTCAGCAAACTGGTGTCCTGTTTTAACGAGTTCAATCATTTTTATTTAAAAAAATTAAATAATGTAGTGGATAAGTTTGAGGACGGAGGTATATCCACTACAATAAATTAAATAATTTAAGTGTAGTAAAGTGAGGAGCAAGTCCTCCTTTGACTCATATCTGCTACAACAATACCTGAACTTGAAGAAAACAGGCAAATGCAGCAGCAAGTTAAGAAAATTTCTATGAACACATTTAAATGATTGAAAAATGCTAAATTTTTCTGGCTACGCAATTTCAAACTAAAATATTTGCTTATTAAAGCAAAAATATTTATTATTCTTGCAGTTTTTGGAATGATCTTTAAACCTGATCCTGTTTGGGTTTTTTAAATCTCGTAAATCTGAGCCGTTATCTCAGCACAACCATTTCTGTTGGACTGAGGGTGAAGTTTTTTTCTGATTTGTGTTATCAGCATCAGATCGGGGGCGGCTGAGGCCGTCGGGGGGGTAGGGGAGGAGGGGCTGTGACGAGTAAGAGATGAGTGTGGACATCTGTGGCCTCTGGCTACGGTCAGGCCTTTATAGAAAACAAGTCCACCTCTGAGATCAAGACTCCCCTTTAGAGAACAAGACTCGCCTTGGGTGATATTAACGTTTGATTTGCGCTGTTAAAAGGTTTATTGTGATTTCTGTCTGATGTGTGCAAAGCTCCTGATTCACAGGGCAAATTTTCAAAAAATAAAAATATAAAAGGACCTCCAGCAGGGAGCATAAGGTGATGTTTGTGTGGATCAAAGGTAGGTGCAGAAAAAAAGTGCACATCTGAGGGGAAATGTGCTGATGTGCTGTTGATGCTGCTCTGGGATGGATCAGAGCCTCTTCAACAGCAGCTTTTCTGCAGGACTCATCTCTCGTGGATGCAGTTGATCTAAGCACTTTGAGGATTTGGGCGTCACGACCACAGTTTAAAGTGGATGGAGATGCACATTGTGCGCTTCACGGCAGAAGAGTATAACGATAATGCTTCGCTCTTGGAGGTCAGACAGAAGTCAGTTTCAAGCTATCCAACAATTTTCTGAGCAGAGGGCATAAACAGAAGACATCTAATCTAATCCCACCTTCAGGCTGTTAGATTGTAGATGTGTGTTGTTTTTTTAGTGCACTTTAAATATCCCCAGGCTCTGTTCTTCAGATGGGGTTTCACTAATCTAGACTGACACGCTGTTATCAAATTTAAATAATCTTTTTAATAAAGTATCTGCCGGTTTATATATCTTGGGAATCTTGTAACAATTACAGATCATGTTGTATGATTACATGAGAGGCATGTTTGTTTTACTCCTATGTACATTTTTTTTCCTACATTTGCATATTTCTTAGTCTACAGAAAGATTTTGTTGTGCAGTGGTGAAAAAACCCAAAAGGCAGGACACGAAGAGGAGACGAGCAGCTGAATGCTACAAAACTAAAACCTCTCATCTCAGGAGAGTAAAAGGCTCAAAAATAAACTAAATGATGCCAAAAGCAGCATGTCACAAACCAAAAAGTAGCAAAGAAACCATCCAGAACAAATAGAGTGAATGACATAACAAGTGTGGCATAAGCAGTGTGAAAACTTGACATACAAAAGCAGATCTTTCAAGAAAAACAACAGGAAAATGTAATCATATTTAACATCTGACAGTGAAACAAAGCTAAGCTACAAAAACCTGCAAAGCTGAAGGTAACATTTAAAAGAATACACCTAACATGTAAAAAGATTCATGTAAAAATTGTGAAAATTGGAAGAATTTCTGAACTACCTCGAATTTGGGCTGGGCCATAATAATGTGCTGGATGGGCGGGCTAGGTTGGTGTTGGGCTTTTGATTGCGTCAGTGGACGTATGTTGCCATACAATCACCAGCCACACGCGACCATTTGACCACAAGCTGACCTGCCCTGAAAGAGGTAAAGTAAAGTTCAGTTACAGTAAGCTTCAGATAGGACTATCGTTATAACCAAATGGATGTTCAGCCGCTCCACTCAGCGGATGTGCGCAACCGACAACCCTAACAGGTCTGATCGAAAAATATCCGACATGTCAGAGTAGGGTCCAAGTCTGAATAATGCAGAATGCAGAAAGAAGCAGGGATTTAATGCACTTTGATGGCCGGGAAAGGACAAACACTCCCTCAGCTCCGTTCTTCTGCCCCCTTAGTTATGCTCGTCTGCCATCCGTTATACGTAGCTGTTTATCAGTCAAAGCTTAATTAAAAATGTTGGGGGGCATGGTTCGGGTTCGGACCTGTAATTATTATTAATTCCTCAGGTCAGGTGGAGTTTGGAAGTGATGGCTACGGGATGGGGCCGGGCCGGATCCAATTTTTTGGGCCCGAATGCAACTCTAATATGGGAGGAGTCCACATTGTCATAAATGATTCTTTCTTTAAAAATAAAAAATAAAAAAGTTGAAGAAGAAGAAAATAATAATTAGGTCCTGTGATGGACTTGCCACCTGTCCAGGGGCAGGGTGTATCCTGACATGGACATGGGAACCGGCGACCCCCGTGACCCAAAATGGAAGAAGCGGATAAAATATAATGGATGGATGGATGGATGGAAAATAATAATTATATGCATTTAAACAATAAGAACCAAAGCAACAATTGAATTTAATTTTGTGTTTAGAAGAAAAAAGTCCATAAAATAAACTACATTTTATAATAAATGTTACAATTAACAAAATAATATCCATAAAATGGCATATCTAAAGTATTACAATTAATCAGTTTATTGAAATATTTCAACTAAAGGTGTATAGTTGCATATTTTATTTTATATTTTAAGATTTTTGTCTCCACAACTTCCATTTCGTCTTGAAGCAGCGCATGTCGATTTGCTGCACTTTCTGGTGGCTTTTAACAGACGACAGAAGCTGAAATCAGCTTTAAAGAGCGAAGAAATCCATTTTACTTTTATCCTCGTGCACGCTGCAGCTGCACAGTTTGAGCTTTCAGGTTGTTCTTGTGAAGGTTTTTCACTCTGGGACTACAGGAAACTCAAACAGAGTCAAAGCGCTCTGTGTGCTCTCAAAAGACTCAGAGGAAGCTTGAAACATGTACAGTTGAATCATATGCTGCCATGTATGGGGGATGTGACCTCGGCTTCTCGTGCCAGAATAAAGGTTGTTTCTGTCTGCCTGGGTGTTTCCAGTCATCTTATTTAACTTGAATGATGTCATTCTGGTAAACAAAGTTTTGTTAGAAAGAGAAAATTTCAAGGAATAAAAAAGAAACCAAGAAAAAACAGTCAAGTTATTTCCAGCGCTGACGGATCTGACACATCTTTGACACAATTCCCATTTATTATAGATCCCCCTCATGATTTAAACTAATGTGCTGATATTAGTGATGCACATCTCCCCAAAAAATATGCAAATGGCTTTTTGAGTCTGAAGTTTTAGCAATTTAACTACATTTACATACATTTAAATAGTTGTCAGCGGTGTTATTGTTCCTGGTAATATTTCACAGTGTCTATCTTTGTAGTTCTTCTGTCTTTCATGTCAACTTTTAATTTCTGCCAGCATTTTTCACAGCTTTACTTGTTTGTCATTGCCAATAATTTCCCTTGGTCTCCCGGTCACTGCCACTTACACCTGCTGGTAATCTGTGTTCACTCAGCTGCTCCCACTCTACAATCAACTTTGACTATACTCACATTTGTTTGTCTCATTGTTCCTCTTGTTGTATTCTGTTGATTTTTTTTTTTTTTTTCAAATCCTTGGATTTTGTTTTTAGTGCATCTGTAATGTTTAAATACATCTGGTAAAATGGCGCCCCCGTGCATGGCTTACAATCCACCTCTGCGGACGGTGTTCGGATTATTTGTGTTTTGTTCGTTTTTCATCTGGGACATAAACTCGCTATATGATCGACAGCTCCTGGATCTTCGATTTTCTGCTGCCGATGTCACTTATTTGGATCAATATAAGCGTAAAACAGGACACCCCCCCGCTTCCCCCACTGCTGGCGGACATGCCTGTTTACCTACGCTGCGCCCCTCACCTGCCTGCCCAGAGATATCGCTCCAGATGTCGGGGAAAACGTGCTGGCCGGCTGGTGAACCTTAAAGCCCTGTGTGCTGCATCTTCCTCTCCAGCTGGTTGTCCATCTCCATCTTCCCGAGCGCCCGGACCTGGTAAACAATGGGAGTTGTCGGCCGGGGTGGCTCACTGCCCAACTTGGAGGGACTGTTATTGAAAATCTGCGGCCGCTAGCGCGCGCTCACTCCGCCGCTGCTGGGTCCACCTTGGACAATATCAGGATGTGTGTGGTCAACGCAAGATCTGTTACCAACAAAACTTTTATCCTCAGGGATTACTTCCAAGAGCACAATTTAGACTTTTTCTTCATCACAGAATTTTGGATGTCGCTGGGTAAGTCCAGCTCCTTGATGGATTCATTGCAACCGAACTGTCTACATTTTAACGCCCCGCAGCCATCAGGCCGGCGTAGTGATGGATTGTTAATGACATCCCAGTTTCCTGCTTCAGTTTTGAGCTGATCGCCTTTGAACTCGGCCAGTCGCCTTCGACTTTATGCGCACTTGACTACTGCCCACCTCGATCTAAGGATTTCATAAATTAATTTTCTGATTTCTTGACTGAAATCGCACCAAAATATGATCATATTGTCGTTATTGGGGACTTTAACTTGCATGTATGCTGTCATGAGAAGCCCTTGGTTAAGGACTTTTTAGATTTATTGGACTCATTTAATCTAACTCAGCAGGTAAACGGTTCCACCCAAGAGCACGGACATACACTGGACCTTGTTTTAACTTGTGATGTGACTGTTACTAATCTTGAAATAGGTGACTGTGTTTTCAGACCACATGCCAGTCCGGTTTGAGTTCACCCTCCCCCATCTAACTCCTAAGCTGTGCATTCCTGCATGTCGCAGCAGGGCCATTAACCACTTCACTGCTGCACGTTTCACAGTTTGTTTCCAACTCTGAAATGATAATTCAGACCTCAGTGTTTCTCTCCACCACTGAGGAGCTGACATCCCAGTTCAACTCTGTCTGCTTGAAGGCTCTGGATCATGTTGCTCCTGTTAAATCTTGAAAATCGAAACTCAGAGCAGACCCTTGGCTGAATGACATCACCAAAGCCATTAGACAGCAGTGCAGGACGGCGCAGCACAAATGGAGAAGCGACAGGCTGCAGGTCTCTTTTCAAATAGTAAAAGAGAGTTGGCGTCATTATCAGAAAGCAGTAAAAACTGTTAAATCTCAATATTTTTCTGAGATCATTGCCTCAAGCTCTCACAACCCACAAGTTCTCTTTTCTACCCTAAACTCTGTTCTCCACCTCACTGAACCATCACCTCTGGAAGCCTCGACTGAGCTGTGCAAGAACTTTCTACATTTATTTTTGGAAAAAATGCGACCACCCGGGCTCTCATTTCCCCTCCAACTCATGATCCATCCATCCCACCTCAATCTGTTGCTGTATTTGACCATTTTG
>JARVLU010000624.1:19075055-19086606 GCA_031762415.1 Simpsonichthys santanae | reverse complement strand
GAGGAGTCGACGAGGGACAGGACGGCCTCCAGAAACCATCTTGGCTCCAGAAACTGGTTGGTCCACTTAAAGTGTTTACTGCTTGGTGGGAGAACAGTTTGCTGGAACTCCTCTGACTGATGAAGCCCTCCAGATGGAGGGTGAAACATTTCTATAAAAAAAAAAAAAAAAACTGTCCAGATGACCCAACTGAGAATTATTGTATTTATGAAGCAACTTTCAATCAAATATGTAGCTCAAAAAGTGCCTGTCAACATTACAGTGAAAACCACTGCATATGAAATAAAATAAGACAATGCAATATGAAACAACATAGAAGAATACAATGAATAAAAAATATTTAAAAAAAAGTTGCTATTAACAGATTCTGTAATAATCATAATGGGCATATCTCACCTGCAGTTGTTGTACTTCTCTTGTGGTTGCATAATGATCTGCATTGAATTCATTACAAATTGCAGCTCAAGCACTCTTCTTCTTATGCTCAGTAGAAGAATTATGGCTCTTACTTTCATTGACAGGATAATTTGTGACAATTTGTTTAAGTAAAGTTTTTTCATACTCCATAGTTTTTTGGGCGGGTTCCTTTAGCTTCAGCCACTGTTTGGTGTCAAAATTCACTCCAGAAATGCTGCCCTCAATTCCATTCCAGCTTTTTATGAACAAAAGTAAACCAACAGACTAAGCTCCCACTTAGGCTAATGAGGCTTGATGTGGGTGTTCTCATTAGGCTTACTCCAGGACTCCATAGTCTTAGACTAACTAAAACAAAGTTAAGCCACGTTCAAGTAAGCTGCTTAAATGCCAAAGTTTCACAAGTCCAGATTTGGCCTACTCCTGTCTTAATCTAAGCCTTGTCTGCAAGACCGGCCCTTAATGATTATCACACAAACAGATATAGGTTTCAGAGGTTCTTCAGGTATTTTTAAAAAAGAAGAAATAATTTGAAAATGGTTATTATTTTTGTAAAGACACTTGAATTATTGCCTGCCATGGTTATTGCCTGTGTGCATGTGTTAGTGTGTCTGCTCCATTAGCAAAATATCTCATGGATGGCTCTTCATAAATATTTTAGGATGGATATATATCTACATCTGATTAACATTTGGAGTACACTTCTGTAAGTTTTTATTTTTTATTTTATTTTTTGTTTAACATCAGAATACCAACTTGAGCCCTAAAAGATTATCTGTTAGGTAAGGTCAAGTAATAAACTCGGAACAATAAAAAATAAATAATACAGTTTATTGAATATATAACAGAAATATTCTTTCTTCATCTCTACTTTATTAAAAGCTCTTCCCTAAATGCCAAAATATGTCCCCTAGGAGGAGTCTAAACCAGTTTGAATCACACAGAAACATTTTTTGAGCTGCAAATATAAGCTTCACTAGAAGACATTTTAAATTTAGGGCACCTTTACAATCGTTTTGGTCTTTTTCTTCACTCTGATTTTCCTTTCATGACATTTTGGACCACAGACTCTAGAACCAAAGCCTAATGAGCTCAAGATATATCCAAACTGAAAAGTCTTAAAAACACCTGATGTTTTGCCAAGACTAGTTACTTAGAAAAACAGGTTACATTTTTGTTTTGAGGATTACTTGAAGCACTTAACTGTGGACAAATTAAGTATTATTTTGACAGATGATTTAATAGTAAAGTCATGTTACTGCCTAAGGAATCGGATACTACCTTCAGGTCTGGTGACTCATGAACTGGGGAGGACAAGGAAAGAGTTGGCTGCTGGTATAAAGAGGGCCAGACCAACATAAGAGCCAGGGACATTTCTCCTCACAGGACCCACAGAGCATGTGGAGGGGCATTAAGTGCATAACAGATAAAAGCAGGGGTGCACAATGCCCTAGGGACCCATCACTGCCTAATGATCTTAATAGGTTATATGCCCACTTTGAAGACCTGAACAGACCACCCAGCACCAGACTCACCTCACCACCGTAAGAGGAAATCCTCAGTGTGACCTCAGCAGAAGTAAGGAGGACCTTTAGGAGGATTAATCCTCACAAAGCAACTGGCCCCAATAACATACAGGGGAGGGTGCTGAAAGACTGCGCCGATCAGCTCTGCGAGGTGCTGGCTGATATCTTTAACTCCTCTTTCATCCAGGCAACTGTTCCCACCTGTCTAAAGACCACCACCATCATTCCAGTTCCTAAGAGCTCTGAATGACTGCCGGCCAGTAGCCCTCACCCCGATAGTCGCTAAATGCTAACAACTGGTCATGACGCACATCAAAGCTACCATCGACATCAGCGAGAACCCTCACCAGTACGCATCTCTCTGACTTGCTACAGCCGTATGTCCCACCATGTTCTCTGAGGTCAGTGAACCAGTTGCTCCTCACAGTTCCAGGAACTCATCTTAAGGGCAGAAGTGACAGGGCCTTCTCTGTAGCAGGCCCATGATTTTGGAACGAGTTACCTCTGCTTCTCAGGCAGACCCCCTCCCTCTCAGTTTTCAAATCACGTTTAAAAACTTACTACTATTCTGTAGCTTTCAACACCAGATGATCTGTGTTTGAACCCATGTGCTTCACTCAGGTTAGTTGTTATATTTATTATCTGCAACGTTTTGATGTCTATATTCTGTTTTTTACTTCATTTTGTATGTTGCTTTATGTGTTGCCTGTTTTTCTGTTTGTACAGCACTTTGGTTGGCCTTGTCGCTGTTTTAAGTGCTTTATAAATAAAATGGTATGGTATATACCATATTTACTTTTTTTTATATAATTAAATGCTTTTTTTATTATACTTGCTTGTCTGCTGCATACTTGCTTGTACCCCAGGTCTACCACACTTCTGAGTATGACAGATAATTTTATCAATTGATGACATTCTTATACCAAATATGTGAAAAGGTAAAATGTGGATCAAACCAGTGACAAATGAACGGGGGATAAGGATCCAACTAGGAAACTAACAAACTAGGAATCCTATTTTCCAAGGTTCTTTTGACCCCTATGAGGAAAAATATAACTCGTCTCCAAATAAAATTATTAATATTTATTACAGAACTGTTAGATTTTCTTCACAACAACACAAAGCAATTGGTGTCACATGAACTTTCATTGTAATTCATTAAAAATGAGTTCAATTTGTAAGTTTGAACTGTTAGTTTGTGCAGTAATTTGATTTATTCTTCTATCAAAGACACATAACTGCTATAGAGGGTTTAAAGCACAGTGTTCATTTTGCTACACACAAATTAAATGCACATTAAATAATTGGTCAGAAAAAAAATGTTTAAAAAAATTGTCATTTTTCACGTGAACGCAATATTCAGTACAAGAGACTGAGAATTTCCAAACTAATGTTTTTCACTTGTGCAACATTTCATAAAACACGATGCCAATATAAAAGTATATGACTACAAGGACACTTAAACACATAAAGACAACAAGTTCATTTTTCAAACATATGCACAAATGTGTTTTTAGTCAGAATCATCTTTCACAGTGTGTCACTGACCGTGAGGGGAAACAAAGTGGATTCAAAGTTTAAAAACTGTAATTAAAAATTAAAAAAATGATCTAAAAAAAAAAAGCCAGAGTGAGCCACTGGATGTGATCATTTTTAAAACGTGGAGATCTGAAGTGAATCAATGCAAGGAAAAAAAAATACTGCTCAAATATTACTACGTTATAAACATATATTTATACGCAACAAAACTATTAAGACAGCACAAAACTGATCTAGAGAAATAGAAACTGATTTGCTAAAAAGTAATACTGAAAAAGCCATACTTGGTGTGATAAAGAGAAATCAGATTTGTTTGTATCATTACTAGGGCATTTGTAACCTGTTGACATCATTGTTTTATTCAATAGAAGAAAAGGAAACAAACTTCTGTTATTACCCTTGTGGGCCATTTTGATTGAAACCCTGAAGAAAAATATTTTATAATATTACATATTCCCATACAATGACGAAACTTGTGCTTTGCATTTGACCCATCACACGTCAGATCCACCCAGGTGGAGGATGGGGAAGCTCTATAAGCACCTGGGGAGCTGAGAGGAAACAGCTGTCTTGATTAAGGACACCGCAACATACAGGTGCATCTAATAAAACGAGAATATTGTGAAAAAGTTTTGTCAGTTGCTTCAGAAAGTGAAGCTCATATATTACATAGATTCATTACATAGAGTTAAATATTTAAAGCCTTTTATTATTGTTTACAAATAATGAAAAAACAAAAATCAGTGTCTCAGAACATGAGTAATGTGATGTTGTTCAGGATCGTAAACTCCTGGTGTCACGATCAACTGATTAACTCCTCAACATGAGCTACAGATGTCTCATTCCTCAAGTCACTCCTGAATCGGAGATGTCAGAAGCGTTTTACCTGGCTGAGAAGAAGAACTGGGCTGTTGCTCAGTGGTCCAATGTCCTCTTTTTAGATGAAAGTAACTTTGCATGTCATTTGGACATCAAGGTCCCAGAGTCTGGAGGAAGAGTGGAGAGGTCCAGAATCCACGTTGCTTGAAGTCCAGAATGAAGTTTCCACAGTCAGTGATGGTTTGGGTCCATATCATCTGCTGGTGTTGTTCCACTGTGTTTTCTGAAGTCCACAGTCAACGCAGCATCTACCAGGACATTTTAGAGCACTTCATGCTTCCTTCTGCTGATGAGCTTTATGGAAATGCTGATTTGGTTTTCGTCCTGTGATGGACTTGCGACTCGTCCAGGGTGTACCCCGCCCCTCGCACAGTGATTGCTGGACATGGGTGCCGGCGACCCCCGTGACCCAAAAATGGAAGAAGCGGGTAAAGATAATGGATGGATGGATTATTTGTTTTTCCTGCCCACACTGACGAAGGTACAAAAGCTGGCTATGGAATATTCTAATTTTCCAAGACACTGAATTTTGGTTTTTCATTAGCTGTAAGCCATAATCAACAAAATTACAAGAAATAAAAGCTTGAAATATTTCACTCTTTATGGAAAGAATCCAAATAATTTATGAGCTTCACTTTCTGAAATGACTGACCCCAAAAAATTAAAGTTTTTCACAATATATTTTTTTTTTTTTTTTAGATGCACCTGTACAGGCATGGTGGGAGTCAAACCTGTGACTTTCTGGTCCCAAGTCAACTGCTCTACATTTACAGAGCAGCTGCCCCACAAAAAGCAACAAAATAAAAGTAAATAAAAGCCCAAAAGCACTTAATCTAGCTGAATCAGTGACAAGTAGTGATGTTTTGTTTGGGTCTTTTTCCAAATCTAATAAAGACATTTTGTTATCTGAATGTTAAAAAAGAAAAAATTAAATTAAATCAATGCAAAGATGGTTTTAGACATGATTCGATCCATAGTTTTCAACATGAAATGAGTCTCAACACTGCCGGACTGCAAACGTTTCAAATAAGTGCTGATTTGTTGGTTAATTAAGGCACAAGTTGCCTGAGCAGTGTCAAGAAACATAAAACAGCAACATAAAAAAACTAAAAATGTCTCTGTAGTTTGTAAAAATGCTATCGTTTTGGTTTCTGGTTGGGAAAAATATGTTACTAAAATTTAATTTTAGTTCTCATCTGTTTATTGAAAACTATTTTAAGCTTTCTTAAATTTTGGTACTGAAGTGGGCGTTTTCACCAGTGCTTTTTAATGGTGAAAGACACTTAACAAAGCATGGCGTTACAACTAAAGTGGCAAAGCTTTGACCACGTGCGCGGACCTGCAGGACAATTTTCAGTACGCCAATCTCACCTGCTATGCTACAATGGAATGTTGTAAAGTGAGGTAAAGACTTTAAAAACCATCACGTTTCATATAAACTCCTGACAAGCCAACTAAAAACCAAACACATTGGATGCAATGCTGGTGTTTGAATTTTGGACTGAATACTTTTATCTTCTTTGATAAACTTGGATGTCATTAATTCACTCAAAGCTATTTTAATAACACTAATGAAGAAAATTTGCCTCAGAAACGACGCGTTTGGTTTCTCAGCCGCTACATAACGCTTCATGAATTTAATCTTTTGCTGTGATGCACTAAAGATTTGGATCAGACCTTTTTGAAGATGCGTACAGTGAAGTAGTGTAACTTTAGCCAGACATACAGCTGACGTTAAAACACTGGCAACCTGAAGGGAACAGCAGGGAGCATTTATCACAGTGCCTTAACGGTTAGGGTTAGAGTTAGGGTAGAGTTAGGGTAGAGTTAGGGTTAGGGTATGGAGATTGTTCTTTGTATTCTATTACCATCAAAATCATCCTTTTTATATAAAATGTAGTGTTAGACCTCTTCTCTCCACAAGTCTTTAATGTTTGATCAAAACTGAGCCAAGAAAGAAATTAGAGAAGGGAACTTTTAGTTCATGTGTTCAGCTGCAAACTAACAAAAACAGATCTATGTTCTGAATGAATGTGTTTTTTGTAATGAGCGCTGCAGTTTACTTGGTGGGATCCAAGTCTTTAATAACTGGTTCTCTGTTCAGGTAGGTGGCCCAGTAGACCAGGTTGAAGGTCCCAAAGAGAACCGGGAACATGATGCGCGAGATGCGATCGATCTTGCTGACGCTGTTGAAGGTTTTCTTGTTCTGCTCGGACTTGGTCTCCGCCGCGGGCTTGCTGGGCTCGTTCACGGCACACTTGGAGATGGTGGGCAGCGTGGAGTCTTTCGTGATGTTGGGTGCATAGTTTGCCACCGCCACAGCGTAGGCGTTGTTCTTCTTCACAATGGTCGCTTCTTTTTTCTGCAGGGAGATCGCCACAGAGTCAGAAAACCTTTTTGAAGTCAAGCAGTTTGAAGATGCATGCAAATCTAGACTCTTTGTCCAACAACAGATTTGTCTTTCTTGAACATTCATGAGAACATATTTACCTCAAGGGTTAGGGAGCCAGAGATTTGCATGAAAATGTGCTTAAATACATTAAAAAAGGAGATTTTTGCTAAACGTTTCTGACAGAATGACTCTGCGACAGGTTCACCTTGTCATTAACTAGACTTTTTCCATCCCAGGCCCAGCCTCGTTTGGTGAAATAGTTGACGGTGGCGAACTCGATGAGCGCAGAGAAGACAAAGGCGTAGCAGACGGCAATGAACCAGTCCATGGCGGTGGCATAGGCCACCTTTGGCAACGAGTTTCGGGCACTGATGCTCAGGGTAGTCATTGTGAGAACAGTAGTCACACCTACAAGAGAAAAAAAATGTAAAGTAAATATTTGGTCATTTATACAGATGAAGATGGATGTTTCAATTCACAGTGTAAAGTATTTATTAAAGTATTCATTCATTAATGTTTTCAAATTCATTAAATTCATTAAAATATTCATTCATACCCATCTACTCACCACAGTCATGTTTTGGCTGCTGTTTAATATACCATATTATTAGTGTTTAGTGTATATCTCAGATCTTTTAGCGTATCGTTTAGCATTAGTTTAGCATATATCTTAGCACATATCTTAGATTCTTACATATTGTTTCTTTTTATGCTTAACATTGTTGCTATTTCAGGATGTAATTGGGACCTTGAGTACACAATTTTGTTCCATCTCATGTACCACATGTGATGCAAATGAAAAAGAACCCTGAACTTGAACATGAAAAAGATGTACAACTACTTTTTATCGAGCTAGTACTGATTGTAAAGCACGTGCAGTGTAAACGTAGCTTGAGATACTTTTGGATTGTGTTCTTTTAGTGAGCAACATTGTTATTTCTGTTCCAAAGCAATGATCCGATAGGGAAACAGCCATTACATGAATGTTACCAGATTGTTTTTACAGATAAGTCACACCTGCACATGGTTACAGAACCTCCTGCAAAAACATTTGAGATGTTACCTTGACTTTGAAACTCTCCCTTAAAGAAACTAGTGCAGATGAAATGATTCAATCTTTTTTTTTTTTTTCTTTTTTGTTATCATAAAGACTTACCGAACACTGTTCGGGCTGGCACCGACTCCCGATTGAGCCAGAAGGAGACCTGCGAGAGGATGACCGTCATGATGCACGGCAGGTAAGTCTGGATCACGAAGTAGCCAATCTTCCTCTTCAGGTGGAAGTGAGCCGTCATCACTGTGTATTCACCTGAGAGCAACAAAAACACAAATATTCACCCTGCACATGACCAGACTGGTTTATATTTTTAAAAAGGAGGTAAATGTGTGACTATAGATTTATTGTTTTGGTTTTTTCAACTGGTTTTAGTACAACTGTCAAAATATTCAACGGACACCAGAACATGTTTTATTTTGCAGAAACTGATCCGTTGTTTTGTTGTTGTTGTTGTTGTTGTTGTTGTTTTTATCCCAGCTGTTTTTTAGCTGCATCTTTAACATTTTAATACGTTTGTGATATTACAAAAACACTGGAATCTGCTCCAGTACCCATCTTCCATTCTGCCTGCTGGCTGTGATTAAAACACTTCACAACCTCAATGAGAGAAGAGAAAACAATTGTGTTGCTGGGAAATCTGGAGGTAGACGACCTCCAGACGAGGAGAACACGTTTCAGCCCACAGTGGGGAAAATAACACCAGTTACTGACGGATGAGAGAAACTATGATGCGTAAATTGTTGTATATTAATTATCCTACAGATGAAGTGAGAGGTATTTATTAAAACTTAAACCTCAAAGTGGTTACAACTGAATTATTGTGCAATAACTATTAGTTTCAGTAAGATGAACCAAATTAAATCATTTGCACTGGAAACAAAAATTGCATTATTATTCCACTATTGAACTTTAGTTTCAAGGCTGAGAGAGCCGGCCGAGTTTTCTCTGGATTAAATGCATTGCAAAGCTGAAATGTTCAGTTTAAATCAGGCGTGGGCAAAAACGTTTGTTCCAGAGAAAGAGAATTGGAAAACAAATGTAATGGATTACAATAGTGTGGATGCTTCATAAACATTCACACTATTACACCAGTTAATTGTGTCTCTTTATCTTTAAAGTGCATAATGGTTCTAATTATTTTTATATTATTTAATCATTTTGGTTTCTTCCCCTTTCAGTAAAAATGCTCATTAAGAGGTCAAAAATATCTTAATGTACTCAAAATGTAAAAAAAAAAAAAAATGAAATGCAAAAAATAATGATCAGCTGAGGTTATAATGAATGAACAATTTAGCATTTTAAATGTTAATTCTGCTGGTCTGCTGCTCACCAGTGCTGGATTTAATGGTCTCCTCCCCCGCAGTTTGTCCTATCAAGTCGTACTGGTTGAGCCTGGATCCATCGGCGGCCACGTCCACGGAGTGGGAGGCGTTTGTGGTCCAGATGTAAGTTACCTCCGTCTTGGTATAGGCGTCTACAACCATCACAACAGACGGGAGCTGAATGATTCTGAATGTGGGGAGTCATTGATTTACCAGATGTTGTAATTAATACAGCATAAAATTTATCTGATAAGACATTAATCTTTATATTAGACCATATTTTTTTTTTCAATTTAATCCCAGGATTTGACATCAAGCTGTTTCTGTGTAGAATATTCTATTTTAATGATTAGGCTATTGTGAAAAAGACCCATTTCACCCTCTTCTTCTCTGCGTCTAACAATTATAGCTAACGTCAGCTCTGTGAGGACGTTCTGGACAGATCCAGTGGTTTTAACACTTACAGCTGCCAAACTTGAGAGGACAGGAGTGTGAATCCATGGGGAAGTCCTCCAGGTGCATCGGACACTCAGCTTGAACCGTTAACCTGCCAGGAAACACAAACACCTTCGGCTGATTCCAGCTCATGGTTCAGTGCAGAGTGTTTCAGCAGGAAACCTCGCTGCTATGACCACTAACCTTCAAAAGAGATAATTAGGTCGTTATCACATGACAGGTCTGTGGATGCTGGTAAAAAATGTGGAAATTGGTCATTTTGAATATGTTATAATATAAGAAACTGACTGAAATATGAATTCATTTTCAGCCAGATCTTCTTGGAGTGGAGGCTAATGGGTCTGCGGTGGATGAACAGATAAGACTGATGAAAGGTGGAATATGAAGCTGCCAGGCAAATTCCTGAAATCTGCTGTATCGGACTGAAAAGGCTGGATCTGTCACTATCACTGAGGTCAGCGGTGGCCTTTGGCAAACAGATGGAGTCCGTCTGAAAAAACAACTCTTTACATAGAAGGCAAATGTCTCTTCGATCAACAGGCCGGATTATTGAGTCAAAGGTTCAGACACGCAAAAATAAACACGTTCTTTCTGTCTAAATGTTTCATGGATCAGAATATCCAGATCCTAAAATGAGCTAAATACCACCACAATGGTCATCATCAGAGCGACCACTTTTTTATCATTTCACTGCTTCGTGGGAGTCTGCTACCACAATGCCAAGAAGGAAAAACATCAGCAATGACCTTATAGAAGCACATGTTGCTGCCTTTAAAGCTGGGAAAGGTTCAAGGTGATATGGACCCTCGCTTCACAGAGATAAATACTACATATTGTATATACTTTGTAAAAGTGAAAAACCGTTAAGACATGTGTGCAGCAGCAAATGACCCAGTATATTCACCCCAAAGGTCAGACTGTGCAATGCTACAAGAGTGGGCAATTAGAAACTTAATGTGATGGTCACGGTCTTTCAGGTCATGGTCAATCAAAAAAAGTGATGAAGCCTCTCGTAAAGCTAGAACTCCTCACACTTTTTTGAATTGATAAAACCTCCCAGATGGGAAGTGAAATGTCTTCAGCTTTAGACTAGAAGTCTCCACCCAAATTGTACCCCCCTCGGCTGACTTTGCTCTAACTTTGGTTGTTACATCACATTTATGATTTAATCCACCTGATTAGCTGAAATTTTAAAATGGAAAGAAAGATACAGACCAGTTTTTCACTATTTATTATCATTATCTATCACCGTTAGGATTTGTTTAGTTCTGCACACTCTGGGCTGCTGCCTCAGATGTCCTCTGTCAAAGGAAAACTCTCATGCAAGAGTTAAAATAAAAGAAACTATGGTATTTGAAAACAAAAATTACACATTATGCCTCCCATTTAACACAATTATTTTTACATTTAGTTTAATGTGTGTTTTATACTTCTGAAATCGCTGACCTGCCAAATGTTGTGCTTATCAAAATGACACAATGTTCACCATTTTTGATGCTCCCTGAACGACCGATGTGTGGTTAATCTCCCACATGGTGAATAATTAGCTCATTCTAATGGTTCCATATAATGCCTTCACAGACCAGTCCTTTTGCTAACGGTTCATAAATCAGTGCTGCCCAGCATGTAGCCTTTGTATCTTTACAACATTTGTGAATGTTTATAATGTTTCTGAGTGTGGAAATGCATTGTTCTCGTTAATGTTCTGTTCAGGTTTGCTTTGGCATTTATGTTGACGTCTTTGTTATTTGCTGTAAAACTGACACTACGAGTTAAAGGTTGTTTCTGGTATGTATCAGGAAGAAAACCCAGGCAGCACGGTGGCACAATTGGTAGAGCTGCTGCCTCTCAGTGAGCAGGTCGCCCTGGTTCAAATCCCAGTTCGGGGTCCTTTCTGGGTGGAGTTTGCATGTTCTCTCCGTGCATGCGTGGGTTTTCTCTGGGTACTCCGGTTTCCTCCCACAGA
>JARVLU010000624.1:19033831-19072908 GCA_031762415.1 Simpsonichthys santanae | reverse complement strand
GTAGAGTTTTTTGATGTCTCAGATCGTGTCCTGATAGACAAGATGTGAAAGATCTTTTTTGTAATACCACTATCTACCCTCATGGTTCTTTCCCTTTTTCATATCTAAGATTATCATTCTGATAAGGAATGAGATGGCCGTGCTGATTCTAGCTGCAGCTTCACACACTTAGTCCATCTTTCGGACGACTGTGTGTACATATTCCCATTGTACCTCGGTGCAATGTCAATAATGATTCTCTGACTCTGACTTTCTGACTCTCTGATACGCCACGAGGTGAGATCTTGCAGGGACCCCCAGTCCGAGGGAGATTGGCATTCTTGTTTAGCTTCTTCCATTTTCTAATACTGTAATTGCTCCAACAGTTGATCTTTTTTCACCAAGCTGCTTGGCAATTGCCCCGTAGCCCTTTCCAGTTGTAGCAGTAACACACAAATAAATTATTTAAAAAATCATACATTGTGATTTCTGGATTTTTTTTAATTTTTAGATTATGTCTCTCACAGTGGACATGCACCTAAGATGAAAATTTCAGACCCCTCCATGATTTCTACATGGGAGAACATGCAAAGTCGCAGGGTGTTCAAATACTTATTTTATTCACTATATATAAATAAACCGTTGTGAAAACGGCCACATTTAACAAATTAATCTTCATGGTCTGCTTTAATTGGTACAATTAGTAAAATGGTTTAATCCATCAAATTAGCTACTTGTAACATAAAGAATCATGATGTTGAAATATTGTCAGTGTGAAAGGAAATTTATCAAAGTTGAAATGTAAATTACTGTAAAAAAACATTATTTGAAAAATGAATAAAATCAGAAGCTAATCTTTATTCCTGGTGGATGCGCTCACCTGTGACTTGCACCCCGATGCGAAAGTAGACGTCTAAGTTGCTCAGATACCTCTCCACCAGGATGTAGTACCACTGCTCCCAGGCGGGTACGAGAGTGACTAATTCACACGGGTTCCACTCCCTGCAGTCAAGGGCACTTGAGTTATGCACCGGTGGCGCCCTTGCTCTCATCTTCAGCACCACGGGACACGTGTCACTACTTTTGTTCTTGGTGCTGCAGTTTACCAGCTGAACCTTCACCTTGGATATATAATTTGGAATGAACACCCTACACAGACACACACACACACAGAAATAGATAAAGCTCCATGACACACAACAAAATGCATATAAACACAACAAACACTACTGTGTGAACACAAGCTAGTGTTGCTATGTTTTATTAGACTAAACTCATGCCTTTACAGAGATTCTGATACTATAATGTCAGTTTATTTTATTTATTGTTCTTAAAAATATTTATTTCCCAAAAAAAAAAAATCACACTGCAGTTATGGAAGCTGTACTAAAAATACATAAACAAAACACTGCTGCAAGTGTGAAGCAACTATGAGAACTGTTATCAGACAGTGGTCATGGTAGACCCAAACAGCTTCTTAATGAATCTGCTTGTAAAAATGACCAAGACAATTTATTAATTTAGTTTTAGTATTTTTTATGGTTACCATATAAATTTCAATATAAAATATAAATATCATTACTATTTAATTATGTCTTAAAATCTCATAGTTCCATATTTTTCCGACGGAGCACTTTGCTCTCAGATGGAAGGTTTACTTGTGGTTTCTAGAGTCTCTAAAAATAAAACAGGTGACTTATTGTGGAACCAGCTCCCAGTTTCGATGATGGAGACAGACACCCTGTTTACCTCAGACCTTAAACCTTGAACTTCCCCTTTTGATCAATCTTGAGTGGATTCACTTTAGTCGGACTGATGAAGTCATTTGGATGAATGATGAAACGTCTCAACAAAAAAAGACACCGTCCAGATGACCTGACTGAACTTTGTTGGATGCATTAAACAGGGTTACAACTGAACTAAAATTAAATGTGCTGAACTGGAACTAAAATGAATTTGCATCTGGATCAGGTGTAAACAGATTGGAATCTGAATTAGTGTTCTGGATTATAATTGAGTTTAATTGGACTGAAACATGAAATGAACTGAACTGATTTGGACTTGTTTACTTTCTCTGTAAAGTGCCTTAGGATGACTTCTGCTGTGAACTAAAACAATATAAATAAAATGAGTTGAATTAAATGAAACTGAAGCAATAAGATTTAAATAATAAGCAGCCTTTCATGTAGAACTGTCATTTCTAAACCGGGCCCGAAGCCCGGCCCAATCTGAATTTGGGTCGGGCCATAATAATGTACTGGATGGGCGGGCCAGGTCAGTGTCTGGCTTTTGACTGTGTCAGCGGACACGCATGGCTGACAATCTAATTATATTGCAACATGGCTTGCCATATAATCACCAGCTGCATGCGGCCGTTTGACCACAAGGTGAGCCGACCGGCCTTGAAAGAGGTAAAATAAAGTCCAGTTAAGCTTCAGATGGGACTAGGTACTGCCAGGAAGCGATCCATCGCCCAAACGGACGTTCAGCTGCTGCACTCAGCGGACGCGTGTGGCCATTGACCCAAACAGGTGAGATCCCAAAGCAGACATGTCAGAGCAGGGTCCGTGTCTGAATAATGCAGAATGCAGGCAGAAGCAGGGATTTAATGCACTTTGAGGGCCATGAAAGGACAAACACCCCCTCAGCTCTGTCCGCTTTTATTCAGCTGCACGTCTAACTATATAAGCAGTCAAAGCTTAATTAAAAATGTTGGGGGGGTTGGGGGGTCAAGTTCAGACCTATAATTACTGTTAATTCGTCGGGTTGGGTGGGGTTCAGAAACAATGGCTACAGGCTGGAACTGGGTCAAATTGGATTTTTTTGGGCCCGAATGCAACTCTACTTTCAGCTACTACCACTCCACATATTGGGTGTAGCAGCCATCTTGAGCAACTGTGGATCAGGGGTTAGATGGGCGTGTCAGAGGTTCGATTCCACCAGTTCACAGTCACGTCATTGAACCCCTCGTTGCTTCCAGTGTATGCCCCATGAATATGATCTAAAGCCCTGCTTAGTCTTTACAACATGATTTATTCAGTTTAACTTAGACGTGATCAAGTGTTGTATGGATGAGTAAATGAGAGCACGGATTGTGTTGTGACGCGCTTTGAACAGCCTGACTGGCTAGAAAGGCACAGTCCATTTACCATTAGAATGGGGTTGACTCCAAAGGTTAATCAGTTGTAGATGAGCAGCCAATGATTGCTATCTGAAAATTTCATTAACATTTAAAGTGATTCATGAGGCATTCTGCTAATAATACAGAAGAGCACACATGAACAAAACACCATCAGCTTTTGCCTTTGATAACGAGCTGCAGCTTCCCATTTGAGCTTCAGAGAAGCACGTGTCATTTATTTAATTAATTAGGTTTATCTTTACACATTCAGGAAAATATCATGCCAAGGTTGGAGGAGAGTTTTGTGTATGGACTCATGATGCAAACTGGTGCCAGGCACTCGAGGTGAACTTTGTTTTAAAAACAACTTTTCTTTCCATATATTTTTGGTTTATTCATTAGAGGTTAACCCCATCTCTGTCTCCAGAATTACCGGAAATAAAAACACTCAACTGGGTGCAAATTTCTTACATGCAGTGCAGAACAACTATTGGGAGCGTTTTGAACACATTCAAAAATCTCAAGAATGCATTTTAAAAATTGCCTTTGGTCTTTTAGTCAGAAACTGACGAATCAGTCAAACTTTTAATAAACTGTCTTATTTAACTTTCATGTGAAAAAGTCAAATTCTCCATGAAGCTATAATAAGCAACTAAACATTGATCTTCATCAGGTGCCCCCTTCATAGGTGGAGCTGGTTGTGTGATCACATCTTGACCCAACGTGACACCTGGCCAGGTCCTGACACATCTGTCGGTCTTAGATCCAGCTGTTGCCTCAGGCGACTGACAGCCACGGTTTACATCAAAAACTTACCGAGTGGAAACGTCTCCCACTCGCTCTGCTTCAAACCAATGTTTTCACATGAATTCATCAGATTCAGAACTTCTGAGAAGAACTCCTGTTCATAACTGACCCCTGCAGCTTCCAGGGACTTTCAAACACAGAAACCGTGGATCTGAGGTCCAGTCGTTGGTAGGAAATGTGATATTTAATGTGGAGCCAATGAAGAAGCTGCAGAATAGGTGTTACATGACTGGTGGAAAGGGTTCTGGAGATGAGGCAGCAGATATTTGGACCAGCTGGAGTTTATGGATGGATTTTGTAGGTAAACCAAAAAGAAGGGAATTGCAGTAATCTAGGCGTGATTTGACCAAAAAGTGAACCAGAAGAGCAGAACTGTTGAGTTAGAGTTATAACGAAGGCATGTGATGTTACGGAGGTGCTGAACCAGTGATGTTACAAATATAGGGTTTAAATGATAACGTGTTGTCTAAGTATGACACCCAGACTCGTAACCTGGCAAAGGGGAAGCTGGGGTGCCGTCTATGTGTTTTTTGCAAGGGTGGATTTGGTGCCAGTAAGAAGTTGTTTTGTCGCTGTTTAGTTTGAGGAAGTTGCTGGAGAACCAGGACCTGATTTCATAAAGGGCAGTCAGAGGTGGGGGTGGTGGACAGATAAGAGTTATCACACTTATACAGTGTTTCAAACTTTTGATAATCCTGTTTTGTAAATGCAATAGTTCATTATCCAGCTGAATAAATAGTTTTGTTTCTGCACCGTTGGACTGTTTCAGTGAGCGTCTGCCTTGATTTCAGTGAGTACTGGCCATAAAAAAAAAAAAAACACATTTTGGTCCATCTCTAAACATAAAGATTATCTCAGCTGTAATCAAACTCCATAGCTTCAAAGCTGCAGTCTTTAAAATAAAAATCCAACTGCGGGTTTCTTTCACAGAACGTCACAGTAGTTTTGGCCGATTGCACAGATTAAACACCACATTTCTTTGGATTCTTCTGAGCATTTTGATTAGTGTTGTGATAAACGTCAGTATGATAACACAGCGCTCTATATTTTCTGAATCTGATTTCATCAGATAAAGCAGATATCTTGAAGTTAAAGTAGTCCCTCACTACTTTTCAGTTCGACGTTCGCGGACTCGCTCTTTCGCGGTTTTTCAACAATTAACTTTAATGATTGGGATGATACGAGATGAAAAGTTAACGTGGAAACAATACTTTGTACCGGTGTCAACATTTTACAGTTTTCTGTCAATGAGCCTACCTCCAGTCCAAAAGAACTACATTATCCAGAAGCCAACAGTGCTTTCGGTCGCTGCTTTCTGCCGAAATGAGGGAACGTTTTGATCCAATCTGAACCTGACTAAAATGTTTGATCCTGATTCATAGTGACTTAGGCATTCAGTGGATGCTGAGAGCCATACGGAACCAACCGGGAATTGGACCAGGACTACTTCCAGCCTCATCGGTCAATCTGAGTGCTGCTTGCCAGCCCAGGAAGCCTCTCAAGCGGGGAAGGCATTGATTGCTTGGATGTCCGATGTCTTCTCCGGAGCTCACCCGGACTTTTTGCATTGGATTTCTCTGGATTATTTGGACTTGATCAGGACCATTGAATGGTTTTGTGCAGGCTCTCTGAAGGTCCAACTCTCTCTAAAAGCATCAGGTGCTCACTAGCTGCTGAAAGCCGATCAGAACCGGACCAGAATTGGACCGAGGCTGGTGAATACCCATATGACATTTTGCAATATTGTACAGTACGAATACGTATGTTGTTAAAATTACGTAGGTTTAAGAGTTTAGAACATTGCAAGAGTGTGGGAAGGGTTTATAAAGCCATAAAACATATATAAATCAAATAAAATAACATTCTTGCTTCACGTTTTTTCACCTATCATGAGTGGGGCGACGTAACCCCCGCAATAATCAAGGGACTACTGCATTTCTGTTCTGTCCTGGTTCAGTACATGTTCTCAAAGGACACATCTCCCTGGACCAGTCGGCTTGTCCATTGTCTCCAGCTGCTGGCTGCAGGTGCTGCATCACTTCCTGAATTTCCTCCTGACATGACAGTTCTACCACCTTTTTTTTGCGAGCACAAAGAAACTGGCAAAGACAAACAATCTGGCAGAGGGAGCTGCAGGGGAGTGTCCAATCTGAGCACAGAAAAGACATCCCGAGTGCAATTATCTGCTGCAATTTTGATGGAGACATGACATGTATTAAATATGAGGCCATCTCTCCTTCCTTTTGAAGGCGCTGCCTCGATCATAGCCACTTCCATCTTCGAGCTTCGTACCACTTAAATATTTGAGGACCAGGTGGGGTCGATGAATGGGCTTGTATTGTAACAGGAAGAGAGAGGAGAGCTCTTAAGATGGAAAGGAGAGTGTTATGGGAGGCAAGGGGTCTCCCCGTCAGGAAACCAAGTACTGAATAACAAGGAACAGAAAAAATAGTTTTTTTTTAAACCTCAGGTAAAAGAAAGTCCAAGATTTCTTTACATCATAAATAGTTTCAATGGTAAGACAAAAAAAAAGAGATTGCTTTTTAATTTTCCAATGATTCTTTTGCAGATGCCTTAAAGGTAAACAAGATTGGGCTGACAATCATACACAACATGTACTCCAAGTGCAAACAGATCAGACAAGATCCAGCTCCAGCTTGACAACAAACTGATTGAAATCAAAGGTCCTCGAAGAAAGATTGGAAAAATATTGCTGATTTTATTTCCCCGCTGTGGAGCAGAACATCATGAAACGTTTCAAGAAGCAGGTGGAAGTTCTGGGAGCTTTAGGTATCTGAGCAGCAGCATTCATGAGGGAGTCTCCAGAATGTTGGTGGTGGATCTTTTGTCTTTACTTCAATCCCGTCACTTCCATTTTAAACATACTCAGAATTTGTGCAACAAATTTAATCCTAAAAAGTTCAAAGTCAATGTGAGCATCCAAAACTCATCTATGAAATATTAGAGCTGTATTTTCACACCTGCACAAATTAACTTAAAAAAAAAACTGATTCAAATCTGTCCATCTTCATTTCAAAACTGTGGAGCTGCTGCTAAGGCGGGTGCTATATCAGCCAAGAGAGACACCAAAATACGTGATTTGCACAGTAATGCGTGGTAATACAGGTTGTGATTTTTAATTGTTGGTCACTCGTGCTGTGGTGCAGCTTGCAGGTCGTAAACAGAATTCAAATAGACTGAAATGGAAAATTTTACTATTTTCTGTCAATTATGAGTCACCAACTAATTTCTCAGGAAAACTCTAAAGAGGAAAAACCTGAAGGCTTGAAAGCATAACACACAGACAACAAATGAGACAGAGGCAAGCTTTAAAGGGAAACTAATGAGGGCCAATGACACACACCTGGGGAAAACAATGAGGAGCAGGTGAGGGTGGGAGGGGCAGGCGCTGAACTACATGGGGGAGAGGACACTGGGGAAACTAAATAAATAACAAACAAGACACTGATCATGACAAAGAAACCTGATTCAGAGGTAGAAAGAACCAGTACATGGTGAAAAATGTGGATTGTGTTCAGATATTCAATATTTCAGATCTTTAATGGAGGAAATGGATGGTGTGTGCCAAAGAAGAGAGAGGAACATCCAGAATGGTGTCAGTACCAAGGTCAAAAGCTTGGTTCTGTGACTGTCTGAGTTTGGATCAGGGTCTGTGATGGTCTGGACATGGATCAGGGGTCTGTGATGGTCTGGGCTTAGATCAGGGATCTGTGATTATCTGAACTTAGATCAGGGGTCTGTGATGATCTTGGATCAGGGGTCTGTGATGGTCTGGATTCAGATTAGGGGTCTGTGATGATCTGGACTTGGATCAGGGGTCTGTGGTGATCTGGACTTGGGTCAGGGGTCTGTGATAGTCTGGGCTTGGATCAGGGGTCTGTGATGGCATGGACTTGGATCAGGGGTCTGTGACGGTCTGGACATGGATCAGGGGTCTGTGATGGTCTGGGCTTGGATCAGAGGTCTGTGATGGGCTGGGCTTGGATCAGGGGTCTGTGATGATCTTGGATCAGGGGTCTGTGATGGTTTGGACATGGATCAAGGGTCTGTGATGATCTGGACATGGATCAGGGGTCTGTGATGGTCTGGACTTGGATCAAGGGTCTGTGATGATCTTTGATCAGGGGTCTGTGATGATCTGGGCTTGGATCAGGGGTCTGTGATGGTCTGGATTCAGATCAAGGGTCTGTGATGATCTGGACATGGATCAGGGGTCTGTGGTGATCTGGACTTGGATCAGGGGTCTGTGATGGCATGGACTTGGATCAGGGGTCTGTGGTGATCTGGACTTGGATCGGGGTCTTTGACGGTCTGAACATGGATCAGGGGTCTGTGATGGCCTGGGTTTGGATCAGGGGTCTGTGATGATCTGGACTTGGATCAGTGGTCTGTGATGATCTGGACTTGGATCAGGGGTCTGTGATGGTCTGGACATGGATCAAGGGTCTGTGATGATCTGGACATGAATCAAGGGTCTGTGATGATCTTTGATCAGGGGTCTGTGATGGTCTGGACATGGATCAAGGGTCTGTGATGATCTGGACTTGGATCAGGGGTCTGTGATGGTCTGGATTCAGATCAGGGGTCTGTGATGATTTGGACTTGGATCATGGGTCTGTGATGGTCTGGATTCAGATCAGGGGTCTGTGATGATCTGGGCTTGGATCAGGAGTCCATGATGGCAGCACTGATGCAGAAATGATTTTACAGCAACGTGTTGCCTTCAGGGCCACATCTTTTAAAGACGCCATGATTTTGTGTTGTAGCTTGAATGATAGGGCGTTTACGTGTTTCTTCCATCTCTCTTATTGACAGATGTCCTTTCTTTGTGTTTGCTCTCATGTCCTGCACCTGACTGTGGGATCAAACAGTCAGTATTTGACTCCCTAAGTGAGGACTGTGTTGCTCGACGTCGTGAAGCAGCAGTTTTACGGCTCACATTCGTATTTTAATGTTCAACACAACAACAGCTCCGTATCAGAGCTGGGTGACGGTGGATCATTTTAATAACAAACTCAGACCTTTGCCATGTCATCACTCTGCTGATTGGACTGAATGTGTTTCCAATGGCAACAGGAGAACGGGCAGATCTTTCTCTCCGTGTCTGTCTGGAAGATTTTATCTGTCGAACGTGTAATCACATCCAGACTGGCTCAGGAATAAGACAGCTGTGAGATTTGATCAGTCGGACTGAGAGGCGGATTTCTGACGCCCGTGTTGGTCCAAAGTAAGACTGTTTCAATAAATGAAGCCATTACCTAATTAGACGGCACCACAGAGGCAATTAACTGTTTGTGTCAACATTTGTCTCTGTTAGGCAACCGCATTGTGTTGTTATACCTGTTAGACTTTTAATTTGAAGAAAACGCCTGCTCCTGTACGTTATTATTTTTTTTAAACATATTAAATGCATACAGGAGAAATGTTCTAATATATGCTACTTTCTCTTCATATTTCTTCCTAACATTTATTTTACAAATATGTACTGTATTTTTCGGACTATAAGGCGCATCAGATTATAAGGTGCATTAAGCAAAACTAAAACATTTTGACATATTTTGAGCGCCGTATACCTCATAAAATTGGTTCAAGGTCAGTAAGCACAACCAGAATTAATACATTAGGTGCACCGTTATAAAGCTCACTTTGATTTTTGAGAAAATTAAAGGAGTTAAAGTGTGCCTTATAGTCCAAAAAATACAGTAGAATCTTAATTTCTGAAACAAGAACAAAAGCAAACGTCATGGAGAATCACCAGCAGATATTAAACATCTGTAATAAGTTTCTAACTTAAGCTGCTCTGTGTGTAAAACCTGCTGCGGTTTCACCTGGAATAAAAATTAATATAAACCCAAAACTAGACCAATCTACTCAGCTTTTCAGTGGCGACTGGACATCACTGAAACCAAAGTCTGTAGTTTTTGTTAACTTTCTTTGTTCTCTTGTAGCTTAATGGTTTGGAACCTGCAGCTGAACTCTGTGTGTTTTCTTAGGATGGGGGTAGACTTGCCATATCTGTGTCGGACACCGGTCCAAAACTGGTCACATAGATGTTCGTCTTCACCTCGGTCACTCGGTCTGTAAAAACAAAGAGTGAAGTTTAGTCAGAAATGTCACAAAATAAAAGCAAGAGACCTGATAAATAAAATACTGAGCGACATTTAGGATGTTAAAGTATTCAGAGCTTTAGTTATGTGGGTTGAAGCTCAGACAACCTCCAAAGTGCAAAACTTGTAGTTTTTTTTTTTTTTTTTTAATTAATGGCATGCAAACCATCGTATATATTTTGTTATTGTATCTGCTGCATTTGTTAAACCCTCTACTTTACCTTACATGAATAAAGCAGTTGTGGTGTTTAAACCAGAAGATTAAAAAAAAAAAAAAAAAAACACGCAGGGCAGAGGATCTCAAGGACGAGCATTTTGAAACCTTTTCATGAGACAGGTGTACTTTAATCGGTCAAAATAAAACAAGAGAAAAGTAGACCTCCATGTCCGTAATTTCCATTTCTAATGTCATCGACGTCCAAATGAAGAAGCAGCTCTGAGTTTCCATCTCATCCAGAGAATACAAATGGAACCTTGAATGATCGCAGCTGATGGAGTCGTATATTACTGTAATCCGTCTGTTCGCAGCTGCTGAAGGTGACGCTGACATTGTTTGCTTTATGTTCCTCAAAACCCGCAAACGTGGGGGGACATTTAAAAGTCTGAGGTGTGACGTGAACAGCACCGATCGTGCACCCAGAAGATCAGCATGTCAGCGTCAACGTTTAGACGAGAACAACTCAGCTTCCTGCAGGTTTTAGCTGAGTTTGCAGCAGTTAAACTTTATTATTTGACTGAAACTTTTATTTTTTAATGGAGAAAATAAAGTTTTGTTATTATTTAACTGCAGGAGAAAAATAAGTTTTATTCCTGCCAGATAAAGCTTTTGAAGTAAAGGTTTGGCATTAAGGAATGTGAATCACCTGCTGATTTTCATGCCAGAGATTCAGATTAAAATCATGTTTAAAGTGCATGAAGTTTGGCTCCAAGGCCACACGTGGCTCTTTAGTCCCTCATCTGTGACACTTTGAAGCTTTGGCCAAAACTTACATGAACGTTAATTGCATTGGTATTTATTTCCACACTTAACAAAAGTTTTAGCAAATTTTCTGCAATTTTTTAATTCAATTTTTTGCTAAAAAAGAGATAATTAATGTTCCCTCAGATAAAAAAGGAGGGCCCACATAGACTGCAGAGTTCAGTGTTTTAAATTTGAGCAAAATCTGTATAAATTAAAAAAAAAAAAAAGTCCTTCTTTACATGTTTTTTGTTTTAGTTTTATAATGTCACCCCAACTGGTTGCTCCAACCAACTCAAAGTGGCCCCTGGACCATCAGTAACACATTTTATTTAGTGATCCAAGTAGCAGAAATATCTCTTTTGATCAGAAATGTTGCAGACATGACCTAAACCATGCAAATGATGTTATGCACAATTTCATACAATTTAGTGAATTCTATTAGAGCTCAGATTTCCTGCAAATTGTAACTCAATAGCTGTAGGAAATTACTGTTATCACCATTTTGTGCTAGAGTCAGTGAGCTGTGCTGGCAATCTTAATTTGGGTACACTCCAAAATATGGTCAGTTATAAAAGTACCTCTGATAATTAGTTTCTGAGAATTTCACTCAAATCTGTCAAGTGGTTCTTGGGATATTTTGCTAACAAACAGGCATTGTTGACAACAATAGTCAATGCCAAAGTTTTACATAAAAGCATTGCACAATGTGCAGTGCTTTGAATAGGAGTTAAGGATGATGCTCATCTACTACCATACTAAAGTTTAGCTCAATATTTGTGAAATCATCTGAGTTAGAGTCATTTTTGTGTTTAATGAGTTCACCTAACTGTGGCAGCCATCTTTAATCAAGCTGAGTTGAAAGTAAAGAAGTCGTACATCCAGTTCTGAAAGTTTCACTAAGATCCGTCCTCTGGTTTGGATAATATTTTTCTAACATGACAGATTAAATGCACACACAACCAGAAACGAGTGAAATCATCACTTCCTGCCTGCAGACTTTTGGTAAAACAAATTTGGGGGTGAATTTCTAGATTTAAATTGTGCTCATTATGACGAAGGCTGAAATCAGCACACATTAAAAAAAAATTGAGTGCACAATTTGATTTTTATGAAATGATGAAGAGTTTAGCCACACATATGCAAAAAGTCAAATATTTCTAACAAAATGAAGAAAAAAATCAACCTTTGGACTAATTTGAGATGTTGCATCATCCTGCAAACTCAAGAAGCGCACCTCACACTGTTCATTGATTCTTTGCTGTAAACTGATGGCGGCAGATGATCTGTCTGTTGTGGAGCAACACTGAGTTTTCCAACCATTGACACTTTTTGTGCTGCAGAAAGAAAAAAAAACATGATTGCTTCTCGAAACCCTCTCCGCATCGTTTGCTACGGCCAGACTCGAGCTGCGGTGGAACAGTGACAAACCGTCAGAATCAAAAATCAGAACTAAACGATTCTGAAAAGCGTGAGAAGCTCCGTCTTTACACGGCACAGATGAACAGAAAGGAAACCATCATTCAGCCAAAGACGAGAAGATTTAGAACAATTTGTCAGAGTTTGGTTCTTCTAAGAGCTGATCCAGTTCAGAACTGCGTCAGTTTGGTAACTCAAGTTCAAACCTCAGAGACTCTCATCGCAGTGCGTCACAGATGGTTTGAAGGTTTGTTTTTTGTTTTTTGTGGATAATTATTAGCCTATCATGCTGAATATACTGTACCTATAATTAGTGGTTCCCATATTTAGTTAAGGTTCAGAGAAAAGGTGTTTAATTAATGCAGCTGTGAGAACATTTGAAAAAAAGGATTTGATTCAACTCCAAGCCAAAGAGTCTGAATCATAAGCAGTGAGTCAGAACAAAAAAGCTATAGATGTGGGAGTTCCTGTTTTTCCTGCTGCTCTGAAGACACTAGATGGTGCCAACATTTCCACACCTGAAGATAATCTCTTTAAAGAGATGTCTGAAGTATAAAAATGCAGTAGATGACTTATCCTCACTGCTGGAGCATTACCTGCCTCTAGTAGCCGTGGTTCTAACCCAGGGGTGCACAAATCTTTCCTCTGAGAGGGCCAAATCTAAAATCTATCAGAGAACTCAGGCCAAATGCAATAATATAATGCATGAAATGCAAATACATCTTTCAGTGAAGTCCATTTATTTATTATAGAGTTATTAAACCTTCCATTCTGTATAAAGAACATTGCCAAACCCAAAATATAACAAATGCGTAAGTCATATACTGTATAAATTAAAACAAATGTTGAAATTTGGGCATTTCAGTATAATTATATGTAGTGCAAAATGTAAAAAAAAAAAATGCATGACCAACAGCAACACAACTTAAGAGCAACAAAAATAGGAACATAAATAAACAGTCCCATATATAGATAGGGTAGTCAATGGGCCAACTTTTCCACCTCATTGGAATGACGAGTGAAATGGCATTGATTCTTCAAAGTAAATTTTTATATATGAGGACTGCTTGACGGGACAATTCAAATGGCTTGCGGGCCAACTTTGGCTCATGGGCACCACTTAGGGCACCTCTGTTCTAGCCATTTTATATTCTATTCTCCTTGAGAAAGACTTACTTGCATTCCTTTTGCTGTTTATAGTTTCTCTTGTGAACTACCTAGACTTCTTTGAAGACTCTCTGGAAAATCGCTTGAGTCTCTTCAGCTGCCTTCCAACCACACGCCCTACTACCCAACCTACAGTAAGATCTGACATCTACCAACAATATCATCCTCCTCTTGGAAAATATCTTCTGACTCGAGTCGTGTCCTTGCTCCTCTGGGCTCCTGTGCTTTATTACCCACTGTAAATAAAATCACTTTAAATTCATTCTCTGTCTTGAAGTTTGTTCACTCCTCAGTCCTTGTATTCAGTTAAACATATAATTTAGCTCATTTTACTAACATTAGGCTAATGTTTTGTTTGGTCACAGCTGAGTCATCCTCAATACGAACTTCAAGCACAGATTATGTGAGATGAGCAAAATAAAAATTTACAAAGTGTAACAAAAACGGCTTCAGCTCCGCACAACATGAGAAAATTTTAGTTTTTTTTTTTTTTTTTATTATTATTATTTTCAAAGACAAGAACAAAACCTCTATCTAGTTGGATGGCCCTGAACAGATATTCTGTATTAATATTTTATGGGCAGAACAACTGAATGTAAATTAGACGCATAGATAAAACCAAACATCGGGACAAACACGACTCCAGTTGCAGGTGCGCGTGCGCTTTTTGCATAAAATCAGATTTCCTCAGTGACCTGTCGTGCAGCTGATTAACCCCGTCATCTCTGTTTTCCTGTCTGATTTTTAAAAAGATTCAGAGCAACAAGCTTTGAGATCAGATCCAGATACACGGTCCAAATTAGCTCAGTCATCTCACATCTGTAACAGATGTGACAATAGTTTTTAATAGCAAGTCTTTCATTTATAATCCTGATAGGTATTTTAATCGAATAAAGGACTCAGATTTAAGATGCAGGCACAGGAACAGCTCATTACGTCGTATTCCCTCAGCGGCATAAAACCCAAAATTTTCATCCCAGGGCTGAATTTCCTTGTTTAAATTGGTGTATTTTTAAAGAGCCATGTTCAAATGAAGGCTGACAGATTCTCTCGCAAATGCAAAGCAGGATGAACAGGAGGGAGTTCATCCGTCATGAAATGACTCTTCTCTGGGAAATTACATTTTCCTTTCAAATACCGACCCCTTCTCTCATCCGCATCACGGACAGCGTTACATTAAAAGTGCAGATTCAAAGTGTTAATAGTTGATAATGTTGGGAATCCAGTGAGTAAGTTTGGATCCAGTCAAATATCCGTGCATAAAAAAAGTTTTTTTGTATAATGTGGAAAATCCTCCTGACGGGGAACATTTCTGTATTTGGTGCTTTGATTTAAGCTTTTTTTATTTTTTGGACTTGTTCATCCTCAGATTGCGGCCTTACCTCCCAGACCAGGTCTCAGCCTGTTGTCGTATCCATCCAGAAGACTGTCGAGGATCCTGGTAAAAGTTGCGATGTCTTTGGTGCTCCGCGTTGAATTAGAATCTACTCGTGACCTGGAAAAAAAATGAACACGTAAACCTTATATCCAAAAGAATGACCTCCTTTAACGTTGAAATTAAAAGTTTTTCCACAAGAAACAACATCTCAGTTACAGATGAAGTCATGATAAGGTTGGAAAAAGTGAAGGTCAAGTATAGCTTTTGTAGATTCCACTAAACACATCTAATAATTCTTAAAAGATAAAATATTAACAAGGCTGATGATTGCTAAAAATGATTTGATGTATTTTTTTGCTACAGTGCACTATTTTTATTTGCATTCTCTACACCAGTAAAATTTAGATGTTTTGTAAAATAAAAATATAAACTGAGTGCAATAATTTGCACATTTCATTACCCCCCTATTTTATTCACAGTGAATCATAAAACATCTTAATATTTAAAATCAGAAATTATGCCTTTTTAGAAGGGAAATCAGGCAATTTTGAATTTTATGGAATCAACAAATCTCAAAAAAGTTCAGTCAGGAGCAAAAAAAAAAAAAAAAAAAAAAAAAAAAAGGCCATAAAATTAAGTGGAATGAATATAACCAAACTGGAGGAGCTTTTGTGATCAATTCAATTCATTAATGATGGTAAGAAGAGAACTGGGAGCATTTTAAACAGGCTGAATCAGAAGTAAAGATGGGCAGTGGTTCATCAGTCTATGAAAAACTCTAAAAACAGTGGAACAATTTCAGAATAAAGATCCTCAAAGTAAAACTGGGAGGACTTTGAAAATCCTCATCATCACCAGTTTGTGAGAAGAATCTGCAGAAACCTCTGAGCTCAAAGGTCGTGAGCTTCGGGCCCTCAGGGGCCACTGCGTTACAGCCAGGTCTGGTTCTGTTCTGGGCTCAGGAACACGTGCACAGATCATTTGCTGTAAACATAGTTCACCCACAGATGCTTAAAGCTCTATCAGGCAAAAAAGAAGCCACATGTGGACACCAATCGGAACCGCTGCTGTCTTCACTGGACCAGAGCTCATTTCAACTGGACAGAGGCAAAGTCCAGAACTGTTCTGTGGTCAGACAGATGAAAAATGAAATATCTTTTGGGAAACAATAAATGCCACGTCCTCTGTTCTAAAGAGAGGGACCATTCAGTCTGTTGTCAGTACACAGCTCAAAAGATGGCCTCTCTGATGCTATGGGGGTGCATTAGTATCTCTGTTCAGTGCCCTGAGATGATTTCTAGTATGACTTGGTGCTGTATAAATAAATTGAATTAAATCCGACGCCAACATCGAGGAATATTTAAACAAAGAAGAGCCGGGAATGTTAACCAGCCAGAGTCCTTCATCAGACAAGAACGGGACAAAATGTGTCTTAAAATGTAACGTTTTTCATAAAAACTGTACAATTTATTAGTTTCAAGATTTCATACTTTGTTCATTTGTGTGGAAAATACAGGTTTATGAGATTTCCAGATCATTGCATCCATCCATCCATTATCTTTACCCACTTCTTCCTTTTTGAGTCATGGGGGTCACTGGTGCCCATATCCAGCAGTCTGTGTGAGAAGCGGGGGACACCCTGGACAAGTCCATCACAGGGACACACAGAGACAAATGAGACAAACAACTATCTCTCACACTTAGGGACAATTTAGATTTAGCAGTCAGCCTAACATGCATGTTTCTGGTCTGTGGGAGGAAAATAAAAAAACAAACACAAATCCACAGACAGAACATCAAACGCCACCCAGACTGGGCAACCTGCTCGCTGAGAGGCAGCAGCTCTACACACTGTGCCACCGTGCTGCACTCATTGCATTCAGTTTTTATTTCAATTTAGAGGAATTAGGGTTGTAAATAACATTGTCATGCAGGAAAAAAGTTTTAAAAGGAATATTTTCTGGAAACAAACATAAAGAAGAGTACATATAAAATCTGATTCTTGAACATGAATTATTTTCTCTGGATTCTTTGTCAACTAAATATGAGCACATGCCTGCCTGAACATAAACATTTTATCTCGTCACCTTATGCAACACAAAGTGTTTGTATATTATCTCGTCTGAAAAGTTTCTGCATTGACAGCCCAAATGTCAAACACATAACTGAGAGTTCAAAGTGTTAAATTTAGCTCCAGTCGACTCAGCAGCTCAAGAACGGGTTTTACAAAACGACGTGACAGATGCTGCACGCTGAAAGGACAACGGCTTACACATGAAATAAAGTTCTGTAGTCAGCTGATTTATCTTCAACCTTCTTTAACTTTTAACTTTGACACATATTTAATGGTGCAAAGGTTAGTTTAACACATTTTTTAAATAAATGTTGATTTAAGGTATAAAATATACAGTTAAACTGAAATAGAGCACCTTATGAGGTCATAAAATGGGGTTTATTTATTAACAAAATCTTCTTTTGGTCAGTTGGGTCGTGTTGAAGCAAGCCTGAGGAGCATCTGTTCATCCAGATCCAAACATCTGGAGGAATTTTAATGAAACTTTCAGGAAGTAATCTACAACTTTTAGAGTCAGCTCCATTCAGAATGGTCGCCACAGCTATAATATATCAAATTCCAAAAAGAGCTGTAATTCAGATGATGTGACGCTGAAATTTGAAGCTGAGCAACGTCATCAAAACAAAGAGTGAACACAAAACATTGCACGTTTTTATCTAATTACAGTCCTCCCTATTGGCAAAATATCGAAGTACAAGACTGCATGGCATTAAAGAGGTTTCAGGACCACTGCACAATTTTAAATGGTTGAAACATCCATCAGACCTTGAAACACACAGAATGGGTGTAACTGTCAGTTTTACAGATGATGTGCTAAAATCATGTAGCTGAGAGTCATCCTCAACACATACTCTGAATATGACACAAGAGAATACATGCGATTGTGTATAACTTTATTTTCAAGGGTTTGTCATAATCCTTTACTGTTAATAAAGTAATTTTCAAGGAAATTTGACCATCTGGTGAATATTTGACAAAGTTTAATTTGTCATCTGTTAATATAATTAGAAACAATCAGATAAATGAGCCAAATTAGTCCAATTTTACAAAAAATAACGTCTACAAGAATAAAAGATCAGCTAAAATTTAATCAGATTCTAACGGATCGATCTGTTCCCATCAGAACTTTTTGTGCGGATTTAAAAATTGAGTTCAGTTTGATGGAGGCGTTTTGACCAGATGACTGATCTGTTGCGTGTTGTGCGCTCTGCGCGCGCGGAGCGCCTGGAAAATGACTTCATCTCGTGTCGGCTTCAGGTGAACAGAAAGTCCGGGTCTGTGCAAGAACAGAACCGGGGGGGGGGGGGTTCTGCTCAGACTGAGGGTTGAAGCAAAGCACGAACTTACCGCGTGCTCCACAGCGCGATGAAGCAAACCAACACTGACAGAGGGCGGGAGTTCTGCTGTCCTCTCATTGCTGAAGCCTGGAGACGGAACCGAACGCTTCAGAGCGCCGTTTTCATGACCCAAGTCCGGGTACCAGAGCCGAGCTCCAGCAGAACCACAGCCTATGATCCGCGGCAGGTGCGCCTGTTGCCCGTTACTGCGCCTCCATCGTGTGTCCTCCTCCTCCTCCGCCGCCTCCGCCTCCTCCTCCTCCCGCTGCAGCTCGGTCCAGATGAACCCGGGAGCGGAAAGTGCGCAGAGAGCGGCTCCCCGCTGAGACGCAGCGCTGCGTAAAAGCTGAGGCGTCAGAGAGCACGACTGTGTCTGGAGACAACTTATCCCGGGTTTGACACCAACAATCAGCAGAGCTGAGTCCCTCCAAGCGTTTTGGATCGGAAAGGATCAAACCAGAACATTTCTGAGGAGAACTCTTAAAAGTGGCTGAAGCATCACCATCTGATTCATCCTGAAACTCTCTAAAATGAATCAAAAACATCCCTACCTGTTGATGTATGAACTATAAATGTTATGCTTGTGGCTCATTGTGGTCACCATGGTAACCAGTCACCTGAGACTGCCTTAATTGGAGGCAGACATACTGAAAAGTAAGCCTCAAACAGTCGCAGACATTTTGAACCTTGAGCAGCAGAGGCCTCTGCTGATCACATACATTGATTTTTATGTATCTGCAGGATTTTATATAAAATACTGTATATGACAAGTTCAATAATACCCTTCTGAATGCAGGCTTGGGTGTGCACTCTCTGTATTCTGGGAGAGGATACTCTAAGTCCTACAGCTGTGATGCACGCTGGGTGAAGGAAGAGAAAATGTGTATGTTTTGATGTGCAATTTGTTTATGTACCAAAAAGAAAAGTTTGTTTCAAAATGTATGACGTTATCACTGTCAGCTGGTGTCAAAATGCCAGTTCAGTCATGTAAAGCACAACTTTCAGCAACCGGTTTAAACTTTGAATGATGTGCAGTCTCAGTTGTTTCACCTATTTTCAAAATTTCATTGACATCTAACCCAAAACTGACGTAACACTCATGTTTCAGTATCTCATTAAGTGATTTTTTTTTATCTAAAGCGATTTATTAAACCAAACAATGGGGATGGAAATTTAAAAACAATACTGCAGTTTTAATAGTAACATTTTCAAATAACAATGTATAATTTTACACTTATTGAGAGAAAACCTGATAATAAAACCAGTTCCATCTATAATGATTGTTTACAGAATAATGGCACATGATCAAGTCGTTTTCTTATTTTCCTAGGTTTTATTTTATTATTTGATAAATTGTTTCTGATTAAATCTCAGCACAACGGAGCTGATACTTGTTATTTCACTCCATCATTAGTCATTGCTGATCCCCTCAAGAAAAAGTTGCCCATGAATGACTTTCTAGCCTTCAGTTAGAATCTAAAGTTATTAAAATGACTGAAACAGAGGCATTCCTTACTTTTTTAATATAAATAAATAAAGCTACAACCAGATTGTTGATTTATTTATTTAAAAAGGCATCTACAGTTAATTGCTGTTGGACATTAAGGTTAAAACTTGACTTAAATGTGTGAGAATTTAATGATTTTATTTGATTACAAGCAGCATTTCACAATAAATAGTCAGCAAAATAAGTTATATTGATTCTATTATTTTTGTTCCGTTAGTCCAGCTGTTTCTGGGTTGGATGTGAAATTAAAACTTTGTTTGCACTCTGTGATTGCAGCTCGGTGCTGAAATGTAAAGTTGTACAGTTAAATTAAAACTTTTTATTTGTTTAAGCAAAACAAATTCATGCAAAGCGATTGTTATCTAAAACTGTTCAATTTAGTCAAGAAAATAAGATGATTAAAATCTCCGTCACAATGTTCTTGGAAACAAGCCTGATGCAAACAAACTACGCCTGGGTTGCTTCAAAGACGCAACAAAGACACTGCTCTTTGACAAAAACTGGAAAATGGAAAAGGTCAGATGTTCCACCATTTAAATCAAATCTGCTCTGGAGCTTTGGTATTTAGCAAAACACTCAAAGTCATGATCTTTGCTTCGTTTACCCAAAAAAAAAAAAAAAAAAAAAAAGTTTTACGGTAGTGGTAAAGGCAACATGCATGGCCATAATTCCCACAACCAAAACACCATAATGTATTTCTCCAACAAACGTGCGCCAGAGCAGTGGGAGCTTGTCATGGCGCGAAAAAGACGAGGACTTGGGCTGAAGCATCGTCACTGAAGGTTTAAAAAGAAATTTAAACCTTTTGCAAAACAAACTTGCATGCAACACTCTCCATTTTATGTTATGGACCAACAAGCAGAGCCATAAAAATTAGCTAATAGATACAAGATGTTAAATTTCATAGATAAAAGAAAACCATAGCAAAAGCTGGGTTAAAGTAGCATAAAACAGATGCTAAATGAGCAAAAATGCTCGTTTAAAGCTAACTTTAGCAAAAAGTTGTCTTAAGTGTAAATGTAGCAAAAGACTGTGAGTAAAAGTTGTGAAAGATTTTAAAAAAAGTTCAGAATGTTAAAGCAGATTTCAAAGAGAACAGTGATTTTGGATTTATTTTTTTTTTTTAAACCACAAGGAGCAAACAGGAAGTAACAATGTTTCTACATGACTGAAATAAACCATTAGCACCCAATAAAACAGGAGCACAAAACTTTAGATAATTTCAATGGAATCAGAAAATGCTTTTTGTTATTTCTTTGTTGCTATTAAAGGTTCCAAATTTACAGATTAGTAACTAAATTAAATCTGCTCAACAACCCAGAAATCAAATACGTACTCACATCTGGATACACATGAAATGTTGGAGAGAAATATTCTCACTGTATCTCACTTACTCAAAAGGAGCCACACTCGACGACAGAAGATTTTTAACTGTTTTTTACTTGCAAGGATTTTCAGGACAGGTTACACAGATGTACCTGCATGAAGCCCAGTCACAAGAATCTGCTACAGGCAGTGAGTGAAACTTGTTTTTATACCCTTATCAGTTCAGCCAAGCTCAAAGACTCTAAGGCGTCCTTGAAGCAACAGCTGTCAAGTAGCAGTCTCACCCATCTCCTCATGCAGCTTTCTACTAACCCAAACATATGGTTCATGGGCAGAGTTATCATTATCAGCCCATCCATAAACTTTGAATGTTCCTAAAAAAATCATAACATGAAATATCATTTGTCAAATGTTTTTGTCTCTTGTGGGACTAAAATTAGGGAACGGTTAAAAAGTCAGGAGTACATGTCAGTGGATGCCTGCAAACCTTCCAACCATGAAGCAAAGGTCTAAATTTCCACATAATTCTTCAAGGAGAGAATGATGAATGGTGCCGACCTGATGACTGATCGCCCTCAGACAACAAGTTTCCCTTCCACCGAACGGGTCACACGATGGATTCAGGCATCGAGTGTCCAGACTGACTCACAGGTCCAGTCACAATGAGCTGAACATGAATAAAAGCTCCTGATTGAGAGGGGGGCTGAGGGATGGTGGAAAATAAATAGGGGGAAAAGTGTTTTTTGAAACCAAAATGTATTTTCAGTAAAAAAATAATAAATAAAATTTAAAAAAGGGCATTTCTTGAAAACATCCGCCAAGCACAACTTTGTCCAGTCTTTCGTCTTAATTTTAACTTTAATTTCTGCCCAAATCCGATGGTGAAAAAGTAACACAACCAGCATTTACAAAATTTTAACACTGTGTCCATCTCCTCTAAACTGTTTGATTTGTTTCATGAAATTTAACTTTACTAGTTTTCTGCAAATGTCGCTCCAGAATAACTTATGTTGGAGATTGTAAATAGCCATTAACGCTGAAAAAAGTCCCAACATTTGCATAGCACCATTTTCTGGGTGTCAGGGTGTGATGGACTGAGTTGAAAAGCAAGAGGATTCACAGGAAGTATTAGAAAAATAGGGGTTTTATTTTAACCCCAAAAGATTTTGTTTTACAAAAATAAATGCGGAACAAAACTGAACTCAGGAAAAAATGTGAACAAAATGGCTGCACAAACAAACATAACTAACCTTGAACACACAGGGGCGTATATATAATGTCTGGTCAGACCATTATGACACAATAGGGGTAACTAAACAGAATACAATCACTAATCACAAAAAACAACACAGTACAGCTAAGTTTGATAATACTGTAAACTAAACACCAAAAGTGGAAATCAAAAATATTGAACTTTAAATACAAATATGCACTTAAATACAAAAGCTTTTTTTTTTTTTTTTTAATAAAGAAAATAAAAGTTCCCCCTCTCCAGCAGGAGTAGTGCAGTCTAATCAGCTCCATGTGTTTAAGTGTGCTAAGTCCTGGCCACCATCTTTTGTTTGGCCACGCCCAGGGATCGTTAAAACCGGTAAAAGAATTAATCATAAGCACAAACAAAAATTAGCAATTTGTTTATAGCAAAACATAACTAAATGTCCCCACTTACAGATAGAACAAATCTAAACCAAGCATTGAGCATTTTATTGCAAACTAAAGTGTTGTGTTTGGATGAAAAGTAAATGGTGCATATAAGAGTTACCGACTTTAGAGTGTGACCATGGGTTGGGCCATTTTGGTCAAACCCCCAAATCACTTTACCGGTATGTCCAATCTCACACAAAATCATAAATTTGCTCAAAAAATCCTCAGAGACATTTTTTCTTGACTTCCATGCAGTTTGAGGCTGATGGTGTTGAGGTAGGGCAGCTGACTCTGGACAAGAAAGTCCCAGCCATTCGCACATGTGTTTCTGAGCGAGACACCCAATCCCTAATTGCTCCCTGGGCGCCTACATAGCTGCCCACTGTTCCACCTGGGTGTATCTCAGGTGTGATGGGTTAAATACAGAGTTGCCATTGTATGGAAACATCCGATGATGACCATCTCAGACTTCCCCCTCTGCTGCAGATGTATTGTTCTGATTGTCGCTGTCACATTGGTCCAATGAAAAACATGTCATGAGCTGCCGTCATCACATTTAATCAGGCCTCAGCATCTTTAAACAACAGAATTATTCAGCGTTTACCCGAGCCACTTTTTAATCAGCAGCAGTAAATTCAGATGTGATGAAAATCAAACGTGGCACCGCTCCGCTGTCAGACTGTTTCAGCGCTCCGCTCTGACCTCTGACCACCACGCGTTACAGTGCTGCTGCAGGAGGCGTTTTCTGTTAACTGGAAACGAATGTGACACGGGATTCTCTTCTCCTGGACCGATCTGCGAGGATGAGCTGTGAATACTCGCCTCCAGTGCAACCAGAACTTATTGGAGTCAGATTTAATGGAGCCAGCAGCTCCAAGTGATGAGATGATACCATCTGCTAGCTCCAACTGCAGCAGTGAATAACACCTAATTATGATGTGGAGACATTTTGGCTCGTTTTAGCCCCATCGACTGAAGAAAGTTTAGCAGATATCACAGGAGTTGTCTTTAAACTTTTGTTGAGTGAGTGTTCATTAATCTGCTGTTGACATCAGATTTTCTTCAGCACATTTTTTGGCTCCGCAATTTTTGCGCTATTTCATTGCTTCATAAATCAAAACGTTCGGCTCATTCAGGACATGCCAGCTATGACTTTTGGTGTTTGTGCAATTATCACTTTTTTTTTTTTTTTTTTTTTTAGCTTTTTCTGCCACGTTTTTTTCTCATTTGTCATGGCTCGTTTCAGCTTTTGTTCTGCTTCAGCCTTTTCAGCTTCTTTCTGCTCATTTCAACTTTTTTATACATTTTCAAAAATTCTTTCTGCTAATTTAAGCTTTTTAAAAAATTTACAGCTGGGTTTTCGGTAAATTTTGCTACTTTTTTGTTATTGTTGCTAATTTGGGACTCGTGTGTTTCTAATAATTTCTCATTTTTATGATCCTTTCAGCCTCTTTCTGCTGATGTCAGCTTTTTCTCTCTCTCTCTCTTTTAATTTTTTAGCTTTTTCCGCTACATTTTCTTTTCTAATTTCAGTGTTTATCTGCTCATTTCAGGTCTTTTACTAATTTCAGATTTATTGTAATTTATTCAGCCCCTCTCTGTCCATTTCAGTTTAGTCTGCTCATTTCTGCTACATGTCTGCTCTGTTCAACTTTTTCCACACATTTCTGTCTTTTTTTATGCTGCTTACCGTTTTATTTTCCTGCTTTCAGCTAATGTCAGCCATTCAAATTCCACTCACATCAACAGTTTAGAGACGAAACGTTGCCACAGAAGTTTCAACTTCTTCAGCAGCTTTCAGGGGAAATTATTCAGTACATATTTACATTGCATTTTTGCAGGAAATGACATTTCTCTCGTTTCATTTAATATCAATTCTGTATTTAACAGTTGAAGCACAACCCCAAAAAGAGTTGTTTCATTAAAGTTATTGTTTCCAATCTTGTTCCATCACTTCAAACACATTCTGACAAGCAGAGCACCAGCTGATGAAGTGTTGCAGGAATTATATCTGCCCTATGCATCATGTCCTGCAGTGAATATTTTAGTTTTTTCACTGATAATATTTCCTACAAAGTAAAGTCTATGTTTGACTGAAGCACCATGGTAATCTGCACAGAAGTCCTTGTTTGACTAAAAATGCATTATTTTGGGTAACTATTGTCCAAAACACCAAAGTTCATGCTCAATAATTCCAGGCATTAAATCCAACAATGTTTATTCAGATCATCTGGATGGTTCTTTTTCTCTTTTTTTTTTGTTTTCTGAGATATTTCGTCCTTCATCCAAAGGACTTCCTCAATACAAGAAGCCACCAATCAAAACTGAATCCCACAAACAGCATAGTGGGAAAAAAAAACAGTTTGCTGGTGCTGAGATGGCCCCTGAGGCCCGCCCTCTCCTCCGGAGCCCACCCTCTCCCTCGTCAACTCCGCTGAGCCAGTCATGCCAAAGTGGTTCAAAACACTTTGAGCACCAGCAAACTGTTTGTTTCCCACTATGGAGTATGCTGTTTGTGGGAATCAGTTTTGTTTGGTGGCTTCTTGGATTGAAGAAGTCCTTTGGATGAAGGACGAAACGTCTCAGCAAAAAAGAAACCGTCCAGATGACCTGACTGAACATTGTTGGATATTGTGTCTTGTGTTGCATCTTGCTGTACATAATGGATCTAAGAGCTCGCAAAAGAAAGAAAATGTATTTCTGTCAGGACAGAACGAGCCTTTTTTATGATTTCAGCTTGGCGTGCACAAGGATTCATCACTGTAATGAAGCGCACTAGTATTTTTAATTAGCATAAATTACCCTCACATTGGTACACATCGATAAAAATGACTGAATACTTCATTCTCTTATAGTTATTCATTGTGCTCGGGGACAGAGTTGGGCAGCAGCAGTTCGTTCATCTTTTTTGTTACAAGCATCTTAATACTGTATAAAAAACAAACAAACAATAAAATACATTTTAAAAATAGTAGTTAAAAACAACAGTTAATACAAAAAAGCAATACAGCAACATAAAAACAACACAAAAGTGAGTCCTAAACCAGAAAAATGTAGGTCTTTAGATCTGGAGAGCTCTTTATCCTGAGGCTGTTTCACAGTTTGGGACAGAAAACACACAGCCCCTCAGGTTTATAGTAGAAAGGAAAAGAGAGGAGTAACTAGAAGATTGCCTGGAGAGCTCAATGGGTGTAGAAGAAGAGGTTACAAGTTATTTAACCTACAGATCCAGATCTACCCATGCAGCTCATTAAAACTCTGATTCATTTTTCATAAAATGTGTCGTAGTATCGATAAAATACTATCTGCGTGTCTTTATAATGGGATAGAGCAAGCAAAAAAATGTGGAAATAAATTATTTTGTTGTTGTTTATTACTTCAAAGATATGCTATGATAATACACAGTAAACAGATGTCATGGTACACTTAAGGAAACAATTAATCTGTATTCTAAACCTGTTTCAAGCTGCATTTCACCTAAATTACCGGTAATAGTTCAGGAGCATTTAATAATTTCATCAGTCATCATTCAGTTTGCTTGAAGTGAACAATTTTGCCATTGTTTTGTATCACTGTGGTGTACACAATGAAAATGGTTGGTGCATGTTGCTGCTGATCTGTTGCATGTTGCTGTGTTCAGTCGTGCTCATCTGCTCACACACTCATGTTTGGCGTAATGTTTTTATGCTACTAATGCTTAGTGTATATAGTTAATGTTTTTCTTAGTTCATATCTTAGATGCTACTGTTTTTCTTTTACATTTTATTGCTGGATGTAAGTGGGACCCTTTGTACATTATTTCGTTCCACCACATGTACATGAGGTGAAACAACAATAATCTCTGACTGTGATCTATGAAAAATCTAATGTAAAAAAAAAAAAAATTGTGTCAACAATAAATCGTAGATTTCTTTAAAGTGCTGTGTTTGTATGTGATCATACAACTAATAATGATGTGAGATGCACATCTGAACAATGCGGGAGCAGTTTGGGAATAGGCGCCTTGCTCAAGGATACCACATATGGACTAGGCGTGGAATCAAACCTGTAACTTTCTGGTTCCCACAGAGCCAACCTGAAGTCTGCGCCAGGTGAGACTTGAACTCACAACCTCAGTGTTGCTCTGACAAGTACCACGCACCAACCGATTGTAAAACTGGAGCATAAACCAGGCGCTTCTGTAAAACATGTCTGTAAAGATGATTAAAAAAATATTTGGACTTGCTCTAGATAAAAATATTACGCTAATTAATTAAAATGTTTATTTTTTTCATGACAAAACGTTATCATGGTAATTGTTCTGGAAATAAAATATTTAATAAAACATGGTTTAATGTCTTGTTTTGCTCCTTTATTGAGGTTTTCTGACTTGTGGTTTGAAGCTTTGGATTGACTGCCTCACTGTGGGAAAACTGTGCTAATGCATCTGAACTTATAGAAAAGCAAAAAGTTCAGCTATGCTCTTATAATAATTCAATTTCTGAGACCGCATCCTGATTCTGTTCATCTTTATTTTACATCTCAGAAACAAAGCAATAATTAAAAACATCGTTAGCAAAGATGTTTGATTCCTAATTTAGAATAAAGACAGATTACAGTGCATGTACGTGCAAAATAAAACATCTTAGGGTTCATAAATGTAACAAAGCAGGGAGGGAATGTAACAAAAACCAATAAAGTACTAATCATGTTGGAAAAATGTGCAAACATGTTAGAAATCCAGCGAAGGAGGAGTGCTGGTGATAAACATCTGAGTGATTCTCATGATTCAGGTCGTTTTTAATCTTTTAGTACAAACGTTCTGCTTTTTCTTAAGACTCCAAGAAGCAGATTCACAAAAGATTTAAAAAAACAAAACTGCCTACAGAGAGGAATTATCATCGAGAACCAACTCAATCTGTAAAATGCATTTAGATGAAACTATTGTTGGAGACATTTTGGAGGATTTCACTTTCTAGCCTGAATAAACGTTTTTGAATTGTATCCCTTTTCCTGGGAGTCTTTTAATTCAACATTTTTTTTCTAATAGTTGGGATGTGCACAAACAGGTAGAAGTGAGCAAAGAAACATCATTCATCTGAAAAAAAAATATCACAAGACCAAATGTCAAAGAAAATCATTTTAAGCAAATTCCTATTTCAGTAGATCAAGAATAAACAGAGTCCCTTTTTCCTTCAGATCAACACATAGAAGATAAATCCAACTTAAAACAGATTTCTAATCCTTATTTTGTAATATTTTCCTCCTGAGCAGACAGACTTTTTGTCATTGTTAAAGTGATTTGGATCAGTGGTCCTCCAGGCTTTCTGAAGAACTTTTAAAACTCTTCTTTGGACACTGGCAGCTTTTATCCCCCATCAGTTTCAGTCCTTGTATCGGACCTTTAAAAGACCTTCAGCAAGTCTGGATCTTAACTACTTTCATCTGTACTCTCACATCTCTTCGGTTCTCTTTAAATCCTAAACACAGAGCCGCAAAAGGAATAACCAGCTTCATTGTAACAGTTCAAACACAAACGTGAGCAGCGAGCTCTCAGTAATGATCTGTAATGGGCCTGATGGCAACAATGAAGGCAGATAAAAACAAAACGTAACAGCAAGTCAAACTCTGGCTCCTCAGATGACTCCTGCAGCTTCTTCAGTTTTCTTCCTTTCACAGGTTCTTCATGCTGAGCACCGGGTCCACAAGCTTATTATGGACGTGCATCAACCCTAAAATTAATTAATAAAAATCACATTAATACCAGAGAGACAGTCTCTGCAGCACAAAAATGATCCAACATTTCAAAACTGATAAGACAAAAACTACAGAATTGTATTTTCTGCTAAAATGTGATGTGAATGCTGGCGCTGAGATTTACAGAAAAACTGAAACTGAGTTGTTAAGCTAAAAGCTGCAAAACAAGTTAAATCCTGCAAAATGATAGCCAAACACTAGCTAAAAGAAGCAAAAGCTTAGCTTTTGCTAGCAAAACATGAGTTAAAAGAAGCAAAGGGGTAGCTTAAAACAACAAAATAAGAGTTAGAAGAAGGAAAATGTAGCTAAAAGTAGCAAAGGCTAGCTAAAAGCAATTGAAGATTAGCAAAAAGCAGCAACAAGAATAGCTTAAAGTTAAAAATAACAAAAGGTTAGCTAAAAGCCATATGTAGAAAGACAATGTCTTGCTAAAAGTCAAAGAATGTTTGATAAGAACTAAAAGTAGCTTATGAAAACAAAAACAGAGCAAGTAGCTGAAGCAGATTTAAAAGAACCGTTCATTTTAAAGAATTTAAGAGAACCAAATTAATTTCTTAATGGAATTAAATTTTAAATAAAATCAAATGTTTCCAAAAGTACGAGTTACAAAAGCTAAAAGTCACAGAACTCATCTGCTGAATGAGCTGAACGTTTTGATCAATGCGCAGCTAAAACAGCACAAAGTCTGCAGAAGTAGTTAGACTGCACAGAAAAATGAAGAGGAAAACAAAGGAGTGAATCAGAATTCACGCAGCAAGCCTCGTTTCTTCTTCGGCGTCTCCCCTCAGGTGCGGCTCGTACCTTTGAAGTATTTGACGGTTTTGACCCGCAGCTCCAGCGTGGCGTCCTCGTCACAGACGAAAATGGTGCGGGGGTGCTGCTGGAAGGCAGACACCGTCCACATGTGGTTGACGCCATCCTCGATGGCTTTGTACAGAGCGAAGGCTTTGTGAGCCCCTGTGATCAGAATCAGCACCTGAAGGGAGAAAAGCAAGTGATGTCACTTCCTGCTGGGATCCAAGAACAGCAGGAAACAAACAACTCTTGTAGACTGAGCAAAAGCATGAGGTTTAAATGATACAGACGCCAAAGTCCTGATTCAGTCCTCGTTCCTTTCATCTTCCTTCCAAGCAGCCAGACGTTATCTTTGAAGCAGCTTTGATCAATATCTAATCACTCAGTTCGATTCCCTGAGACCATTTTCAGAGCCGTGTTTTGTTTGTTTGTTACTTAACTCTGAAAAGCTGCAGAAAAACTGTAACTATTGATCCAGACTACTTTGAAAAGATAACAGGCGTGTCTGGCTGCTTCAAAATGAAAATCTAAAGAAATGACTTCTGGATTAGGACTTTGTGGACAGGACTGTGGTTTAATCATTCAGCAACAAACTTGTCTGACCTCCTTGGCGTCCATGACAGTCCCCACCCCCACAGTCAGAGCCATGGTGGGAACCTTGGAGAGATCGTTGCCAAAGAAACGAGCATTCGCCAGAATGGTGTCCTTTGCCAACGTTTTCACTCTGGTTCTGGAAACGAGGCTGGAACCGGGCTCATTGAACGCTATGTGACCATCAGGACCAATGCCTACAGAAACATTCCCATAAACTGATCAGAGATGTTCTAAGAGAACTTAGGATGGACACCTGATCAGGTTGATAACAGATGGTGAACTTTTCAACACTGCGCAGGTGGCAGCTCATGTTCGCGGCATGTTTACCTCCAACAAACAGAGCGATTCCTCCGGCCTCTGCGATCTTCTGCTCAAACACCTGACACTCAGCCTCCAGGTCCTCTGCGTTTCCGTCCAGGATGTGGGCGTTGGCTGGATCGATGTCGACGTGCTTGAAGAAATTGTTCCACATGTAGGAATGATAGCTCTCTGGATGAGCACGAGGCAAACCTGCAGGACCAAACCTTAGCTTAGTCAGCCTGTCAGCGCTCAGACCATATGACACACACTGCATCAAACTGGTCTGCATGGCCGTCGTCCCAAAAGGAAGGACCACGGGGCAGTATTCCAACATGATAAACCCCAAACACTCCTCCCATATGACCACTGCCTTGCTACAGAACCTGAGGATACAGATGTTGGACTGGCCAAGCATGTCTCCAGACCTAGACCCTTATTGAGCATCTGTGGGGCATCCTCAAGCGGAAGGTGGAGGAGCGCAAGGTCTCTTGACATCCAGCAGCTCCGTGATGCCATCATGGAGGAGTGGATGAAGATTCCAGTGGCAGCCTGTGAAGCTCTAGTGAACTCCATGCCCAAGAGAGTTACGGCAGTGCTGGAAAATAACGGCGGCCACACAAAATATTGACACTTTGGGCACAGTTTGGGCATTTTCACATAAGGGTGCACTCACTTTTGTGAGATACTGTAGTATGGCGTGGCCGGTTCCAAGATTTAAATGGAGGACAATGAGACATTTCAGAATCAATAAATCCTCAAGATATAAAGAGAACATTATTATTAAAATCAACAGCTTGGAAATTCTTATATACAGTATATATAATTTTGTAGCTGCAAATTATGTGCAGATAAAATAAACAAACGTGACTATTTTCCTAAAACTGCACAATTTGACAAGACAGTGCAGGCGTGGTTTAAACTCACCAACATATTCATCCATGTTGAAGGTTTTCACATATTTAAAAGACAGATCTCCACTTTTGTAAAACTCTATTAACTTCCGGTAACAGCCATACGGTGTGCTGCCTGAAAAAAAATATAAACAATATTTTAAAATACTTTTTTTTAATGCAACAAAGAAAAAGACAAAGAAACGACGCTCACCTGTTGGTAAACCCAGAGTAAAGTATTTTTCTGCGGACGGATTGAACTGGATTATCCTGTTCCGGATGTATTTAGCTGCCCATTCACTGGCCAGGTCATAGTCGTCCAGAATCACCAGCCTCATTGTGCTAATAAAACTCTTGTTTAAAAAAAATTGACGGGAAAAACTGAATTTTGAGCTAACGTTAGCACGAGCAGCTTTCTGACGTCGAGTAATATTTTAATTTATTCCGCAGTTCATCTAAAACATATGTTTACTTATTAACAACACTAACTCCGAACAAAAATATATTTTCTCAAAAGGGAACTCTGTAAATAGTTTGCTTTTCGGTCACGTGATCATAGATATGTCTATGCACATGATCATAAGCCAGTCACGTGACTGTAAAAGTGGTGTATGGAAGTCCATGAGGGTCAAAAAGTACAACGACGGCTAAAATCATATCCAACACTGTGTCGCCTAAAGTTAGTTTTAATATATTATTTTTACAAAGTTTCTTGGTTTTCTGATATTACTATCTTTATGGGAAAAGCTTAAATTCTTAAAACATTTATACATTTTGTGTGTTATCATGACCATAATTTAACTGACTTTAATTTAAGTGATTCTCATCACTAAATAGTTATTGTTTTTTTTTTTTATTCAATAATAAAATCTCAAACTCATTGGCATACATAAATAAAGCAAAACACACAACTTATACACATCTTTTAAAAAAATTAACCGTATTTTCCAGCAGTCAACCATATGGTAAATTTAAAAAAAAAAAGAAGAAATCAAGAAAAAAAAAAAAACAATAAAGTATAATAAATGAAGTCCAGTTGTTTTTTGTATTGAACTTTGTTCAATTTGCCATTATACCTATTACATGCTACAACATTATGCTACATTGCTACTACTACTCTGCTGCCATCATGTGGCACTACTCAATTTTTTTTTTTCAGTCAGAATGAATGAAAACGGTCATATCTCATCTCAGCCAAAAATGGGTTTATAAATAGTATAGGGAAAATCCATCAGTTGCAGGACATGTAAATTGTGCAAAAAAGTGTGACTTGTAGACTGGAAAATATGGTAGATTACAGTAGTAATTTCAAAGGGTACTTAAGCTATGATGCAAAATTCTAAAAAAAAAAAAAAAAATAAAAAAAAAAATCCCTGTTTATTTACCACAGTACATGACCTATGTGCCTGTAATGAACTCAGATCATAAAACTTGTTGCTCCTTTTGGCAGGTTAAGCATGTCTACAGATGAGCTTTATGAGGAATGTGTGACTGCAAACCACCTGATAGAGCACCTCACCACAGAACCACAGGAAAGGTGGCAGTCCAAGGGAACAGCAGAGAGATGGATGCAAGTTCTTCAGGCAGCCAACCTCCCCAACATCCAGGCTGTTGTATTTTTTGTCCTCAGCATCCCATCTTCCACTGGATTTGTGGAAAGGATTGTCTTTCTCTCGTGAAAAATAAGACTGATGTGCGAAACAAATGAACGAATTAGAAGTGAGCTCATTGTCAATCTAAATTATGAAATGTTTTGCTCAGAGTTTTACGCGTTGGCTCTGAAAAACAAGCCACTCCTTACTGCGGCACGAGCTCAACAGAAATGACTCCACATGATGGAGCGTTGTCCTTTTTAGTTTAGAAGTTATTTTTACTACAAGTGGAGAGTCGTGGCTTTTGAGGCACAATGCGTTTTCCAAATTTCCTGCAAACTTTGTTTGCACTAAATGCATTATTATGCAAATATTCTTGTTGATTTCTGTTATTTTAAGGTAAGCAGAACCGAAGAATGTTTAAGAATATTAAATTATTCTTAGAAAGTTTTTACTTTGGTTAATTCAAAATAAATTGTGTAATAATTAATGTTCTATGCATATTATCATTCAAAAACATGCATCTAATTATATTCAGGTTCATTTCAGAGCAAGAAAAGCGGGATATTGTACAGCCCAAATCCATCTGAAGACAATACCTTTTTTTGAATCTGAGCAAAAACAAAGTTACTAAAAATGTACTAATTATCTGACTTGAAATACATTTTTTAGCTTATTTAGAATAAAAATCTGGCAGAGATAATCTTCAGTTGTTAAAGTCCAACTGTTTCACCCCAAACGTTCTCAGTGTGAAGAGAAAGTAGATGGTTTACAGTGGTTTCAGTAAAAACATTATAACACTATGCAATCCTTAACTCAAACCAAAAATAAAATTTTATTTTAAGATACTTTGTACAACTGACTGCTAAGAGCACCTTTGAAAGCCTACAGATTTTGAGACTAAAGGTCACAAAACCCCTATCAAAATACTGAAAAATTTGTATTTGGTTAAAATATTGTGAGTAAAAAAAACCTCAAATGAGACTAACGCAAACAGCAAAACATTTTGTGTTTATATTTTAATGATGTAACATACTCCTTATGAGGAAGATGTTCAATACAATTTTCAAAGCATTAAGTTTCAGAGTCATCATTTTGAGAGAAGTGGGATGTTGAGTTGATCTGTTAGAGGTAGAAGAGACAATAAAACTTGATCCAGATTCTTCTCTGCTGCGGATCTTTACAACGATGGTCCCAGAATGAGACAGAGGTTTGACAGTTTAAATGTCCAATTTATTCTTTCTTCTTGTAGTCCTCAAGGTGGGACAGGACCCATCCAGACGGTCCCAGGATGGCGATGGAAAACATGCCCATTGCAATTGTAGTTTCCTGGACAACGGACAGAGGACGTTTAATCAGATGATTATCAGGATTAAATCTTACATGTTTTAGAACTCCTATAAAATCTGACAGGCAGGATGTAAGATTTTACAAGAAAAACTAACAAAGGATGAAACAACAACTCCTAGGTTCCATATTTAAGGCAAGTTGGCCAATCAGGAATCAAAAGCAAGCACATATCAAAGCAACAGGATATTTTGGGGATTACAGTAGTTTGTTTTGATTCTTGAAGACGTTTTGCTGTAATTTTATACAATTACACCCTCAAATGGTCACAAATAAAATATAAACTAGTCCAATAGGCAAAGTGTTCAAGCTCCTTGTTTAAAATTTCAACTGGATTAACATCTGGATCTGAAGTGGGACTCTTGAACCTGGAAATGGTGTTCTTGTTTAAAAAAAAAAAGAAAAAAAAAGAAAAAGAAAAAGAAATTTAAAAGGTACGGTAGTAAGAATCCAGCAATGAACTGTTTATTCTCATCAGATTATTTAATTTAATCAGTCACACAAACTGTTTAGTTTATCATCAGTTAATGTAATAGTTTATCATCAGTTAATGTAATAGATCTAGGTGCAAAACACAAAAATTGTTTGCCTGTCATCTCAATGGTGACACTTTTCCACTTGGAGAAAACAGGAACAGAACAAAATATTTTTAATCTTGATAATGTACAGTACTGTGAAAGTTCTGATAACCCATTAAGCAAGCCTAATGTCAAGACCAACAGAGTTTTTCTACACTATTTTTGTAGCAAAAACTAGAAGCGCCGAAACAGTAAGATTCATGTTTTTATTTTTATAATTTTTATTGCAGTACAGTCTATTTTTTTTAAGTGGCGCTTTAAATTTTTACTTTAAAACATAAATAAGAACTGCTGTATTTTTAGTTTGTTAGCCTTTATTTATCCAGGTAGTCTCAGTGAGCCACGAGAAGTCATTTTCAAGAGAGACCTGTTTTAGGGAGCAGATGGTGGGGGTTAAGTGCCTTGCTCAGGGGCCCAGAGTGGGGCGAATGAGGGTGGAGGCAGGTGTTTCACCTTTTCCACCCAACTGGTCTTTTTGTTTTAATAGGCTCCAATAGTGCACATCTCATTTTCACCTTATGGTACTTTAAATCATTGCATGTGATGCTTTTCTAACTCGTTTTTAACCATTAAATTCACGTTAATTACGAGATGTGTGAGAACCGCTAGCGATTAGCCTAATCAGCGATAATTATTTTTCATCATATTAACGAGACAAAATAACTTAGGATCCTAATGATAACTCATTATGAACAGTGTAATTAAAAATATAAATAATATCTGAGGAGTCTGAGTTCAGAAAGTTATTGTTTAGTGAAAACATATTGCTAAACACTATTTTTTTAGGCCTAGCACAATGAGAAATTGAAGTAAAACAGATAAATTTACTTCCAATACAAACGATATACATTAACATGATTAAACGACTAATCAAGAAACTGCGGATTTTATTGAAATAAAAATAGTTTGGTGTAAAAATTCCCACGGACTGAACTTTTTTGACCTCCCCAGTCAAGGACAGGTGCTAACTGTTAGCATCACGTTTGCTTCGGAATGTCACTCACCAAGGCGCCGATCTTCTCCTTCGCAGGTCTGGCGTGAAGGTTCGCCGTCTGCGTGACGCTGTTGCCACGCAGGACCGGAGCAGCACGGCTGGCGATGGTCCTCAGGAACACCGGCATTTTTCAAAAATCGTGTTTATCTCTTTCGATGACAGAACAGAAGTGGTCTTTCTAAAGAAGGCGCAGGTTTAATGCTGAAGTAATCCGGTTACTTGAGTATCCCTCCGCGAACATTGTCAGCAGTTGTTTAGCGCCACCTTCCGTCCAGGATGAGGTACTGCCTCATTCTCTAAAGAGTGCAATAATTCTATTCAATAAGTTTTTTGATGACACTATATGTATTTGCAAATGTTTTATTCGTTTAAAGAAAATAAAACATCAAATTAAGAAGAAAAAACTGTTAATTCCGAGGTAAAAAAAAATCACCTGTATGAATTAGCATTGCACCAAAGCTAAACGGTTATGTAACATGCCAAAACATTATTACCTCTCTTTAATTCCGAGTGCTTTTTTCCTGTCCAATCAATTAGTTCTTATGTAATAAAACATTCATATTTGAAACTTGTTTTTGGATTCAGTCCCTCTTCAGAAGAATGTTTTGATTGTTCTAGAAAGCTGCATTTTAAGACCAAACATTTTTGAGGCTCCTGACTAAAATCCACTGTGCACGCTACAAGAAATTCTTGATTCCTGTAATCTATTAATCCAACACTGATTTTTGTTAAAGCATCATCTTCAGCATGAGGTAGTTCAAACTTTAGTTCAGTTTTGTGATGTCGAAGTTAGAAGCCAGCTTTTAATCCACGTGAACAGTAAATCCTTTCTTGTGTACAAGCTGGTATGTAATAATCCACATTCACCCCCCACCTCTGTGCAACAGGTTTTAGTTTCACCACACTTGCCTCTCTGCATTTTTATTCTGATTAAAAAAGGATCTGCAGAATTTTCAAGTACTTGTTTTACTCTTTAAACAACTGTAATCTTTTATTTTTTTTTTAATTATAAAGCAACTTAGAAAATGGGGATTGAATCTGAGGTCAATATTTCCAGTGACGCTGCACCGTACGGAGGGAAAAGTGTTTTTTCTCAGACGGAGCACAACATTGTGGCTGGATACCTGATAACTGCAGGTAAACAAGAGAAAACAGCATGTTCTGTGTGATTTCTAATGCAAACATACAACACAGCTTATTGTGATTTAAAGCAAATTAGTGTAATAAGAGACTTCTGCTCAGAAAAAAAACATCAAATGAAGTTTTATTCTGAGTTTCTTCCTACCATCAGACTGTTTTTCTTCTCTCCTATAAGGTGTCATCAGTTTAGCGAGTAACATTGTGGTGCTGATGATGTTCGTGAAGTTCAGGGAGCTTCGCACCGCCACCAACTTCATCATCATCAACCTGGCCTTCACTGACATTGGAGTGGCTGGGATCGGTTATCCCATGTCGGCTGCCTCGGACATCCATGGAAGCTGGAAGTTTGGACATACGGGCTGTCAGGTGAGGAGGGAAAAAACAGTCAAAATCCATAAAGAAAACCTTAGAAACACCTGATCAAGGGATTGAAAGAATATATGGTTGCTAGGATGAAAAATATCAATACATTGGGAGCGGATTAGCAAATTGTCATGAAATAATGTTAGGATTTAAGCCTTTTTTGTCTAGATTTATTTTTAAATAAAACCTTTATCAGTGGTGTATGAATCCAATTTAACTTTCTCCTCAGCTGTTTAAGAATACATATGATAAATGAAAACACATTGAACAGAAATTTGAATTTAAACCCAATGCTGTTGTCTAAACCTTGTGATATAAACGTGTAGATTATCTTGTATTTTTCTCCAGATCTATGCAGCGCTCAACATTTTCTTTGGCATGGCCAGCATTGGCCTGCTCACCGTGGTGGCTGTCGATCGCTACCTCACAATCTGCAGACCAGACATAGGTACCTTCACAAACCCTCAGATCAAACCAATCATGGACGCCATCAACTGAACCAGGGTCATGACATTTATTGAACAGCTGCTTGCAGCTGAGATACAAAGTTTTTATTCCAATTTATCTGCATTATTGTTTTCCTCTTCTTTAACTCCAATTATGTTTTAGATTTATTTAGATCTATGGGAAACCAACAGCTGATTGGTGATATTTAATCACCCATGAACAGTATATAAAAACTGTTTTCTCTCCATTAAACACATCAGTAGATATTGCTCACGCAGACACGATCAGACATTGTTTACTTCCTTGTGTTTTGTCTTTCCAGGACAGAAAATGACAGTGAGATCGTACAACATTCTTATTCTGGCTGCCTGGCTGAACGCAGTCTTCTGGTCTACCATGCCCATTGTGGGCTGGGCGGGTTATGCCCCTGACCCGACCGGAGCAACGTGCACCATCAACTGGAGGAAGAACGATGCGTAAGAAACAGATTTATGAAAACTATTCAGCTGACAGAGCTAAAATTCCTTTGAAAACCTCAGAAATGTCACGTTAATCATCAATCTACAGGGCTTTAAAAGAAAACAAAACATTTTGCTCTCCTTCCACAGCTCCTTCATCTCCTACACCATGACAGTGATTGCTGTGAACTTTTTGCTTCCCCTGTCTGTCATGTTTTACTGCTACTACAACGTGTCAGTCACTGTTAAAAGATACAAGGCCAGCAACTGTCTGGACAGCATCAACGTCGACTGGTCGGACCAGATGGATGTCACCAAGGTGAAATCTGAACCATTTTCAATAAGAAACTCTTAAATACATCCCAGTTTGTTGACCTGAGATCATCCAGGGGGAGCTCGGACTAAAACTGCCACTTCTCACTTAAAGGAATCGGTCGAGGTGGTTCAGGCGTCCAATTAGAACAGTGACTGAGGACGTTTATGCAAAGGGTGGCACAAAGGTGGTCAAAACATTTTCAAGGGGATACGTAATTACATTTAATACAACACAAGCACATTATTTTTGACTGAAATATTCAATGGCATATTTGAGTGTGATAAAATGCCAGAGGAATGGAGAAGAAATGTGCTGGTGCCCATTTATAAGAACAACGGTGATGTTCAGAGCTGTAGCAACTAGAGGGGAATTATGTTGATGAGTCACACAATGAAGATCTGGGAGAAGAGTTGTGTAAGACTTAGACGAGAGGTGACTATTTGTGAGCAACAGTATAGTTTCATGCGGAGAAAGAGCACCACGGATGTCCTTTGTTTTGAAGATTCTGATGCAGAAGTACAGAAAGGGTCAGAAGAACTCCATTGTGGCTTTGTGGATTTAGAAAAAGCAAATGACAGGGTGCCAAGAGAGGTGGTGTGGTATTACATGAGGAAATCTGGAGTGGCAGAGAAGTATGTTAGACTGGTACAGGACATGTATGAGGACAGCAGGACAGTGGTGA
>JARVLU010000624.1:19021504-19033667 GCA_031762415.1 Simpsonichthys santanae | reverse complement strand
ACATGTGTGTGAATGAGAGGGAGGCCAGTGGAACAGTGAGGCTACAAGGATCAGAGGTCACAAAGGTGCAGGACTTCCAAGTACTTGGGGTCCACTGTCCAGGAAAATGAGGAATGTGGGAAAGAAGTGAAAAAGAGAGTCCAGGCAGGATGGAGTGGATGGAGAAAAGTTTCAAGAGTGTTTTGTGACAAAAAGGTGTCAGCAAAGGTCATGACCAGTATGGTTTGGAGACACTGGCAAAAAGACAGGAGAAAGAACTAGAAGTAGCAGAAATGAAGATGTGTTGTTCTCCTTAGGAGTAACAAGGATGGACAAGATTAAGAATGAGCTCATCAGAGGTACAGCACAAGTTGCACAACTGGGAGATAATTTAAATTTGGATCAAGTTATTCTTGACATGTCCAGACTGAGATGGGACAGTGGGTATACTGGTAGAAGGAAGTTAGAAAAGCCAAAAGATGTCACCATATTTCTGTTAAATGGTTCTCAACTCAGAACCACCGCACACAGTGGTTGCTTTTTATTAATTCAGGGGTTCCAACAAGATATTTTCTTTGTCATGCTGGTAGTTCCTCTCCAGAACTTGAGGTAGGGTTGGTGGAGTTCCAAGATTTCACCTTTCTAAAACCCATAAAGCAGCTTTAGGCCTTATTACATATTTTTCTCTCCACTTTACACCTTCACGTGTGACCAAAACATCAAGAGCCACTCAAAGACCTGTATGTCCCTCAGCAGGGAGGTACTGTGTATATACATTTACCTGGAATGAGTGGAACGTCTCATGCAGTTTAAAGCATGTCGCCACACTCAAGCTTTAAATTGAAAAAGCTCCCTTGATGAAAAGTGAAAGGTTTCTACTAAACATTTCAAATTTCTTTGTTTGCTTTTAGGAACTAGAATTCTGACAAAAACTTTTTCTCTCAAAGTAGTTTTTGAATCTTTGTGTTTTCAGATGTCCATCGTAATGATCGTCATGTTCCTGGTCGCCTGGTCTCCCTATTCCTTGGTGTGTCTCTGGGCGTCATTCGGTGACCCGAAGACCATCCCAGCCTCCATGGCCATCATCGCCCCACTCTTTGCCAAGTCCTCCACGTTCTACAACCCCTGCATCTACGTGATCGCCAACAAGAAGTGAGTGGTTCCAGTTCTCCAGAGTGTTTTAAGCTGAGTGTTAGAAGCTCTAAATGATGTCTTCCTGCAGGTTCAGAAGAGCCATCGTTGGGATGATTCAATGTCAAACCAGGCAGCGGGTCAACATCAGCACCCAGGTTCCCATGACAACCTCCCAGCAGCCTCTGACCCAGTGAGGACTGGTTGCCTCAGGGTGACCCCCACATTAAATATTTAAATATCGAGGGAATCAGACCCATTTATGATTCAACAGGAGCATTCTTCTTTACTCTGGCTGTTCTAATGGGTACCTGAATGCACCGTGGTATTTACTGTGTAAATTCCATCTTCCAGTTGTAGTTGAATATTTAACAATGTCAGCAACATAATTAAAACATATCCCATTGTGTGCCATTTTTTTTCTTTTAAGGACACTTTATAATTGTTCTAGAGATGAGGAGACTCATCACCTGTCGCAGTCAAAGGGTTAAAGTTTTGCCTGGTTCATCGTTTGTATCATCAGTAAAATATTTCAATCCATTTAATTTTTTATAAAACTCTTTAGTTATCACTGGATATAGATCAGTTAACAGACATTATCTAACAAAACTGGCTTTAACTCAGCGCCTTTTGCCGATATTGAGATCAAATTTGGTGTGGTAGTAGCTGAGAGTCATCCTCAACACATTGTTTGAGATCATGGCAAGTCATTTACAAAGTTTGACATATAATTTTAGTCTAAAGGGCTTCAAGGGCTGCAAATGCTTACGCTACAAATGTTTTACTGCTCTGCATGTAACAAGTCCAAAAGCGTGGTTCTGTGATGGGCTTGGACCAGCGTTCTGATGGCAGCATTATTACAGAAGACACATTCCAGCAACATCTGCTGCCTTCAAAACTGCACTGTTGTGCATTTTTGTCCAAAACAGTAAAAATGAAACCCATTCTGCTCACATTCCAAAAGCTGAGGACGAGGTCTGGACTGTTGGACACCTCAAGACGAGTTTACAGGGAGAATGGGACAAAACGACACCTGAAACCGCCATCACCTGTTATTCTCATCATCAGAACATCTTTGAAGTGATGGAAGAAGGAAAAGAAACAAAACTGTACTGAAACGTTATAAAAGGTTGCAGCAGCGATGAATGAGGATTTAAAAGATGAAACAAAACTTGTAGCAAACCTGCAAAATAATAAAATTCATCATCATCATCTAGGAATTGCTGTTTTTATTTTCATGTTTTTAGAGTTCCCAGTGTTTGTAATCTGGAGGATTAAAACATCTGTCAAATTGTTCTTTAAAGTAGTAAAGCTGTCCCCCTTCATCATAGCAGACAGCTCAGAATGAGATAAATAAAGTAATGTGAATAAAAAATAAAAAAGTTCATTCAGCTTTACGTCTTTGGCTTTCAGAGGGATGAACGCTGACAACGTGCTCTGAAACAAGGTGGGATTATAAACCAGTCAAATGATATGAATAATCCAGAACGCATGATGCATCCAAGGTGTTTTAGAAGCAATAGTTTTCAGTTGTCATGGAGGTTTATGAAAATGTAAATACAGTACTTTAATTCAAAATGTTACGTTTGTCAGTTTTTATGTATTTTGTAGTAAAAGCTGCATCATCCTGAGAGTAAAATTAGAAAAATCATCCTGTTTTCTGCAGGAAGCAGAGGATCTTTGCTCCGTTTCACTTCACGTTGTTCTTCAGCCAGGTTCCGATCTCGTCCCTGTTCCTCTTCAGCCACTCCATGTTGTTCCTCACAGTCTCCAGCGCCTGCTGCCTCGGCATCTCTCCGGCACCGGCGTCCGGCGTCAGCTGGAAGAAATGCTCCATCTGACGAAGCCAAGCAGAGGAAACTCCGTTTGGAATCAAAAAGAAGCATCAGATTTAGAACAAGAGCTCCGTTCAAACATTTAAAGGGAAAAATACAGTAAAAAAAATTAAATAAAAAAAGAGCACAAAGACGACTCTGACCTTCCAGAGCTGAAGCTCGGTGTTGTAGGTGGTTGTGATTTGATTGGGCAAGCGGCCGAGGTTTCTGTCGTTGATGGTGAATCTATAAAAACAGATCAGTCGTTAAGACCTAACAAAGGTGAGTTCAAGTCCAAGAGTTTTCAGAGCACAGACCATTCCTCTCTGAAAAACTAAATACAGTATGTGAAATAGAAATCCTGTTTGAGTGAAACAAAACGCAGCGAGGAGAAATTAAAATGTAGCTTTAACGTTTTCTTTTACAGTTTTACAAAAGTCCTTAAATGAATTATGTGTGATATAAACTCCACTGTAAAAATTACCAGAAGAAAACACATCTGGTAAAAAAGAAACAAAATATTTCACACTGTTTAAATTTGTATTTAAAATTTAAGAGTAATAAAACTAGTTTTATGTTGCATTTTAGCTTTTACTTGTTTTTTCTATTTCATTTATTTATTTATTGTTGGTTTAATTGTTGGATTGACTGAATTGTAAATCACTGGGTCAAACTTTTTTTGTTTTAAAGGGCTTTAGAAATTAAAATTTTCATTATTATTTAAAGAATTTGAGAAAAAAATTAAAATACATAAAAATTCAGCAGCTGAGTGAACAACTGCGCAACAAAAGTAAAACATTTTACTAAAACCGAATCAACTCCAAAGGACTAGAAAACATTAAAAAGTGGGAATATTTTACTGACATTGTTAAAAATGAATCTCTGCAGACTGAACCTTCAAGATGTCTCCAACTTTTGTCCAAATGTCTCACATTTTGTTCAAGAAATTCAAAAGAACTTCAGTTTCTTTAACTTGTGGAATTATTTTATGACCTTACTAAAAGCAAATTACAGATTTAAAGTATCCATACATGCCTGTTTTCACTGAGGAGAAAGACAAAAATATATGTTTTGGTTTCAAAATGACTGTCACGTTAGTCAGCGCAGGTGAGGACACTCTGGACAAGTCACGAGTCCATCACAGGGACAAAGAGACGAACAAGCGTTCACTCTTACTGACCTGTTAACCAGGTAGTCCCAGTTTAAAGTGGTCCAGTCCCAGGCCATGGTCTGACCCAGCGAGTTGTACGACACGTAGCGCACCACGGTGAACACATCCTGACTCCTCACCACGTTCTCATCTTTCGTCGCCTCCAGGAGCCTGTTGGACAGAGGAAATGTCTCTTTGTTGTTCGTTATGAGGATTTCAAGCTACAGAGCTAAAGACCGTCTCATGTGGACTTAAAACTCAGTTTCTACATCTTAGTCTATTTTATTTCTCTATTTGTTTGTAAAAAATAAATAAAAATAGGCCAACATGTTTGGGGAGTAATAGACTTAAAACATTTTCAAAAATCAAATGAAAACTACCACTTGAAACGTTCAGGAGTGAGATTTAGTGACATCTAGTGACACAAACTAAAAACTGCAACAACACAAAAACAATCTTGAGACATTTAGTTTATTGCCTGGGGCTGAAAGCAATGTTTTTCTCCTCTGTGCTTGCCTTGTTAGCAAAATATCTGACAAACCATTGGGTGGAGTTTACTGAAACTCTGGATGTACAAAGTTTTCATTCCTTTTCTGGTTCTGTCAGTACAAACACTAAATAAATCTGTGTCAGTCCAAAACTTCAGCTTTGTTTTCTGTCACCCCCTTCGAGCCGCTGCATCTGTGACCTCCAGAGTTATTAATAAAATGTAGAATTCAATAGTTTTAAAGTGTTTTTAGTTTCCCAAAGAGCAGCTTCTGGACTTCAAAGCGAAGAGAAGTATTTTACTTACTTGTAAAGAAGATTGACGTCCTCCACAGAAGCCAGCCCGTACAGCAGCTTGTCCTTCTCCTGAGCCAGAGTCGAGTCTTTGTACCTCTGAAACATGACATTCCACTTTTCCTCAGAGCCCGAGTTCCTCATGCCGTACCGATACACGAGCAGCCTGAGGTTCACAGGAACGCTGCTGCAGGTCAGGAGGCAAAACAGACACACATTTTTCAACAACTGCTCTGTTAGAAATCATGACCAGTGGTTGTAAAATGACTAAACTTAACCTGAGAGTCCCGTCGATCCACTGGTCAAAAATACGAGAGGCTTCATTCAGAGAGTCCTGGTCATTCATCTGACATGAGATGGTGAGCACAGTTTCCCTCAGCAACCTGAAACAAACATTTACCACAAAAAAAAAAAAAAAAAAGAGGAAAAAAGCAGCAGAGCATTAACTACAAGCTAAAAAGAGCAAAACAGTTGCCAAAATCATGCTGAAATGAGTAAAACTGCAGCTATCCATTTCTATTTTCTAAATGTATGGAATTGGTTAATTACCAAAACAAATGCTCAAGCTAAAATTTGTAAAAATTGTAGCTAAAATTATAAAACCTATAGCAAAAAATATGCTAAACTGTAGGTAAAATTAGCAAGAGAAACTACAATTAGCCAAACAGATGCAAAAAAGAACCAGAAGATGTTAAAATTAGCTGCTAAAATTTGCAAAATAGTATAAAGCGCAAACATGTAGCCAGGATTAGTGGATTTGTAGCTAAAAGCAGCAGAATGGTAGCACGTTGACAGCAGCAGCTGAAGATAAAAGGATTAAGTATGTTGAAGCAGATTTCAAATAGAACAGTGTTTTTAAAGAAACTTTGGAAGATCTTAATGGATTTCTATGGGCAATTGAATCAAAAATAAAAAAAGGTACCAATAATCTGAAAACTATGAAAAGTTACAAAAACCAAAAGTCACTGCACAATCGATCAAGCTCAATGTTTTGATTTATGAATTGTTGAAAAAGCACAAGGTTTACAGATGTAAAAATCTGTAAAGAAAAATCTTTGAGGAGAAACTATAAACGAATTGTATGAATGCTGACTCAGCATGACTGACAATAACTGATGGATTAAAATCTTGTTTCTGCTGCTGCACCTTTCGGTTTGCGTTCCTTCATCCTTCCACCCGAGTCGAGCGGAAATGGGTTTGAGGTGTTGGCGAAACAGTTTCTAGGAGATAAAATTTCAAATACTTTTTTTAAAAGCCAACAAAACAGCATAAACCAACCCAAGCACAATATTAGGTCTACAACTAATATTAAATATTAAAACACGACAATTTTAACAACCACATTTAACTTGGATTTATGATTTTTGTTTGATTTTGAGCTAAATTGTAAAGGAACATTGATTCATGTGTTCAACTGGACATTGTTTTTCTTATACAAGCGCTTGTAGCGACATCATTCAGCTCTGCTGCTCACCTGAAACAGCAGGTAAAGGTCGTCATTGTTGGACAGCATGTCCCGGACGTAGGCGATAGAAGAGGCCACTCGACTCCACACGATGTAGTCGGACTCATTTTGAAGATACATGGTGAGATTAAAGGCGTTGCCATAATCCACAACATCAGCCCTGATTGGTGAAAACAACTTGTTGGTTCATTGGATTAGCTCTGGAATGTTTAATAAATTTATTTTTAGTTTGTACCTAGCAAGAGCAAACACATCATCGATGTAGCTTGTTCGATCAGCTGCGTCGAACTCCTGTTAAAAATAAACAGTAATTTATGCAGCAAATGAACACATCTATTTTAAAAAAGATTAAAATGCATATTCTTGTCAAAATACAGTGAGAACACTAAGGGCTGAACCACTTTGTTAAAATTTGATTTAAAAAAGTTGAAACTGAGTTAAAAGCAGCTCCATAGGCAAAAATAAAAAAACCTAGCTAAAAGTTGAAGCAATAGCTAGTTCACAACAAACAGCAAAACACTAGCTAAAAGTTGAAAAAAGTAGCCAAAAGCTAAATGCAACAAAAATGTTAAAAGTTGCAAAAAGCTTAAAGTGGCAAAAGGTTAAATAAACACCTAAAGTATCAAAAGGCTAATTAAAAATAATTAAAAGGCTACAAGTATTGAATGGTTAGTTAAAAGTAAATAATTGCAAAGGTCTAGCTAAATGTAAAAAATATCTAAAGCTAGCTAAAAGTATCAAAAGGCTAGCTAAAAGCTAAACATTATGGTAAGACTCAAGACAAATCTGCTGAAGCAGTACTGAATAACGAAGTGAATGTTTTGAAGGACATTAAAAAAAGAGCCAAGCATTTCTGTGGCAAAATGTTTAGAAATAAACTTGAATAATTATTAAATGTATAAGTCACAGCCCCCATTTCCTCAACGAACCAAACATATTTGTGTATGAACAGCTACACTTAGCAGAAGGTACGCAGAAGTTGCAAAAATATAAATTAAATAAATAAATAATAAAAAAGCCTTTACACAACAACAAGCAACACAGTCGTGAACGATGCTGATCTGAGGCCAGCTGTACCGAGTGGTTAGTCTGAAGCTGCTGACTGATGTCAGTCCACATGTGGTCTTCATGATTGACTCTGTAGAAGCCAATATGGTCATTATTGATCTTCAGCAGCCCGTCTTCTGTTGACGAGTAGTTCCCGATGACGTGCTCTGAAAGGTTAAGATAAAACAAGTCAAAACATCATCACTGCTGATTTATTGATTGAATTTTGAGGGGTTTATAGGTGAAATTGTGATTTAAAAGTAAACAGAAAACTTGACTGAACAATTTAAACGTCACATTCTCAATCTCTAAATGATTTCCCCTAAACCAATTGATTAATTTGTGTTTTTATATTTTGCTGAAATGTGAAGCTTTGCGCTTTTCTCAGCTCCACAGAAACAAGTTTTAATGAAGAATTTCTCTATTTATCACCATTTTATTGGTTTTTATTGATTCCACGGCCTGCTGACACATTCCCACAGCATGCTGCTGTCCCCACAGTGTTTAACTGTTTGAAGATGCTCTCAAAGTGCTAGGAACTGCACTAGAGATGGGAATAAGCAGGTACCTTAGGATAATATTCATGTGAATAAATACTGTCCAAGTTTCTCAGCTTCCTCACAGGAGACGTGACACCAAAAGCTACAAAATCAGTTTCAAGGAAACTAATTTTATTAAGTAAAACATCAAAATGTAGACTTTTTTGTGGCAAATACTATACAATGCTACTAATATATGTATTTAAATGCTGCCATGTAGCAGTAGAAATCTTAATTTCTTTAAAAGCTGAGCTTGGACACTGTACCTGCACTGTCCTTGTCAAACATAGTCATCATGTTCTTGTCACTCTGCACAGAATGCCATTTGACTGGAATTGTCCACTTGTATCTATAACACAACACATTTAAAGCCATTAAAACACTAATACACACAACAAAATCAGAACTCATCTATTCACAGCGCAGACGTCTTGGTTTATTTAAAAGATCATGACACTAAAAACAAGTTGTTACTGAACTGCTCACCCAAAAGGTGAAGGAGGCTTGCTGGCATCAGCTAAGGGGTCCAGGAGGAAACGTCTCTGGGTCAGTTTGGTTTTGGTCCCTGAGGCGATCAGATCCAGGACAGGATAACCCATCTGCTTGGTCCAGGTGTCCATAACCTCTGCAATGGGCAACCCACTCACCTGGGAAAATATTCAGAATTCAACTCCTTTACCGGCTTCACCTCATCTCATTAGAGATGATCCACAACTTCTTTAGAACCTTTTTAACCTCTCCAGGTTCTGCAATGCCTCCAATTGGAGGACGACCACCCAAACCACAGGGCCAAGCCTGATTTAAACATTGAAGTTGAAATCTGGCAACCATTTAAAGTTAACGTACTTCTGCGAGAGAGGCCCAGAAGTTGGCTGTTTTGGCATTCTTGAAGTGGTAGTCTTGTAAATATTTCTGTGGACAGGAGAAGAAGAAAGGAGTAACAGTCCATCAACTCAGCTGCTGTGCTCAAATGAGCTAAAGATCTGAAAACTTCACCGTGACTCACTCTGCAGCCGTCTCTGAACGCCTCTCTGCCCATCCAGTCCTCCAGCATCCTGAGAACAGACGCTCCCTGGAAAATGTCGGGACAGTTCGGATTACACCAGGGTCTCTTCTCAGTCAGGAGGAGGCGTATGACACTATGACGTCAAACTTTAAACCGAATACAACTTTGTTACCACGCTTTATTTAATAAAACGGGATGAAGGCCAATTAAACAATCTTCAGACAAGGGTTAACACCTAAAATTTGAGATGTTTCTTTGCTTTGACACTTCTGATTTGAATGGATCTTCTGTATAAGACCTGCTGAAGAGCAGAGAAACAACTACACTTACAGGACAGTGGTCTTCAAGAACCACGAATGGGCATCGCAGATGGTAAATTTTAGTGCTGGTTGTCAGGTTTGTTTTACAATCCTGATCGTTGGTGGTTAAATTTAGGTTTTTATTAATAATTAAACACTAAATCTATTCCCATGATTTCTTCTTTCACACCTTGCTGTAGGAGATGGCGTCGAACACTGAGGTGATTTCTGCCGGACTCGACACGTCCACGATGATCGGATGAGACGAAAGGAGGGCGTCGTTTACCATGACGGGAAGCACGTCACTGATGATCATGATGTCTCTCTGTGGAACCACAAAGGGACACACGTGCACGTTTCCAGCAGGCCGAGACCTTCAGAGCAGCAGTGTGTGTGTCTAAAGCAAAACTCACCATTTCCCAGGAGGGTTCGGCCTCCTCCACTCCGATGTACTCAAAGAAACTGGCAAAACCCTCGTTGAGCCAGAGGTCATCCCACCAGTCCATGGTGACAATGTTCCCAAACCACTGTAGAAGGTGGATTAAGATTAAATAACCTTATTTTATTAATCCATCAATCCACTATCTGCCATTGTTGTGCAGTGGAGAAAACAGGTCCAGGAGGGAAACCCAAGTATCTCCCCAGGAAGACTATCAAACTTCTCCTGAAGGATCCCAAGACATTCCCAGGCTATAAAGGATGCATCCATCCAGTGGGTCTGCTTCAGGGTCACCTTCTAGAAGGATGTGCCTGGAAAATACCCTGGAAGCCCAAACCCCCTCAGCTTCATAATCCAGGGCCATTTGTGGTTTGAGTTTATTAGTTGTGTGTATTAATTACACTCTCTTTTTTTTATTATTATTATTTTATTTTATTTTTTTGTAGGTTTTGTTGGTGGTCCCTGAAATTGATGAACCAGGAAGTCAAGGGTTTCACCGTTCTGGCTCAGCCACCACAAACCAAAGCAACATCCTCATTACTGAAGCCCCAGTTTGTTGTTCAGTCCACAGTTTTATCTTCCCATCATTTGTGGACAATATTAAAATGTGACCCGTCACATATTGAACCGAGGGTTAAGTCACAAATCTGCAAACGTGCTGAGTTTAGTTTGACCGGATATGACTTAATCCCTGATTTGATGTGCGAGGTCACAAATTAAAGTCACGCTGTTCCTCTGGAGTTCAGAACTTTCTATGAATTCTCAACTATTGTGCTGGAAAAAAAAATCATTTTCAGTGCACGAGGAACAAGTTATCAGTTTAGCAAAAGAAAAAATAAAATACCATCGGCACTTTAGTGACTAAATGATTCATTCTTCTATTCCTTTTTGTGATAATTTATTTACAAATTTTATAATTTATTTCAGTAAAGATATTAATAAAAATAAAGGGATTATTATAACTAAACATTGTTTTTCCCAAGTAACAAATAAGCACGTTTTCTACTGATGTTATTCGTCCGCTTTAGTAATCCACTCTGGCATCTGTGTGTTCATGACTTAACCATAAAAGTTGAAGGTTCATTGCTCCGGTCATGTGGGTCTGCTTTACTACAAGTCATAAACAACAGAGAACAACCCATAAATCCCGTAACATCATTTCCTACAACTTTATAGACCGTCATCAGACACCTAATCTTCTGTAACAGTAAAATGAATGATATGACAATAAAAAGCTCACACGAGTTTTAACAATAGCACATGTTTTAACTTATAGAGCTTTGTTTTAGTGCCAGCACCAAAGGAAAAATAGCTAAAACCCACAGTTATAGAATAAGTTAACTAAAGCAGGTTCTGTTACCTGGTGGACCAGTTCATGGGCGATGACGCTGGCCACCCGCTCCTTGTTGGAGGACGACGACTGGTCCTCGTCGTACAGCAGGTTGGTCTCCCTGTAAGTGATCAGACCCCAGTTCTCCATGGCACCGGTGCCAAAGTCAGGGATGGCTATCTTATCTGGGTCAGAGCACACAGAGTTCTCTGAAGTGACGTCATAGAAAATGTTTTACTGCATCATTCTGCTCAGACAATAACCAGATGGATGAGAGCCAAATTATATTTTCACTGGTGATGCTTCCACAAGATGTCAGAAATCCTACCGAGCTTTGAGATGGAGTAGGGCATGCCGAAATACTCCTCAAAGTGGTCAAAGATGACTTTGGTTGTGTTCGCTGCATATTCTGCTGTTGCCAACTGACTCGGCTGGGCGTAGATTCTCAGCTGCAGAAAAACACAGCAGGGCTGAGACTGCAGAAGTCTGAAGGCGTTATGTTTTCTTAACGTTTTTGTAGTGACACGTTTTAGTCAACTTACAGGAATGCCACTGGCAGACGTTCTCTGCACATACCCAAACTTGTGCACAGCGAAACAAACCAAGTAGGTACTCATGGGAATGGACTTCTGGAAGGAAGTTTTCATTTTACCGCCTGGAAGTTTTTCAGGAGAGCCCTGGGAAAACAAAGGAAAAGGATGATGGATCTGCTGGAGTAAAAACTGAACGCTCTATGCCTTTAATTTGATGCACATGTACCTATGTGACTCATAATATATCCAAAGGATTTACACTTTATACTTCTCTGCTTTTTCTCCTATTGACTTCATCAGGTCATGATCTACAGCTTTCACTGGAGCGGTTTGCAGCCGAGTGGGACGCGGCCGGGATGAGGATCAGTTCCTCCAAATCCAAGGCCATGTTCTTGAGCCAGAAAAGGGTAGAGTGCCCTCTCCAGGTCGGGGAGGAGGTCCTGCCCCAAGTGGAGGAGTTTAATTATCTCGTGGTCTTGTTCACAAATGAGGGAAAAATGAAGCGTGAGATCGAAAGGCGGATATGTGCAGCGTCAGCAGTGAAGCGGACGCTGTACCAGTCTGTCGTAGTGACGAGAGAGCTGAGTCAAAAGGCAAAGCTCTCAATTTACCGATCGATCTACGTTCCCACCCTCATCTATGGTCATGAGC
>JARVLU010000624.1:18986269-19008124 GCA_031762415.1 Simpsonichthys santanae | reverse complement strand
GTGTGTGTGTGTGTGTGTGTGTGTGTGTGTGTGTGTGTGTGTGTGTGTGTGTGTGTGTGTGTGTGTGAGTGTGTGAGAGAGAGAGAGAGAGAGAGAGAGAGAGAGAGAACACAGAAGACACAGAGACACATCTGAGCCGCGCGCTGTTTGTACAGCTAGTTTTCTAATGGGGCGTGGGTTCAGCATGAGGGAAAAGGCTGCCTTTAGCCTTTTAGCTCGTGCACATGCATTGCGAGCTGCTAGTTTAGCGTTACGTTAATGCCGACAGGTGGTTGGGGTTGGGGCAGGTCAGTAGACAGGGCACTTGGTTCCGTTGACGGGGCGGGGCGCCCTGCTTGTATAATCGTAAGGGAAACACTGGTAACCTTCCAGGAAGTCATTGATCTTCATCTTCATCTTCCTCTTGTGCACTAAAACCACTAGTAATCATCTTCAGTGTCAGAACTGAAAATCTCAGAAAACCTTTTTACACGCGTCCTCTTTCTCTTTCGTTGTCGCTCTTAAAATCACTCGTCTCGAGGCAAATTTGCCCTTGAGCTTGTGCTGTCCTCTTCAGCACGCAGTAGTCCAGCCTTTCGAAACCCGTTGGTGAGCGTGGATTCTTTGTCACCGTTCTGCAGTCAGGATCCACTGGCTGTCTTGAGCAAATGTTCTTTACATGTCAGTTTTGGTGAATGATTTCTCACTGCCAGCCATCCAAGTCTCCCACTGAGCTTGGAGTATCGCTTTAAATGCACGATTCACACTGATGTTCAGAGTCAGAGAATCTTTATTGACATTGCTTCGAGGTACAATGGGAATATGTACGCACAGTCGTCCGAAAGATGGACTAAGTGTGTGAAGCTGCAGCTATTCAGCGTGGCCATCTTATTCCTTATCAGAATAATAATCTTATACAGGTCAATCTCGGTTTACGTTCGAATTCCGTTCCTACGGGCTGAACGTAAACCAAATTGAACGTAAACCGAAATGGATCGCACGTGGCGAACGTAAATGCGGGTTTTGGCCCGTAAACCGAAACTGAAACTAAACTGAAACCACTCGGCGGCCGTAACGTCTTTTTAAACATGTTTTTTCAATGTAAAACAACAACTGCGCACTTAGAACACAGTTTTAATGTGTTTCCAAGCAGTTAGCTAACACAATACCCTCAAAAAAAAAAAAAAAAAAAAAAACATAAAATGCTGCATAAAAAAGTCAACGTGAGGTGTGATGAGGTCACTGGGGGGCGGCGCCGTAAGTCCGAGTTGCCGTAAGTCGATGGCGCCGCAACTCGGGGACAAGCCTGTATTTCACTCCACTGATTCATGTTATGAGCCTTCCTCGAGGTCGCTACCAACTTACTGGTGAGCCCTCGAAACCGCAGGTGGTCTGTGATTCTCACAAATCGCCTCCATCTTACGGCATAGCACGAACCAAACCTTAACACTGACGCAGAAGCTTTGCCATGGCAGAAACTGCTGCTGATGTCCTCTTCAAAAGTTGATAAAACAGAGCCCCGCCGATGCCAAAGAGCAGAAAACCTGCCATCATAACTCCAAATATATAAACGTCTTCAACCTCCTCCTGAGACAGAACTGAGACACATCAGCTGTCAAACTCCCCACAGATCTCTGATGTTCCCCCGCAGCGTGAGTCTCAGCTGGACAAGAGGGTTCTCCAGGACCCTGTCGTTTTGTTGAAAAGATTTTGTCGATTGCTTTGAAAGTCCAGCTCACCAGATCCATAACAGTATTTTTCATTCGGGAGATGTGTACCAGGGAGCTCCAGACACACAGAGAGCAAAAGCAGGAAGAAGACGAGAACAGGGGGAGCAGAGGCGTCCGTCTTGAGCGAGAGCCAGAGGAGAAAGAGAAGCACTATTTTGTAAAGTTTTCACAAAGAGACTGCCGCTGTTTTTGTCGGACGGTGCAGGAATGTGTCTCTATGCTGTCCGGCCAAGGTGTACCCCCTCCTGGTCAGAACAGCTGAGAGAGCCACCGGTGTCTCCTCTGTCTCCTGCGTGGACAAAAATCTCTGCTTCCGCAAGATCTTTGACTATCTTTAGAAGTTTTGCTGGAACAGTTGTAAAGATGGCAGAAATTCTGCCCAATCACATAATACATGGTGTCTAACTGGTGAGAAAATAGTTCTGTCAGGGGGCTATGCACAAGAAGGGGGTCTCAGCAGTGTAAGAAGAAAGATACGCAGTTTTCATCACACAACAGCATCAGCTAAACACAACTTCTATCTTCTCATGATAAACCAGGTTTAGTGTTCAGGGCCAGTAAAAACTTCAAATGTACCTGTATTTACAAGGTAGCTGGACTTCTTTTTGAGTTAGCTGAAGACATTTTGCTGCTTATCTAAGAACAAATGTTTCTGTTCTTATGTTGAAAACTCCTTGGTTAAGTATTAAAACAAATAAGGAAAATAATCCAGTCGATTCATTTGAAAACCCAATGGTATCTGTTTGAGATGTGATTGCTATCTCAAAATTGCTAAACTAGTGATTTTCCAACAGCAGTCTCGTTGAACTCTGAACAGCAGGAGCAAGAAGAGCCCCAAAGGCTCATGACAAGGTTTTAATTAAGATTTACAAGCTGTACGTAGCAGAAATGACAGTTTCTCCGTGAGGTGGCAGTTTTTTTCTGCAGAACACCTTCAGAGTATTGATTCAATCCTCTAAATTTAAACACACAGCTCTGTAAAACGTCCAAAACGTGACAGATGGAGCGACGCTGTCAAAGTCACTGCTGCACAAACTGCTGACCCGACACTCAGACACAAACTGAGGCTCTGCTGACAAAAACAAAGCTGAGGACATCCTCCAATTACAGGCAGTCAGCACTGGTCCACTTCACCATCCCGTCTGTCTCTGAGCCCAGATGTCTTCAAACGATTTGGCTCTTTAGGTCCAGTTGTTTTGTTTAAGCTGCTGAACGTTCAGGAGGAGCTGGAGATGTTAATCGATGTGACATTGAAGCATGAAGAAATGCTGAGTGCATTCAAACTGACACGCCAAAGTTTTCTCAGTTTGTTGGTGCCTGCAAGATTTCTGCAATCTAACTTCATTCAACAATTTTAGTTAGCCTTTTGCAACTTTCAGCTTTAAGCTCTCTGCCAATTTTATCTGTCAGCCTTATGCAGTATTCATAATTTAGCTCCTGCTCTGCTAGTTTTAGCTTTCAGCTAATAGCTCATTTTTAGCTTTTAGTTCCTAATTGTAGCTTAAAGCTAACCTTTTGCTACTTTTAGCTTTTAGGTTCTGCTCTGCTAATTTTAGTTTATAGCTAGGCCTTTGCTACTTTTAGCTACCAGCCTTTTGCTGCAGTCTGCTAGTTTTTAACTAATATTATTATTTTAGTCTTTAGTTATAGCTTTTAGCTTCTGTTCTGCTATGTTCAGATTCTAAGTAGCTTTTTAAAAACTTCTGTTTGGCCTTTTGCTACATTATCTTTTGGCTATTATTTGCTACAATAGCTTTTAGCTAGTCTTTTGCTACAACTTCCTGATGAGTCTCTGCAAGTTCTGCATTAAGGTTCAGATCTGCTGATTTCATTCTTCCTCCTCGTCTTCATAGGGTTTGATGGAAAAAGCCTTTTGTGTGTGAAGAGCCACAATTTATTATATTTATTATTTAGCTCAGAGTTCATGACAAAATATTCTCAAATCCCAGTTGGTAAAACAGGAAATAAGCCTTTGGCTAGCTGTGTTTTAGCTAAACTAAAATGTGCGTTTCTGTGCACAAAAGCAGAGTGCAGCCCTCTAATAAAACCTGAGGGTCAGTCGGAGGTGGGGGGGACCTCTGACCCTGACGGTCCCACAGTGAATGGTAGGAAGGGTTTGTGAGAAGCTCCACGCAGTGACTCTTTGAAGACCAGCCCCCCCATTGTCCGTCTCATAATACCGTTGGACAGATGGCAAACGCAAACCGTGTGAGGAGGAACGAGGCCAGAAGAAAGAAAATACCATCACAGCAGAGTCCAGAAAGACCCAGAGAAGTTGCTTTCCAACTTTCCACCTCAGCCTCATATTAAGATATTCATTTCACCTTTTTGATCTCTTATTGTTCATCAATTAACAAGATTCATCCCAGCAGGGGTGCTTTTTCCAGAGATGCCAGCTAAAACAATGTCTCTATTATTTCCCCATCAGGGCTGTTTGTAAGGTCCCAGTTCTTCATGAAACCTGGAATCCTGTTGGACCATGGCATGTTTTTAAAGAACTCATTGTGCTTCAGACCAGGATGAACCTAAGTTTATATAATGAAATGCTTTAATTTGAAAATTTTTAACATAAACACTGGTTTTAATACATTTTCATAACGACATGACTAAATATCCAGTTTCTTTAGAGTTAACAGACACATCAATTAAAATAGAGTATATTAAGTTGTGTTGTATCATCAGAAAGTGACAGTTTTAATTAAGTGGAAGAAGTAGCTCTGCTAATTGGAAACAAAATGAAAAATGTGGTGAATGTTCGTATAATAAAATCCTTTATTCTTCAGGAATTTCACATTTTATCTTATTTGTAAAGATGCTGGTCAGCTAAAAAAAGTAGTTTTCATCTGCTGCTAATGCACTTTTGGGTCTCTTTCGATACAACATTTTTTCAATGGTTTAACATTTACAAACTTCTAAAAGTTTTTTTTTTTAATTATAAGTTTATATTTGCTATTTTCTAAATAAATAAATAAACAAACAAATAAATAATAATTATTAAGATGATTTGGGCAGCCTGTCTGCTGTCTCTTCTGCAGTTGTCATATTTACAAACCAGGGCGACCACTCCCCTCTGGTGGGAGGGGCTTGAGAGGCAGAGCTGAAGCACAGCAGAGAGGGATCGGAGCCTACAAGATGCATTTATTTAAAATTTCAAGGTTAAAAAGAAAAGTATCTTTCTCCAAAAGGAGCGACTTTAGCCTCGATAAATTCTGCTCAATAGATTGAAATGTTTTCTATTCAGTCAAGCAGCACTTTATTTTTCTATTCTCCATCCAACAGAGACAAACAGTCGTCAGCTTTGTTCCTCCACCAGCAGACAGTGGGTTCTGTAGAAACAGGCGGATTCTTTTATTGTACGTTCAAACCTTTTCTCAGAGCAGGACTTTCCCATGATGCCTCATTATCATAACAACACGGCCTTTCTGTCTGCAGTGAATCTGTCACACGCTCACATGCACACAAAGAAAAGAGGGGCTCCTGACTAGGAGTCGTTTAAGTTTGAGAAATTATAAAAGTAAAAGTTTCAGAATAAAAGCATCATATTACGTTGCAGGTTTTTTTAACTACTGTTTCAGATACAATCTTAGGTTAATAACAAATAAGGATTCAGAACACAAATGCACTATTAGATTGTGCAATAATTAATTGCATGCTCGTCAGGTGCATCATTTAAACATTGTTGTGTTTTCTGCTCTAGCAAAATGTGTTCGTTTTCATTTTTTAAGTATGTTCACCTCTTCACCAATTAAAACTATAAGAGGGGAAACTCAAGTGGCCTTTCTAGACCACCTGAAGACACTTTTGGGTGCGTTTTATTGTTTAAGGCACACCATAAAACCATCATAAAACCAGTCTGTCAAATGAGAAATTTAAAAGCATTGCAGTCAATATCTGGTCATCAGGAGCAATTCTAGGTCTACTTCAAATTTATATTTATTTATTTATTTACCGGGGGGCATAATGAGTCAATCTGCAGCTGAACATGCTCATCATGTGGCCTGAACTCTGGAGCAACAAGCTCCTAATCTCTGAAGGAAAACTATGAGAGTTTCTCCAAGATAGAAGCAGCACCTCCATCTGCCCTCTGTCTCCTCCTGTTGCAGCTGAGGTGCTAAATCCTCATTAGACCTAAGGAGGTATTTAGTCCGGGGCCATCTGGCCCCACCGGAGCCAGACTAAGTAAAGTTGAGATGACTGGAAAACACTGGCTGTGTGGGATTAAAGATGGATTTCTGCTGCTGAAGTCACATCTTTGTTGACACTGCTACTCTCCCATTTCTTTAGCTGAAAATAGAGAATGCAGTTACAAAGTTAAGATATCAGAAGCTCCCAGTATCACCTGCTCCCACAATGCACTGGGCAAACATCCAAGATAAACCTCCAGTCCTTCAAACAACACTGTTCCTGTGCTGAACATGCAACTGCATGTAAATATATAGAGTTTTATCTTGGAGCCGGTTAGCTCCCACTGCCTGGGTGCACGTTTTAAACTAGATAACAGTCAGTTATTAATGGTTTAAACTATCAAGCCTGACTCATTTGAAAGTTTTCTGTGATGGTCAACTGCAGCTCACACACTTCCTCTTAAAAATAAACTAATTTTTTAAAAAGACCATCATCTTTTATGCCAAAGTTTAGACAGAAATGACAGAGTTTTTGACATTTTGGTTGAACTTTGAAAATAATGTTGCACCCGGACAATATCATGAGATGTCCTGCTAAGAATATGGTGAAAGACCCTCAGCTACTACCAGCCCAAACTTTAGCTCAGTGTCTGTAAAACAGACTTAATTTATAGACATTTGTCATTCTAATATCAGTTGTGGCAATGGTCTTAAAGGAAGTTGGTGTTAAGTGAATCAGTTGATGTTCGTTCAGTGATCACTTCCTGAATGTTTGATTAAAATCCATCCTGTAGTCCATGAGATATTTTACTAACAAAGAGACAAAGTCGACTTGTCAAAATCTTAAGCAATTTTCTTGCAATCTGTTATAACACTCAATAAATGTGTTGTAAAAGACTCTCAGCTACTACCACACCATCTTTTAACACAATTAAAATGAACTGATTTATTGGTATTTTTATGTTATTTAAGTTAAATTAGCTGTGGTGGCCATATTGAACCCGGCTGACTTTAAAAAGTAATCAGATGTAGATATTCAATGATTACCTCCAGAAAGTTTAATAATAATATGATATATTTTGCAAACACACTCATATAATGGAATAGGAGCCAAGTTCGATCTTTAAAGTTCATGCTCACCTCTGTGGGCAGACACATCCTCCGTGGACCTCCTGAGAGGACCATGCACCTCCTTGAGCAGGAGGTGGTGATGAGGGAGGTGGTCCGGGCTCCCCCCGCTGCTCCCGTCCCCGCCGTCCCGGGGCTGCAGGCTGGACTGGCTGTCGATGGAGCTCCGGGAGCCGGCTCCGCTCCTCTCCTCGTCCAGCATGAGAACCAGCTCCTTGAGCTCGGAGTTCTCCGCCCTCAGCGCCTCCTGTCCGGCCTCCAGCTCCGTCAGCTTGTGCTGGTACAGAGCCAGGTCCCTCCCCAGGACCGCGGCCGTGCAGCGGCCGAAGCGCTGCCACTCCCGGGTCACCTTCCTGCCCTTCTGCCGGTCGTCGTCCAGGAAGCAGCAGAGCTCCCGCAGCTCCTGGTTGTCCTCCTGCAGCTGCTGGTTCACCTCCTTCAGGCTCCGGATCTCCCGGAGGTGGACCTGCAGGCTCCGGTTCACGTCCTTCATCAGTCTCCCGTGCTCCAGCATCAGGTCCACGCTGCGGGTCTCCAGAGTCCTCAGCGTCCGGATCAAGTCCTCCTTCCCCAGCCTCAGCAGGTCCTCGTCGGGCATCCGGATCAGGTCCGCCGGGTCCATGTCTCAGGTGTCCTATACGGAAAACGGCGGGTCTAAGTTATTGTGAGAAGCAGATCCATGATCGTCATGACGATCCAGAACCAGAACCGGTGCCTGTTATGCGCAGAAGAAGTTGGACAGACTTTCTAACATCTCTGCAACTCTGTGAAGGTGAGAGTTGACAAGAAGGAGACAGACTGGAGGACAGGAGACACACGCACACAGGGAGAGAGACAGCGGGAGAGAGAGACGCACACATTCAGGGAGGGGAGAGGAAACAGCACCCTCTAATGGTCAAATAAAAACCTGCACACAAAAACTAAGCGCAAAATGAACTGCATCCGAGCTTCCGTACTTTGCTTTTTATCGTCAAGGCAAAAGCAGAGCGGTCGGGTTTTATTGAAACTTTGAGAAAGTAACGATCGGATGAACATTTATAACTGGTTATCATTTAGAGTCACTCCTATTTAAGATGGCTGCCACAGTGAAGGAACCTTAAGTGCTCAAATGTTTATAATTCAGCCACTTCTAGACACATTGAGCTCAATTTTGGTGAAGTGGCTGAGACTGTATTAGACAGTAATTCGAGGGCGTTATTTTTACTTTATAAAAATGGCAATACGTAGTTGTTGGAGTCAACCGTACGACCGAGCTTTAAGGCCACGCTAAATAAAATAAATAAAATTGCATTGCCACAAAAAAGCCATAAAATTACGAGAATAAAGTCATAAAATTACGAGGATAAAGTTGTACAAGACTTTTTTTCTTGTCGTACAACCCGTTTGTCTGTTTGCAAAATATCTCATGAATTAGAGCTTAACTATCCTAAATTTAAGTAGGCTAATTGGTGCAATAGGTTAAATGCACCATTTTGCCACTTATTTACTTGTTTTTAGCTTTAAGTCCACAAATAAATAACATTTCGAGTCACCCCATTTTAAGATGGCCAACATGCACCATTAACATAAAAATGGCTACAGCTCAATAAATTTAGCTGAAATCAGGTTTGAGAGCTAACACGTGACAAGTGGCATAATTAGACCTAACCTAACGTAGCCTAATAATCAATTTGGTCATTCCTCATCATAAGATGAGCTTATAGTTTAAAACAATGGTATGAAAGGCGGCGGGCGACATGCATTCCCATGACGAATGCTAGGCCTTTAATTTTATTTCGCAAGTTGTCTAAACTTGAAGTGAAAGTTGGCCGAGTTCGCCATCTGCTGGGAGTGGATCGTTCAACTATAATCTCGTTAAATCTGAGAGTTCTGCATAGATTTTTTTTTTTTTTTAAAGAAGAGGAAAGTGCGCACTTGCGACAGGTCCGCACGGACACCGGCGCGTCACACGTCACTGCTCCAACCAAAGCAGTCCAGATCGAAGTCCAGAGTCACAGGAAGCTGCTGCTGCAACCCTCCCGTCCATGTTCCATGTTGATACGCCATCATGCAGCGGAGTTCTGCCAAGACCCGGTTCTGCTGGCCCGCACTTCTGTGCGCTCTGACCCTGTGTTTGGCCCCCGCGGAGCCGCACCCGCAGTGTCTGGACTTTAAGCCGCCCTTCAGACCCCCCAAGGACCTGGAGTTCTGCGTCATGTACAATGAGTTCGGCTGCTGTGACTACCAGAAGGACCAGGAGCTGTTGGCCCGGTTCTACCGGGTCATGGGTCACTTTGACCAGACAGGGTACGAGAAATGCGCCGGGTTCGTGCTGGAGCTGATCTGCCAGGTAGGCGCGCGCGGGGTCAAAAGGTCACCTGGCTTCAGAACAAAAACTGATCTTGTATAACTTTTCATTTCCTCTCATACAAGATTTAATTTAATCTGAAACTAACCAAGCCAGGATTTAAAACAGAAGTTTAATATTTCTGAGCACCTGCAGCTGCATTTTTATCAAACAGATGTGGCCAGCTGTTTTCTACTAGAAATTATTAATTTTACAAGTCATCCGACATATAGTAAATTCATAACTGGACTAGACATACAATGTCCTGTAGGTCCAACTTGTGTTTAAGTGTAACAAATGTCATTCTTTCCATATCTTTTCTTTTAAAGCAGATGTCTATTGATTTTTATCGACTAAAAATCAGAGAAAGTAAATAAATTCAAGTTCAAGGTTCTTTATTGTCGTTCTCATCACATGTGGTGCATGAGGTGGAACGAAATTGTGCACACATGGTCCCAGTTACATCCGACAATAGCAAAAATATAAGAAACAGTAATAAGGATCTAAGCTGAGAAATGAACATAGTGCTAAACAATACGCCGAACAACAGCAGCACGAACATGAGTCTGTGTGAGCAGATGAGTATGAACACAGCAGCATGAAATAAATCATGAGATCAGCAGCATGGATAATCAGCAGCACATAACAATGAAAGTGGCATTACAGTGATTTTTATTTTCATAGTGATAATCCTGATTAGGGATTCATAAATCCAACAGCTTCAGGGTAGAAGCTGTTCCTCAATCTAGTGGTTCTACACTTTGATCCTCAACCTTCTGCCTTAGGGCAGCAGGGCAAAAAGTGTGTGCTGGGTGAGTGGGGTCCTTCATGATGCAGGTGGCCCTCATCCTGCATCTGGAGGTGTAAGAAGAGGAATTAAGAAATTAAATACTTAGATTAAGCATAAACCTTTATTTTGTTCAAAATAGCACACAATGCTCACTTTTTGGCAAATTGAGGTAATTTTGAATTTAATGGCAACAATATACAGTACAGTATTTTTAAAGTTGCTCCAGGTGAAGCATCCCCTTTGTCTGTAAACATCCAGGCCCTGAGGAGACCAGTTTTTGGAGAGAACAGTGACCCATTCTGGTCTGATGAAGGACTCTGTTCAACGGTGTTGGGTCTTCTTTGCTAGTTTTTTGCTAGACTGGAGCAGATGTTCTAAAACCCATTAAAAATAGCACTGATAGAGCCTTTCCAGATGTGCAAGCTGCTCATGACAGCAGCACTAATGCACCCCCATAACAACAGTGAGGCAAGCTTTTGAATGTGTGCTGATAGTTGGACTGTCCGCTCCATACTATGTCTGGAGGACATGGTGTCTAAAGTTTCCAAAAATAATGTGTTCTTCTGACCACAGAAGAGTTCTCCACTTTGCTTTAGTTCAGAGAAGACAGCTTCAACCCCCTGTCCATCTTTACTTCTAAAAGATTCAACCTCTTTAAAATGCTCTGCTGAAATTTAATGACAGCTTGTTTTCTTCTTTGTCCCTCATTTTTGATTTCTGTCGTCCATCTGGCTGTGATCTCAGGAGTGTTCCCCATACGCCGCTCACCTGTTTGATGCCGAGGACCCGAGCACCCCGCTCAGAACCATCCCGGGCCTCTGTCCCGACCACTGTTCTCAATTCTGGAACCAGTGTCACATCACTCTCCCCTTCCTGTCTGATGACCCGCGTATAAAAAAAGCCAGACACGATCGGTCTCGTCTCTGTAAGCTCTTAGAGCTGGATGATGTAGATTACTGCTACCCCCATCTGCTCAGCAACCAGAAGCTCACCCAGAACCTTGGCCGGGTCCAGACGAATTCAGAGGGCTGCCTGCAACTGTGTCTGGAGGAAGTGGCCAACGGTCTTCGTAATCCGCTCGCCATGGTGCATGCCAACGATGGCACGCATCGGTTCTTCGTGGCAGAGCAGGTGGGGCTGGTGTGGACCTACCTTCCTGACCGGTCCAAACTGGAGAAGCCCTTTCTGAACATCAGCCAGGCAGTGCTGACCTCACCGTGGTCGGGTGATGAAAGAGGCTTTCTGGGACTCACCTTTCACCCCAAATTCAAGTACAACAGGAAGCTGTACGTGTATTACTCAGTGGAGGTCGGGTTCGATGAGAGGATCCGCATCAGTGAGTTCAAGGTGTCTGCCAATGACATGAACGCGGTGGACCACACCTCAGAGAGGTAGGTACGGACCGCATCCCAGGTCAGCTAGCACCATCAGATCCTTAATTTACAATGTGTCTTACCATATCATACCTAAAGAGTTCTTCTGGAAATTGATGAGCCAGCATCCAACCACAATGGAGGCCAGCTGCTCTTTGGGGACGATGGATTCTTGTACATCTTCACCGGTGACGGCGGAATGGCCGGAGATCCGTTTGGAGAATATGGAAATGCCCAAAACAAGTAAGAACTCCAAATGTTTTAAGCACCGTCTACGCACTAAAACTGACCAATTCTGGAGTAAAGTCTGAGCAACAGCTGACCACTGACTTGACTGCTGGAATTTACTGAAGAAGCTGAAACTGAATTATTATAGCAAAAAGAAACTAAACACTAGCTAAAAGCTAAAAAAGCAAAATGTTAGCTAAAAGAAAAACTAGTAAAAAGCTAACGAAAAGTAGCAAAACACTAAGCCTAAAGTAGCAAATAGCTAACGAAAAGCTGCAAAATGCTGAATTTAGCAAAAAAACTAGCTAAATGCAGCAAACTTTAGCCAACAACAGAAAAACAACACTATAGCTAAAAGTAAAAAAAAGTGGTTGGTCATAATGATTTAAGTTGCAAAGTACTGGCTAAAAACAGAAACGCAGAACATTAGGGTAAGGGGAAAGCTAAAAGTAGCAAATGGGTGGCTAAAAGAAAAAGCAAATCAAAAAGCTAAATGTAGCAAAAAAAGGTAGCTAAAGGCTAAAGTAAAAAAAAAGGCTAAAAGTTAAAAGTAAAAAAAAAAATGCTAGCTAAAAGAAATAAACATGTTGCTATAAACTAAAGGCATCAATAACCTACTGTAAGTCAAATTGCAAAAGGCTAGTTAAAAGTAGCATAATAGCTGAATGCTCATAGCGGCCTACAAAAAAAATGAGCAGTAGCTGAAGCAGATTTTAAAGAGCAACGTTTTTGAAGGATTAGGAAGATCTGTGTATTTCTATGTGCAAAAATTTTCAAGTTTAATATTTCTGTAAAGAAATGGGCTGACTGTTTGGATAAATTAAAAGCTAAACAAGGTACGCTGGAGCAAATCAAACACCTTGAGAACATTTCTGCATTAAAAGTTTGTTTACTTTGCTTCATCTGTTCCAGGTCAGCTCTCCTGGGTAAAGTTCTTCGTATCGATGTGAACAATAACGAGAGAGGCCCGCTCTACAGAATCCCTCCAGACAACCCGTTCATTCATGAGCCCGAAGCGCGGCCCGAGGTGTATGCTTACGGCGTCCGCAACATGTGGAGGTGCTCCGTGGACAGAGGCGACCCACACACCAAAGAGGGCAAAGGTCGAATCTTCTGTGGGGACGTGGGTCAAAACAAATTTGAAGAAGTCGACATCATCGAGAAAGGCCGAAACTACGGCTGGAGAGCCAAGGAGGGTTTCTCCTGCTATGATAAGAAGCTGTGTGCCAACAGCTCACTCGGTAGGGAAGATATGACATGCATTCATTTACTAAAAGCTCCATGAAACCACGTTTACTAGAACCTTTAAAGCATGAGCAGAACCATGTTCCTCCAATGCTGCTGGATTATTTTTTAATCAGACTACCGGTATGTTAGTTTCTTTCATTTTCTTTCTGTTTTGTTCCTGTTAAGTTTTTTGTGGGGAAGTTTAATACAAATTAAACATACTAATGTAGAGAATTTCTGAAACTACCTCAGTAGTTGGACTTAATTTTTGTGTTTTTAAAATACTTTTGAGTCTGTTAAGGGGGAAAAAAAGGAAGTAGTTGCTGCCGTTACGCGTTGCAGGTTAAGCAAATGCAGCTTTTTACTTTCAGATGCGCCACTTGCTGGTTCTTTTGGCTCTTTTTGTGGTGGCATGTTTTTTCATTCAGTAAATTTGAAAAGTTGAAAAATTAACCTTGATTTCAGTCTCAGTTTGTCATTAAGAGGTCATGATGGGTCCAAAAGTCTGACTAGTTAAGAACTGCTTCTTGGAATAAAAAAAAGACGTATAATTAGGACTGAATTGCGACTTGAATTGTGAGTTTACACCTTAAAATGTATTTTGTTTTTGTGCAATTTGACACCATTTCCTGAGATCTTGTGTTTGTTGATTGAAAACGACCGCTGCTTCAGTTCATCCTGTAAAATGGGATTACACTTGGATCCAGTTTTCCTAATAAAATGTTTTTGTTTCACTCACAGATGATGTGCTGCCTATTTATGCTTATCCTCACAAGATGGGTAAGTCGGTGACGGGTGGTTACGTGTACCGTGGCTGTGAGTACCCCAACCTGAACGGCATGTACATATTTGGAGACTTCATGAGCGGGTGGGTTCAACCTGGACCAAGACTTCTGTGTGTGTTGAGAGGAGCTGTAAAGATAATGTAGAACTGAAACAAAGTGATGTTATATACGAATGAAGGCAGCTCCTTGTTCAAAGCCCTCATCAGTTCAGCAGAAACGGGGATCACAGAACTAGTTTGGACACGATTTGTTTGTCTTTCAAAGCAGTGCTTCTTCTGTGCTTCAGGCGTTTGATGAGCCTGCAGGAGGACAAAACCACAGGTCGGTGGAGGTATAATGAGATCTGCATGGGGATGGGGCTGACGTGTGCCTTTCCTGGACTCATCAACAACTACCATCAGTACATCATCTCCTTCGCTGAGGATGAATCGGGTAATAAATCTGCCAAACCACCAGGGTTCTTTTCCCAATTTAAAAGTAATAAAACGTATTTTGATTCTGTGCAGGTGAACTCTACTTCATGTCCACGGGAATACCAAGTGCCACGTCTCCTTCAGGAGTCATTTATAAACTGGTGGATCCATCGAGGTGAGCAAAGAAAACTTCGCTATCGGTTACAACAGCACAGAAACTACCGGGATTTTTATTATTTTTACCTGGGAAATGAATCCAAAAGGCCCACATCTGTTTATAATCGCAAACACATTCAGGAGATGTGCCACAACGGGATCATTCTTGGCTCGTTCGTGAAGTCTGTCAGTTTCTGGCGGGACTTGGGCTCTTATTTTAGCTCAAACCGAAACCTCAACAGGTTTCATCGAAAAGAAATGAAGTGTTGGCAGCTCTGCGACAGGGCTTCGGCTCTCTCTGTGTGTTATGCCTTTTGATCTGATTCTAACTGCTGGCATATCTGGAATGGCAATTTATGTTGAAAGCAAATAAAAAATGTTTTCTCTGAGAGTCCATTTGTCTGATTTGCCATATTTGTTTTTACCTGCGCCAATGAATGTGATTCAAGTTCAAGGTAGTCTTAAGGATTGGGGTTCGAGTTAGATGTCCAATTTTATTGTTTGCAATGAGCATTTTTAAATAATCTCAATGTTTGTGTTTCAGACGGGCCCCACCGAGACGGTGCCATTATGATCCTCTCCCTGTCAGAGCTAAAAGTAATCTCATCAAGTTTGTTCCCCAAGAAAGTAAGTCCACAAACAAATCACTTTTTAAAACATGTTGAACCTGCCACTTTACAGGCATTGTTGTGTTTTTCCTCATTAGCTTTAACTGGTCTTGAGCTGCCAACTAGAAACAAGCCGGAGCCAGAGCCAAAGCCTACAAAGACCTACGACTGGCTCCTAGAGTTCCTCGATCGCCTTGGCGATCCAGCGCCAACCCTGACCACCCCCGCCCCGAGCCGACCGACCACCCAACCATCCAGTAATTCAAGGCGGAAAGGCCACCGCCAGAAGGCAAATCCCAGAATGAACAATGTCCCCGAGCTGCCAAATGGAGCGGTGAGGTTGGTTGGGGACGAGTATGGACGCGGTGATCGTGGACGAGTGGAGATCTACATTAACGGGAACTGGGGCATCGTTTGTGACGACTTATGGTCGATCAAAAATGCTGACGTGGTTTGTCGGCAGCTGGGATTCAGTTACGCTCTGAAGGCAACCATAAACTCTCAGTTTGGTGAAGGGAGGGGACTGCAGATTCTTCTGGACGACGTTCAGTGTAAAGGGACGGAGTTGGACCTTCTGAGGTGCTCACATGCTGGAATAGGGAAGCACAACTGTGCACACAGTGAAGCTGCTGGGGTGATCTGTGGGAACCCGCACCCTGTTGTAGAAGTCTAACTGTTAACGAAAGTTAGACATTAAGAACAAATGTCTTGACAAAAAACATTCTAAAGTTTAACTCAATATCTCTAAGAGAAGAAATTCATTAACATGAGTAAGTTGTAATTTTTTCACAGCTGTTGTAAAAGTTTAACTTCAAAAATATGAACTAGCATAGCTGTATTTTTGTATTAGGTACATTAAAACAAAGATATGGTAAAATCTTGTGAAATATAGTACAGACTTGTTATAGTGCTTCTGCTGCTGTCAGGTATTTCTCAATTCAAACTACAACCAAAATTTCCCATGGCTCTATATTGGGTCTAATTGCTGGTTTATTAGATCATGTAGAAAAAAGCAATTGATTTTAATCCATCTTATAAAACTTGCTTCTATTTTTAAACCTCCCATGAATGCAAAAAATAAATAAAACTTAAAAATTACATTCTTAAAAATTACAACTTGTCAAGAAAAACACGTTTAAAAATCTTAATTATAATCAATTCAGCTTTTTGAACCCCTTTGTTGTGTCATAAAAAAGCACTTCCTATCGCACTTCTTGAAATGTTTAAACCAGATTTATTATTTAAACTTAATTTTATTGTGTGTCTGAGTTCTCCTTGAATAAAACAAACTGTTATAGGTTTTTGCTTCTGCTGTGAAGTTACCATTGTGTGAATAATTTATTAAATGATCTGAACCGACCGCTTGGCTTCCTGACTCTCACTACACTGCCCTGCAAAGGAATGCAGTACCCTAAAATGCTCAAAACTCCCATAGATATAAACTTTATATCTATGATCTTGCCCTAAAATTTGTTCTTGCTGTGTCCTCATTACAAAGTGTTTTGGCTACAACTACTGATTCAAAAATATCGCCTAACAAAGTTATTTGGGAAACACGCTTCCAATAAGAAGTTTCCAGTAAAGTATAAAAATTAGTCCAAAGAAATGCATTTGATAATCATCTAGGTCAAATTGCATACACAAATACAATATTTTAAAGAAAAAGACATTCTGTTGGCTTTATGATTGAGCTTACACAACATACTCACCCATTTCGTTTCTCCACTAATCAGAGTTTTTTTTAAACTTGCTTCTTTATAGCTTTATTGCATTCATTGTCTTTTTATTTAATGTTCATATGTCCAATCCCCCTGGCTCTCTTGTTTTTTTTTCTACCTTTATAACTAAGATCTTCTGATTTCAATAAAGCTTTGTTTAAAATAAACAAGTACAATAATAAAACTATAATCAAACTGTAAGTAAAAAACACATGGGCAAATTCCAACAGTGAATGTCGTAAAACCCGTACCGTCGATGCATGTTTTACGACATTTTTCGGCCAACGGGTGCCGTAAAACAAATACCGCCGATGTATGTTTTACGACATTTTGCAGACAACTTACGAATTAGCAAACGTTGGTTGTATAAATTAGATTATTTAATTATGGAAGCTTTTATAATATAGAAATTAAATCCGCATAACAACACACCCAAATCATCGATGATCGTTCATGTAGTGCTGAAATAAAAATGTATGAAAATCGTCTGCACGTCGGCTCCATAGCTCAGTGGTTAGAGCACTGGTCTTGTAAACCAGGGGTCGCGAGTTCGATCCTCGCTGGGGCCTGACAAAAACATTTTTTTTTTGTCTTAATGAACATAAATTGATCATTAGGAAGTTTATTGTTATAGTGAAAATCTATATAGTGCCGAAAACACTCATCAGGCTGGTGCAGTGAATTCATATATTCACTCTGAGCTAATATGATGCCAACAAAACTAAAGATCACTTTTGCTGTAAACAATTTTGTTCACCAATATTTTATTGCTGTTTGTTTTATTAAAGCACACACAGCAAGACAAGTAAGAGAATATGAATTGGACCTCAAATATTTTTACAATACCTCATTTTATGGCACTTATGAATGTTTGGAAATAATACCAAAGTTAAGGTACTAATTTTAAAATGTATTGGTTCAATGTTTCTTGGTCTATCAGCTGAGTGAGTTTGAATCCTGTTATAAATGAAGTGTTTATGGTGAGTTTGAATGTTGGCACTTCTTCAGTCAGCCACTAAGTGTCTGTACTGCTTCATCTAAACACAAGCGCTGACCCTGAGGGTCCTCTGTGAGGTTCAAAGGACAAAGAAATCTTTATTTGACTGCAATGTGAGCAGTGCTAATATGAAATCAAATGTCACACGTTACACTAAAACACTTCTCTGTTTGTAACTGGTGTTTCCTTAGAGGTAACTCTCAAACACCAAGAAAGGCAAGACTTGTTTTCAGCAGGACTGGATAATTTTTTGTTCCTATTAAGCTGCACAAAAAGATTTAGGAGCTTTTAAAAGCCTTTAATTCAAACGTAATAACAATTTATGTCAATGGGTAAACTGTTTTTTTCCCCAATCTGGAGATGTGCTCCTTTAAATGTTTGTCAAATATAATAATCTGAAACCATCAACATAAAAAAGGCTCCAAACCACATCAATAAAGCACCTTCCTATCTGACTTAAAGAGTTTTTAGGACTGAAAGGCTAAACGCTCTTTGGCAGGAAGTGGAGAAGCATTATATAAAACGAACCCCTCAGTCTGAAAATTAAATTCAGATGTTCTTTTCTTGATTCGTGGTTGTCACCGTAATCCTCGGTTCAGTTGTGCATTTTCCTCCACGGGTCACTTGCGCAGGTTAGCATGTAAGTAAGAAAATTAAGATGAAAGGCCTGGAGTGATTTGTGGAAATTAGTGTTCACTGGTGGCCTCATCTGCAGCCGCCTTTGATCAGAAACCTCCATAAACTCAGTCAACAATGGAAAAACATGACCTTTCTCCACACAAACCAACGCTCCTCTCTGTCCTCCCCACGTTGCCTTCACGTGGAAAAGGTTTGTTTTTCATTAGGCTCAAACATCAGTTTTATTTCTACCCCTCTGCAAAAAGGCCTTGTGTGTATACTCATGCAGGCACGTCACTTCGCTGACCCCTGACCGCCATAAAAACTGGATAAACATGGCAACTCAAAGCAGAGATAATGAAGACAAACAGCACAGGCAGTCAAAATGTGTGTGAGTTCCTGCAGACCTCACACTCCATGTGGCCTCAAGACAAAAGACAAAGCGAGGACGTTAAAAGTTCTGCTGTCGGTGCACAACCAGGTGAGCCCGAACGCAGGCGGGGATCACTGATAACCCCCTGAAAAAACAAGGTTTTATTAAGCAAACACCCCTGGAGACAATGAGCTAACCTTATTCCTCGGCGTGGGAATACAATGCAGGGTCAACACAGGAGGTCAACATCCACTAATGAGGATCTTTCTCACTATAGGTTCAAGATATGAAATCTTTTTCACACAGCTTGTTCAAGGTGGGACACATCAATGTTCTATGTTTAACGTACAGCAGAATGTCACAGAACTACAGGGTGTAAGATTTAATCAGTTAAATTCTAAACTCCAGACTGTTTCGTTTAATTCTTCTGTTCATCACCATCCATATATTTCTATTGTTTCCTTCTGTGTTTTAAAAATAAGTTTTAGTAAAGCATATCCATGTTGCAGCAGAGGAACACACCTGGGCCACATGTGGAGGACTATGCTTTTCAGTCTGATGCTCTAAAACTCGTAGTCCACAGAAAGCCCACAGGTGATTGCAGAAAAGGAAACACCCGAGCTGTTTAGGATTTCCTCGTTTTCAGGATCTGTGCGGCAGAGAACCCACAGCTCGGGGCCTGTTTATGTAAACTTAAATTAAAACACGATGACTGAACTGGTCTCCAGAGAGAGAACTGACACTGGTCTGACCATGACGTCACCACTGGAGCCTCTTGTTTGATTCAAATCTCTGTTCTTATCCTGCGGTCAGGGTTGAAAATGTTTGTTTTTTTTCCTGGTACAAATATCTAACTCTTGATTTACTGGTTTGTTCTTCCAACCATCACCTGTGGTCATGAGATTTGGATCAATCAGAATTGCGCCACTCAAGGTGGCTGCATGTTGGAGTAGCTGTACTTTCATTCTGAGATATTGCTTTTGAAAACTTTATTTCCTATTTTTCTGGATGTAAATGGCTTTTTTTAAATTACGTGTTGGATGGATGCTGTGCAGCTGGAAGGATTTTACTGAAACCTTTTAACTTTTGGACAATTGTTATGAAGCGTAAACATGACAACAAGGTGGTTTTTACAACTGGGAGCAGCTGATTGACATATCAAAGATCAAGTATTACATACAGCCCCAAATCACAAATGAGCTGAAAAGGAGGCGCCATGGATGCATCTCCATCTACCTGATGGAGGTTCTCGAGTGACTTACTGCTGGGACCCTGGAGCTGGCAGGAAACATGGCTCATGACAACAAGAAGTCCAGGATCATCCCCCGACACCTGCAGCTGTCTGTCTGCAAAGATGAGGAGCTCAGCAATCTGCTGAGACCATTGCTCAGGGAGGAGTTCTGCCCAACATTCAGGTGGTCCTGCTGCCCAAGAGGACTGAAAGGCAGGTGGATGGATCAGCATCTGCAGACAGTTTCTTAAGATCCTCTGTGGTATTGACTGCTGAAGGAGATCCTTCCTGCTCACATCCATCAGCATCTATAACAACTCTTAATGAAACCAGGATGATACAACATTTAATTTCCCTTTGGGATTAATAAAGTATTGTGAATTGAACTGAATTGCATAACTACAAGCACGAGTTCTTGGATATAAGTGTCCAACGCTTCCTTGAGGATGACCAGGCTCAACCTAAGGAGCATCATTATCTGGGAGTAGATTAGAGTAGCTCTGTTGCTCCTCTGCATCGAAACGAGTTGATTGAGGTGGTTTGGACATCTGAACAGGACGTCTACCTTTAGAGGTTTTCCAGGCATCCCATTGGGGATGAGGCTGAACTTGCTGGAGAGATTGTGCATCTTCTCTGGCCTGGGAGTACCCCAGAAGAGGTGCTGTTGGGGAGAAAGAGGGTCTGGGTTTCTCTCCAACCTGTTGTCCTTATCAGGCTACAGATAATTGGTAGAAGATGGATAAATATCTAACATCAACAACGATATCTAACAAAATCTCACTCAGGAGCAATCTGTTTAGGTTTAGCAGGCTTGTGGTTTGTATTCATGCTGTCAAAGCAGCGTTGTGCACCCTCCTGAGTAAAGTTGCCCCATTTTTCCTCGCCTGAAACTTTTTTTTTACATGCATCACAGTTGATTTACCATCATTGATCAGAATCTCCATTTATTTGCTCGTTTTTACTACTAAACCAGGTTTATTCATTATTTAGTTTTGGCAGCCAACTGGTTCTGAGCTGAAGTAGGAGAAAGCGCTCAGTCTGTGTCCTGATCAACGGAAATGTGTGCCTCCTTCGGGGTCGGTTGGCTCTGATCTATTATGAATGGTGGCTTTGAGCGCTGCCAGCAGTTCACGACACGGTTGGATAACCTGTCGGAGAGGAAAGAAAACATCTTTTCATAACAGACGCCTGAACTCAGACAGTTCCCCGTTTTAAATCTTACCTCTCAGGTGTTTCTTTTATAGTTTTAGGTTACTTCTTGCTACATGGAGCACATAAAGATGTTATGGGTCCTTACTGATGTGGCTTCCAGTTGAGCTTTTGGCTCTCAGATCCCAAAGTCAACAATGACGTTCGATCAGCTCCCAGCAGACAAATACATCAGTAACCCTCTGTTTTTACTTTTACAGGCCTGATTTCTTGACACTTTCATTGTTTTTTTTTTAAACTATAACACAGACTTTATGCTAACATTTATGACCATATCGTAAATTACACAAATAAAGTAACCATAATTTGACTTTTTACATGCTGGACATGCTAAATTTTATGTTTCCTCAAAGCAGTCAGACTTTCTTGTGATCTTTTAAAGTGGTTGTGGTCAAGTGGCTCCTCAGATAAATAATGTTATTAACTTACTTTTTATGTACGTGAATGTTTCTGTTCAGTGCCCTGAGACAACTTCTGTTGTGACTTGGCGCTATAAATAATCTGAATTGAACTGAATATGACTGTGGGCTCTTTTTTAAATATTCTAAAACTTGTTTCTCTTAAAGAAAATTTAATATGGTAGCCTATTTCACAGTTAAAGAGCTTAAAGTGAGAAAATTGTTATTTTAAATCTTCAAAGTTCATGCGCAATAATCCAGGTAAAAATCCAACAATGTTCAGTCAGGTCATTTGGATGGTTTCCTTTTTTGGCTGAGATGTTTCAGACTTCTCGGACTGATGAAGTCCTTTGGATGAAAGACGAAATGTCTCAGCAAAAAAAACAAAAAAAAAACATCCAGATGACCTGACTGAACATTGTTGGATGTTTACCTGGATTATTG
>JARVLU010000624.1:18966160-18986231 GCA_031762415.1 Simpsonichthys santanae | reverse complement strand
TGATGGAGGAGAGGCTACTTATGTGATTGTGCTTCTTGTGAGACATTTTGTTTGTGTCTCCTCGGACTGATGAAGTCCTTTGGATGAAGGACAAAACGTCTCAGCAAACAAACAAAAAAAAAAAGAAAGAAAGAAAAAAACCACCCAGATGACCTGACTAAACATTGTTGGGTTATTTTACATCCTTTTGAGAACCAGCTTCTCCTCAAACCTTATAAAATGTTTGTTCAAGCTCAAATTTTCTGAGCTTTACTCCAACTAATCCGCCCATTGTGCATTTTTCTTTTTGTCTATCTCATGTGACCCAAACTCTTTTCTGCAACTATTTGTAGATGTCATCTCTGCAGAGGATGAACTTCAAGATGTGCTTCTAGACTAGACATGATGCCTCTGAGGCAAACTGTCAGAGTCAGAGCAGTCATTTAACCTGAGCGCATCAATTCACTGAGAGGAAAAGCCAAATATCTGCTGAATGATGGGTGCGGTTTAATTCTCCTCCATTAACACAGACTGGTTAAGAGCCTCAGTTTGGTTAAATCACGAAAGAAAGATTTTCTGCAATCTTGCGAACATCTGTAAAATGACCTTTTTTGCTTTGCTCGTCTAATTTTAACGCCCCGTTAATTTTGGGCTTTGATTACAGGTAATTTGTGCCGTTCGTGTCGAGAATCAAATTCCACTTAATCCTGAGGTGGAAATGGGCTGGAAGGAGTTTGAACAGCTCCTCTGACAGCCGTCAGTGGGGTTTAATGAGCAGCAGCGTGGTGCAGCATCCTGTCAGACTGTTCAACCATCCAACTAAAAAATGTTCAAAGACACTCGTCACACTGGTGTGGTCCTTCTTTCAACCATTTCCTCCATAACGCCCTTAAAGACCACAGTTTTGTTCTTATGATGATATTATTACCTTTAATTCAAATCTGTTGTGGCACATCATTCAGCTCCTGTAAAATCAAACATCTGGTTCTTTATTCTCTTTGCTCTCCATCAACACACACAGAGCAACTTTAGTGCTCCTCCAACAGCCATAAAACACAGATTCCTGAGTGTGTGCATGTGTGTGTGTATTTGTGTTCATCTGTTCCCTTCCAGCCGCCTTTCACTCATTATTTTCTCTCCAAAGCTGAAGGTTTGATCAGTGGGGGAGTCGGGGGGGAGAACCTCCCGTTTGCCTCTTTCTGTCTTTAATGGCTCCTCTCCATCGTCTTCCTCCCTCCGGTTCACTCTCTCAGCACTCCGTCCAGGGTTTCCTGACAGCCACGTCCCAAAGTGCTTTGGAAAAACTCCCCTGCAGACGACTGCAGTTTGGGTTTGCAGCTCTCTAAGTGTGTAACCTGTGGAGAAAATCACACACGCATCCACCTCACTCTCATATGAGCCAGACATTTATTATTATTTTATGAGTTATTATGGTAGATACAAACCAGACTTGTTTTGTGTCAAACAGTCCAATTAAAGCAGATTTGTGTCTGATATCATCAGTTAATCACATCCATTAATCTAATATAAGAAAACAGTCCTTCAGTTTCTTCCAAAGATGTTCTGTTGTCTGATTATGACTCAAAAATGAGACTTGTGGACATGACTGAAAGTTTTTCTTGAGCTTCATGAGGCTGGACTCTAAAACCTTTGTTTTGTAGATTTCAACCATGAAACAAAGCTGTTTTGTGTATTTATTTAATTAAAAAGTAGTACTCCTTAAAAGCAAAGGTGGGCAACATTTTTCCCAAAGGGCCACATCAAGAAGTTTAAAGCAATCCAATAGAAAATTGGAAAATACATTTTCTTTGACAGATAATCTAGAAGATGTTTTTCAAGCTTTTTCTTATTGTAGCATTGTTAGCGTGCTTTATAAAACTTGTCGTTCCGATATCCTTTAGGGATATAAGATACTGTATATTCTGGCTCTTGTGACATACATGTTAACTTACTATGTTATACATGTTAGTGACAATATGCTAAACAAACTTATATTTTTGTGGTTCTAAGTCTTTAAACTTCAGTCTAGTTCTGGAAACACAATGACAAAACAGTTTGTTTGTTTTTTTTTTAAGTTTTGCATAAAGATGTTTAAATCTCCTTTAAAAAATGAGAAATTGCTGTTCATTATTATTAATCTTTATTTAAAAAGTTGCATTTTTTTTTAAACTAAGGATACTGATGGAGATAGTCGAAGGACCACTTTTGGCCCTCAGGCCTTAAGTTGCCCACTTCTGCCTAAAGGAATGAACAAATCTAACTTTTTAGTGCTTGGACTATGAAGATTGAATGACTCTCTGCTACTACGTCAACAAATTTAAGATCAATCGCTAGAAAACTGACTAAATTACAGTGTTAGTGTTTCCTAACCAACGGTGGCTTCTTGAATTGTGTTTTGACAAATTTACGTAACCCTAAAGTTATTATCCAGCCATAAGAAAACCTGTTTTTGAAACTTGTTTTGGTTCCCATGCACCGATAAAGTCCTGAAGTACGAAAGTGTTAGAGAGGACTCGGCTGCGGATTTTTGTTGCATTTTATAACGTGGCTCCTGAGAAAAGGTCTAAACCAGGTCAAATGTCAAATGAGCCGGTTTGTCCCGATCAGTCTGAGAACTCATATAAAAAAAAATGAAAAGAAAAAATAAAACCAGCTTCCTCACTGGGAGTCCTGAGAGAAAATATTGACAAAAATCCAGCCAAAGGCAGCCAGAGTTGACAGATTGGGAACATTTTCACTGTTTGCGTTTGATGACCTTACATAAACACTTTATGAGAAATGACATCTGTGAGACGCCACAGTTTCTGAAGCATTTGCACGTTCAGAGACCGACTGGCGGAAGAGATATGATTTTTAATAACTTTCCCATAAACGGCTGCAGTAATTTCTTGTGCAAAACTGGGACGCTTTAAGTAAGTCTGCAGATCTGCTGGTACAAACCTTTAATAAAACTATAAATGCTCCTTTAAATAATACGTCTAAACTTTGCTTTATGTTTCCATTTCTTATAGTTTGATCACGTTCAATAGTTCCTGAGTCCTTTCAGAGGTCTTTTTAAGTTTTTCTTTGGATCTAGGATGTTTTTTCACTCCAGTTCTCGGACCTGCGCACCCACTTAACCACATTGATGATTCTAATCACCTCAAACTCAGCTCCTCTAACAGAAGTCTAGCAGATCAAAGCTCTGTGACATGCATATCCTAATACAGAAAGTGGATGAAAACATCTTAATATTAAGAAATGTTGCATAATATACATGATTTTGCCCTTTTTGTCACATAATGGCATCTTTTCTTTTCAATTCAGTGCATCCAAAGTGGTTTTCTGGCCTTGATCTTCCTTTGAGACAGTTCTGTTGTCACTTTCATTCCCTCACTGTTCATATTTTGGTTTAGTTTAGGCTCATCTTATCAATCACCCAGCAGCATCTCTGCAGAAATTAAGACAAATGGCACCTTTCAGTCTTTGAAGTTGTAAAATGTGTAACAGAAGGAACATTAACTCAAATGTGTCAAACTTAGAGGTCATCTGGAGAAAGTTCCTCATGTCCATCCAAAGCTGAAGATGCCTTTGATAAGTCACCAATCCATCAATAAATGCGACTGTGCACTCTGTTAATTTATTAACCCACTTGACGTTTTTCACATTGGAAGTGGCAGATTTTTAGAACAAATCTTTCAAAGTCAATAAGAAGTTATTTTCCAACAGCAGAAATAGTTTGTAGAGATCAGGAAACAGACATTTTGTGACTTTATTCACCTTTTTATGTTTGTTAAAACTGCTCATGCCTCATTTTATTGACAAAAACACAGTTTCCATTAGGTGTATTAGTTATAGAAAACCCTGCCGTCACACAGGATTATTCCCTGCGGCCTGTCAAGAGTTCGAAAGTTTTTATTGAGACATCAAGTCTTGTTTGCTCAAGACTTGTGGAAGTGTCAACCTTTGTTGAGGTGTTTTCTGTCATATCCAAACTGGGTGTTCCCTGAGAGACCAGGGTGTGAAAAAGGAAAGCTGTGAAGAGAGGCGGTGCTGATGGAGAGACATCACACTGATCCCGACTAAAATAACAAAAATTTGAACATTTTACTGGAAAACAGGAGGAATGTGTGAGGAGGAGCTGCTTCCCCTCCTTCCTTTTGTCCTCCTGGAGGTGCGAATTTACAGGTTTGCTGATGCCTGAAAAGATCGGGGGACTAAACATGCCAATCTTTTGAAATCCTTCTCGGTTAAGCAGCTTGCAGTTTTTAAAAAAGTAATCCTGTTGCAGGTCGCTATGGTTCTAATTCAAAGGAGCTTTGAGGGATGGAAAACTTCCTGCCCTGCCAGCAAATCCACCAAAACTAAATGTTCATTCTTTCTTTTCATCAATCGTCTGACAGAGTTTATCTTTTATTATCCAAACACAAAATAAGATGCTCTGTCTGATCTCCACTTAAAGCTTTAAAACGTATAAACACGCAATAATTAACCAAATGCGAAGAAGCTGCAGTAAGTGTTGGGGATAATTCAGATACAATTTATACTCAGTCTATTAGATTTTATTTCATAGTTAGCAGCTTTACATGACTTTTGTCCCCATGGGAATTCAGATATAAACAATACAAAAAAATAATAATAATCTGGGCCAATAAATAATCTCATCCACACCCAAACATGCTGAACAAACACACACACAAGCAGCCATTTCACATCAGACGATTCAAACATTTAAAGACGTAAATCAGCTGATAGAACACAAAGTCACCAGTTTCAGTTCATTTCTGCCTTTTTTTTTTTTTCTGCGCAGGAATTAAAACAAAATACTTAAATGTTCTGGAAGTCTCAGTTTTTATCAGTTCAGAGGGTACGAGTCCGGATCACAGCGTTGCATTCTGATTTAATGTGTCAGTACTCCCGAGCCTCTCTGAGCTCCATCTGAAACACTGGTTCTGGGGGGTTTTCTGTGCAGTCCAGCCCGTTGTTGGGGGGCCTCACCGAATGGAACCTGCTCCAGTCCCCTTTGCACAGGATCCACGGCAGGACGTCCACCTTGTAGTGCAGCTCGGGGGAGAACTCGGTGCTGATCAGGTTCGGCGCTCCCGCTCCTTTCCCCCGTGTTATCAGTCTCATCCGGTCGTCATAGCAACAGTGCTGCTCTGCCAACATGGTGCTGTCGTACGACAGCATGGAGCGGATGCAGAACCGGGCTGAAGGTTTGTAGATGTCGAGTCGCTCTTTGGGTCCGCTGGCGTCCCTCCAGCGGTACGACTTGTGGAGTCCGGCGTCCTCGATGTCGACGGTGCCGTAGACGACCTCGGAGGGGTAAGAGCAGGGGCAGCTGGGCAGCTCGGTGAGCACCTGCTGCAGGTAATTCTGCAGGAAGTCATTCCTGCAGCTTAACCACTTCTCACAGCTGTCCACATCTGGGTTAGAACATCAAAAACACTTTAATCCCATTTACCAACAAAAAATGATCAAATTTTCATGTAAATTGACATCAAGACAACAGACAAATGCAGTGATGCTGAGTCCTGAATGATTTAGCTGAGATTTACTAAAGAATAGTTACTGAAGCTGAAACAAGCAAAACAACAGCTAAATGACTCAAATGGATAGCTAAGAGTCAAAAGAATAGCTAAAACAATGAAAAGGGTAGCCAAGCGAATTAAAAGGACATCTAAAAGACAAAAGTACAGGTAGTCCCCGACTTACTAATACTGTATATATACTGTATATACTGTATATTCAGATAATTTGAAAAGAAGCTGCTGTGAGATAAATAAAAGTGTCCACCAGCCATGTTGCCTTCTGACATGCTGAATTCCCATGAAAACTTTAGATCACATTGACTGTCGTTAAGAAAATTAGAGGCTGACGGTGAAAACAGAGGTTTTCCTCGGCCGTCTGCAGCAGTCGCAGACCGAGAGGTAAACTGTGACAGTAGATCATGTGTTTCTCACTGCTGTGCTCGTTGTTGTGTTTGCAGAGGAAAGCGAACTATCAGATTCTCCGGCTGCTGCGTCGCAGCGGGAGAGCAATAAAACAGAATCTACTCAAACATTTCTGAGTTTCGTTCAGCAGAGCAGCTCTCTGGGGAGAAAGAGCTTTTAAAAAATATTTTTTTAAAAAACAGCAGCGCAGAGGGTGAAACGGAGCCGACTGGCACATAAAGTCTGATTCAAAACAAGAAATGAAAACAGAATAACACAAACGGACCTGATTCTGTGCTGTTGGTCGTCTGAAGAGGCATCAAGTCCGTCACTGTTATCACAGAGTCTAAAAGACAGAGAAAGGCAGAAGAAAGAAAAACAAACCGATAACAGGTGAGAATCTCCAGAGAATCGTTGCCAGCATCATCTGGTTGATATTAAAGCTTTTAGAACTTCAGAAAACAAAAATCATCACTACGACAAACTTTACAACAATAAAATTAAACGGAGCTGCTCCTCAAGTGAGTCAAACTTCTGCAGAATAAAAAAATTAAATAAAATAAATAAAGTCAATGTTTGAGTAGCTCTGAGAACACAATTAAATCTAATACTGTACAGGTATTAGACAAGACAGTTTGTAAGTGTTGATGGCTGAATGACTACACTGGCAACTGCCAAAAAACTAAATAAAAATGATAAAAAGGATGCATAAGAAGACAAGAAGGAAGCATAACGTAACAAAAAGGAAACGTAAAGAGACAGAAAGGAAATGTAAAGAGACAAAAAGGAAGCATACGGAAACAAACAGGAAAGTTAAAGAGACAAAACGGAAATGTAACGAAAAAGGAAGCAAAAGGAGACAAACAGGAAGCATTAGAAGACAAACAAAAGCATAAAGAGACAAAAAGGAAACTTAAGGGAACAAAATAGGAGGTATAAGGAGACAAAAAGGAAGCATTAGGAGACAAACGAAAGCATAAGGAGACAAAAAGGAAACTTAAGGAAACAAACAGGAAAGGTTAAGAGACTAAATGGAAGTGTAACGAGACAAAAAGGCAGCACGACACAACAAGGAAGCGTAAGGAGACTACAAGTGTAGGGAAACAAAAAGGAAGCATAAGAAGACCAAAAGGAAGCATGACACAACAAGGAAGCATTAGGAGACAGAAAATGAAGTGTAAGTAAAAAAAAAAAGGAAGCATGACACAACAAGGAAGCATTAGGAGACAAAAAATGAAGTGTAAGTAAACAAAAAGGAAGCATGACACAACAAGGAAGAATTAGGAGACAGAAAATGAAGTGTAAGTAAAAAAAAGGAAGCATAACAAAAAAGGAAGCTTTAGGAGACAAAAAAGAAAGCATGACAAAAAAAAAGGAAGCATAAGGGGACAAAAGGTATGAGGAGAAAAAAAAAAGTGTATTTCTGTATATTTTAAAGAACAAGTTTTTAAAAGATTTGAAAAAAATGTTATAAAGACAAACTAATTAATACAGGCAACAACCTTTTGACCTCTGTGGGACATAAAAATAGAGAAGGCTTCAATGACCTTTTATATCCAAGTTTTTCCACAGAATATCTTGAAAGTCATTTTGTCTTTCCTACATTTTTGCCCTTCAATGAATGTTTTCATCAATCATGACTTTTTTTTTTTTTTGTAAAAGATGAAACTTTCTACATTTTCTGCGCATGCTGAATGTTGCTTGGCAGGTCTTATTTTTCTAACAATGACAGGAAACGAGTCAGAAATCTTAATCGCCCAAAGACCACCACTCTGGACTGGAACTGGAACCGGCAGGTCTTAAAACTTATTTTCTGATCTGTAAAAACTTCACACGAGTCAGGTTGCCTCTTACTATGGCAGCTCTTCAGGTCACACGTGCGTGATTCAGTCGCCGTGCACGCGTAGCCACAGGATCGGGTGCGTTTCTGGGATCCGAACCCACAAGTGGCGCTGCACGAGGCCCATTGGCCCCACTCCTCACGCTCTAAAAAACACAGCAATAAAAGATGGATGAGCCAGAGGAGGTTAGAGGGGCGGAAACCTGAACTATGGGGGGAGAGGTGAGCAGCCTTTGAAGTCAGCCTTGTGGTTTCTTCACTCTGCCAGTGTATCTGTGAGTGTGTGTGCACGCGTGGGTGTGTGTGTGTGTTATGCAATTAAGGAGTGCCTGAAATGGGCCAGGGAGTGACAGTATGGAACATGCTCCTTGATTTTTTTTAAACACACCACCTTCAGGAGGGGAGTAAGGGGAGAACTTCAAAGACTTTTAGGGGGCTGGAGGGAGGGGAGGAGGGGTGAGGGTTCAGGGCTAAGTGAAACTCTTCCTGCAGTGAGAGTGACGACAGCGTCAAGCGAGCAAAAACAAACCGTCGTTCCCTCGAGATTAGTACAAACTGAGCATAACTGTTGATATTTGACCCATTACACCAGTGTTTCAGTAAAACATTAGTATTTTATTTAAAAAAAATGTTATTTTCACACCACTGACTCCATCTTGATCTATTATTGCAAAATATCTCATGACTCAAAGGATGAACTATAATCAAACTCAGAAACATCATCAGATAAACGTCTACAATTGATAAAAGTTTTGGGCTCAACCCAATTCAAGATGGCCGCTACAGACTATATAAGCTAAAAATGGTTACAATTCAGCTTGATCTGCAGATATAGACACGTATGCTAACGTTGTGCACAAATAGCTTAAAGCCTTTATTCTATATTACATGGAAACACCAAACTATTAGGGGAACGCAAAAACTACCGTGAGGGAATGCATACAGTTATAATGACGTCACGTGCGCAGCAGAATGGCAGCACTGACGGGAGCTCCGTTTCGACTCGATCTTTTTTTGTTCCTGTTGCTTTTGTTTGAACTTTCGTTGCGCCGACAGTACGGGTATGACCGCAACACACTTGTGGAGTTTTCTGTGTTGCTGCCATGCCATCATGGTTCAGTCCTTCCAGCCTCGGGCTCAAGCTCCGTCCTGTCATGGCAGCCGTCCCCATGATCCTCCATCTGCCTGCACAGACCAAATTCTATGGACCCATTCGGTTCTGTGGGGAAACCTTGGATGTCTCTGTCTGCCGGACCCAGTTCTGGAGGGCAGTTTGGGAGGACAGCTGCTGCGGTCATTATTATCATCAAGCTGCTAACAAGACCTGCTAACGCTGCTAGCAATACCTGCTAACGCTGCAAACAAGATCTGCTAACGCTGCTAGCAATACCTGCTAACGCTGCCAATAAGACCTGCTAATGCACCTAACAAGACTGTGCCGCTAACCGAACCACTCTGCCAATAGGACCATGCTGTTGTAGATGCATTTCTTTTTCACTTTTGGCGCCTTGTTTTTGTATTTTTGTTGCATGCATATTTGTTGTTGCTGGGTTTTTTTGGCGAATGGAGACGGTTCATCTCATCCTGAGCATTTCATTGCATTGTTGACCTTGTGTTGATCTTGCATAAGACAAATAAATCAAACCTGAACCATAACGTTTGCAAATGTTAGCATTTAGTTTTGCTTTTAGTAATCGTAGTTTTTGTTGTCGTTTGAAAATTTTCTTTGTTTCTTGAACAATTTTTTTTTTCTGCATTAAAAAACTGCTTTTTTTCTGAGATTCTTAACGTTGGACTTGCTGATAGTTGTAGGTACCGGTAGTTTTTCTTCATTCAGAAGGTCAAAGTTCAGAGGTCAAGGGTCAGAGTAAGAGTTTGCTGTGTTCTTCGTATTGGACTGAAGAGCTGTGAAGGAGCAGAATGTCATGAATCACTTCAGGTTTATGTTACAGTAAGTCCTCAGGTAATAAGAACTGTTTTTTAAATGGACAAAAACTTGTTTTCTGTGGAAGGTGAAATGGGCCGGAACGTTCTGCCTGAAGGTGCTTTTACAGTGCCGAGTGAGAAAGACTTGTAGAAACACATTCAGACAATCACATTTTGCTAAACAAAGATCTGAAGCTTGAAGAACCACCACTGTGAAACCTGCAAAATCGCTTCATGTGGGACAGGTGAGTCCTGACCGCTGCTTGGCTCCGCCCCCTGCTAATAAACTCTTCTGTATGAAGGTGAAAGAGCGTCAGCTGAGATTTAATTAAGTCGTGCTGTCTTACCAAAGTTATCCTTTGTCTCCCACTCTTTGTCCCAGCGTCGCCCCCACTCCGCCCCCACTCCACTCAGGACCTCTGGATCAGAGCCATAGTCCTCAGTCTGTTCCTCAGACCCGCCTCCTCCAAGCCCGTTCTCCGCCTGCTCCGGGTACTCCCAGAACAGCGGCCAGAACAGCTTCTTGTGGCTGTTGATCCAGTCCGAGGATGAGAGCGACCAGTCGTTCCTCTGGCTCTCCGCGGCGAGGTCCATCTCCACCTCCGTCTCCGTCTGAGAGTCCTCCACCACCTCGATGGTCACCTGAAACACCCAGCGTTAGTTCGATAAGTTCACCGGTTCTCTCCACTCAATGTTACCTATACCCCCGATAAATAAATCAAATAAAATAACATCTGCCAATTTGACAGTCTTAAAAACCTCACACGAGGAGCAAAATTACAAATAAAAAAACTTTTGGCAGCCATTTTGTTTATTTGTGTTTTGAGGGGTATTTTCTTGTGTTTTCTCTTGGTTCTGGCTGGTTTTATTTGCCATGTTCTTTGTAATCTTGTATTTTGTCAAACCCTGGATTTTTGTCTTTTACACCAAAATGCAAAAACTGGGCAATAATGTTTGTGCTTTCCATCTGTTAGCAAAATAACTCATGAACGGCTGAACACATTTTTATAAGCCCGTCGAAGGCGGAAGTATTGTTGGAGTCTCCATCCGTACATCTGCCCATCTAGTTTTTCTTGTTCCCCTCATAACTTCAGAGCCTCTCAAATTAATTTAAACAAAAAAATTATCATCACATGACATGACAGAGTCTCACCTGTCATACCCCCAGCTTTAATTTCAAGGTTAAAGGTCAAAGTCAAAGTTGTACAAGGTCTTTGCTCGTCACACCCAAAATTTCTGATTGCCCAAGCTAATTTAACAATATTCCATACATATTTGTACAACTAGAGCCATGACTTCTGATCAGCTCAATATAATTGACCAAAATTTCATGTACATTTGTACCACTAGACAATTTGTCACTCTATCTTTTCAGTTTAGTTGTTGATTTGATCCTTTTAGTGTTTGCTTAGCTAATTTTAGCTTTATTTTGCTAGTTTTAGCTTTTTTAGGCTTGGTTTTGCATTAGTTTTGCTACCTTTAGCTCATGTTTAGCTAGTTTTAGCTTTTGTCGGAGTGCTTTTAACTTCTGTTTTTTTTTGTAGTTTTAGATTTTGTTTTGAAAGTTTGTTTTTGTAATTTTTGCTTTTATTTAGGTAGTTTAGCTTTTGTTTCTAACTTTTAGCTTTGTTTTGGTCTTTTTGTTTTGGTAGTTTTAGCTTTTCTTTCTGCTGGTTTTAGCTTTTCTGGCTAATTTTTGCTTTTATTTTGGTAGTCTAGGCTTTTATTCTGTACGTTTTAGCTTTTGTTTTGGTAGTTTTAGCATTTATTTAGGTAATTTTAGCATTTGTTTTGCAAGTTTTAGCTTTTGTTTTGCCAATTGCAGCATAAAGCTTTGGTTTGACTCTTCATTCTTATTGTTTGAATTTTTAACAATTCACTTTCAGTTTCTTGAACAAATATCAGCTATAGTCTTTTAGCCTGTAGCTTTCACACTTTGTTTTTGTAGAAAAAGCTAATTTTCTGCTGAGATTCTTAATGTCTTAACAGCTAAAGTCTTACGTGAGTGCTGATAAAAGCAGAAGGTGCATCTGATTCCCTGCAGTGGTTCAGGTTTGTTCCTGACTCGTCCGGTTCAGACCCGTTTAACAGAAACAACAGCCTCCTGTTCTCTTCAGGACGACTGAATGCCACATGCACCATGTAAGTTCTGCCTCTGCGAACTAGACACTGTTTTTACGCTCCAGCTGCTCTAAACACCGAACATCAACTACTGAGCTCCTACGATGAGTTGTGCACCTGAACGCCTCCTGTTTGCTCACTGAAGCACTTTCAGAAGCCTAAAAAGTCCTTCTACCTTAAGAAGTATTTTTTGTTTGTTTGTTTACAAGCCGAAAGAGGTCAGGACGCATCACATTCCTCCACCCCGCATGTTGGTTTAATCTCTGAGAAACGATGAGGGGAGTGATGGTGCTGCTTCAGGTACGTCGGTTTATGTAAGAATCAGATTATAGACGAGCACTGATTTTATGAAGGAGGGTTATTGTGCAGCACAGGATACGCAGGCATGGATGGAGGTGGTGGGACAAAGTGATGAACTGATAGCTGAATCTGACTGTTCCTCTGCAGTCCTACCTTAAACACACACACACACACACACACACACGTTCAGTTGTTTATAAAGGCAAAATGTCAGCTGAAGTTCAACATGTCAACGTGAAAACCTCTAAAAATAACAGAACAAATGTTCAACAAGTCATATTGAAGCTCTGCATACAGTTAAGAATACTGTACAGTAAATATTGAAGCTCTGCATACAGTTAAGAATACAGTAAAAATAAAGTCTTGAGCAACCTCTGTTTAAAAAAAAATTTTTTTTATAATCTGTATCCTGATTTGTTTGCATCGTAACGCAACTTTGATATAAAATAAATCAAACACCAGGACGTTCAGCTTGATTAGGAAAGGTGGTATACAAATTTTGATGGGGATACATCACACATCGTCAACAAAATTTGCAAATGAATTGCCAAAAAAAAAAAAAATAATAATAATAGGGATCAATGGGATTTTAGGAAACCCCCTGAAAAAGCCTCTTTGTAGCTCTGCAGCTCAGGCCCAAACACTATTTAAAGGTTAAATGGATCACAGAAAGTTGGACTTTTATGTGTCTGAATTCTGAACTGACATCTTAATATAGTTTATGGTATTTATTACAGCTTAAGTTTAATGATTCATAAACAAATATTTTATCTGACAGCTGATGATGTCACACAAACTGTCTAAATGTTTTAAGTACCGTAGCTAAATTTTGTCTTTGTTCATTCAAGGTGCATTTTTAATTTATGAAATAATCAGTTTTCATCTATATTCAACCCCCAGAAATAAAAAGAACATGCTGGGTGTTAAAAAAGGACCAAATCTAAACATTTGCTGTAAATGGTTTAAAAACAAATCAAGGATTAGCCTCAGTTGGAAATTCTATTTTTTTTTTTTTTTTTTGTGATTTTCTTCCTAAACTGAAAGATTCACTTATTAAAATTGAATTATCACGATGAAAACAGTTTTCCAAACCATCTCGTTCATGCATCGCCATGAAAATTAGCCTTTTTTTTTATCTCTTGGCACGTTTAGACTCTGCATGCGTACGTGACTTTTTCATGACTCCGTCCTCCACGTGTGTTTTGTTCAAATCTGCTCTGTGGGTTCAGGTTGTTAAAATTTTACTTTTTTGGGACGTCTCTGCCAGGATTTATAAAAAATAAATAAATAAAAAGGATCCCTTGACCTTTTTATGATCGTCTCTCATGTGTTTCAGATTTTCGCTCTTGCGCAGATGTTGAGAGGTTCATGGACAAGTTGGAGAGCGGCGCTGAAGGTCCTGAAACTTTAGATGGTGGTTTGACTCAAACCAGCTGCAGAGGGTGGGGGTGGGGGGTGTAGGAGCTAGAACTCTGTGTCCTACCTGGATGTTGGGGTTCTGAGAGCCCACGTCTGCGTTAGCCAGCTCTGGGACGTTCCTCAGGTCCAGGACGAAGGCTTCAGGGTCCTCCTCGGGTACAGGCCGGGGGAGGACACCTGGGCGGTGTCTGGATGTTGGAGATGAAGCAGGAAGAGTCTGCAGCAGGTTCTCCTGTTGGAGCTGCTCCAGATTCAGACGAGCGTCTTCTCGGCTCTCTGGTGCGAGCTACAAAACAACAGCTATTGTTATAAAAACAAAATGTCTGAAAATACTTAGCTAAAGAACTTTTAATTATTTGTCACGCCAGATGATGAATCCTCTGACTGCTTTTAAAGACAAGGCAGAAAATGCAGAGCTGAAAAAACAGGAGCTAAATAAATTTCTGAACATTGAGTGTAACATAATAGTTTTAGCTGTTCGTAGGGTGAAGAAAAACTAAAGAATAATAAATTAAATGAAGAAATTACATTTTCTGTGAAAACACTGAGAAAGATGATGTGGCTGAAGAAGCTGAAAGTGAGTTTAAACGTCTGCTAAAGTTAAAACAAGACAACTTAAGTAGAAAAGGCGAACGGCAGCTAAAAGGAACAAAAAAGAAGCTAAAAGGTGCTAAACAGAAGCCTAAAGAACTATATATAACAAGGTGCAAAATGGTAGTTAAAACAAAAAAGAAGCTGAAAGGAGAGCAACGAAAGCTTAAATAACAAGAGTTAAAAGCTAAAAAGGAACAAAAAAGAAGCTAAAAAGAGCTAAATGGAATCCTAAAGTAGATCAGTGGCTAAAAAAAAAAAAAAAAAAAAAAAATGGTGGCCAAAACAAAAAAAGAAGCTAAAAGGAGAGCAACACAAACTTAGAGGAGAAGAACAAGAGCAAAAAGCTATAAAGAAAAAAAAAAAAAGCTAAAAGGAGCTAAACCAATGCTAAAAGGAGAAGAATGGTAACTAAAGAAGGAGAATAGCTAAAAGTTTAAGGCCACAAAAATGCAGCTAAAAGGAGCAAAACTGAGACTTTAAGGAGCAGCAGGGTAGTAGGAGTGATACCTGAAATATATGGGGGGTGGGGAGTGGGGCGAGGGGCTAAAATGAGAGAAACAAGCTTAAAGGAGAATGAATGACAGCTAAAAGCTAATCAAAACAGAAAGGTAGCTAAAAGAAGCAAGATAATCACTAAAGGTAAATAGCTAAAAGCTAAAATGTGAAGAACAATAGCTAAAAGGATGTAAGGAGGCAAAAGAGGACTTAAAGGAGTTAACAAAAAGCTAAAACCTATTTCAAAAGAAAAGAACAGCTAAAAGAGGCAGACAACAGCTTAAAGACACAAACTGACAGCTTTTTATTTTACTTTTTTTTATTTTACTGTATTTTGCTTTTTTTATTTTTTTTTAGCTCTTAGCAAAACCATAGGAATACTGTATGCTAAAATTAGCAAAACAATAGCTAAACAATAGCTAAAAGCTAAAACTAACAAAATGTTAATTTTAAGATTAAGTCAGCTGAACAAGAGCAGTATGCTAAAGTCGTCAGAAGCACAAAAACTCGGTTCACGTGCAAGCGATTGGAAAAGACCCGAGATAAAATCCAAGTCCTTCAGAGAAGGTAACGGGTCAGAGGACGGATCAAGAGAACATTTCTGGACGTTTTATTGAAACGTGGAACAGGAAGAAGGATTCCTCCCATCTGTTGGCTCGGCGGCCTCTCTGCAGCTCGGGTTTCTGTATTTTTAGCTAAACTGTTAAACCCACGCAGCGCCGTCAGGCCCGGGTGTTCCGTTACTCGTCACCGAGCCCGAGCTGCAGGTCTCTGACATCAGTTTGGACCATTCTCCGGTTCCTGAAGTGTCCCACAGAAAACAGAGGCCCCAAATATCTACTGTCAACATTTAACATCAACATAAATAAAAATAAATAAAAAGTTTCTATGTGCCAAACCTGCTGACCATTCAAAACATTATTTACTGTCTAAAGTAACAGTACAGACAGAAATCTGTGCATTAAATTTTTGTTTAAAGCAAAAATATGATTCAAAAAAATGTGAAGAATCCAATAATAGCTCCTTAAACTTCAACAAATGAGAGGAGAAAATCAATTTAAACAAATAATTTCACCCAAATACATATAAAGTCCTAAAACTTGAAGAAATGTACAAAAATCAAACACTTATGAGTTGTTTCTGTCAAACATGAACAACAAACTTAAAAATTTTGTTTTTAGAACATTTTACATCATGAATTCATTCATTAAAACACAAAAAAAATATTTTTTTCTTTCGTTAAGTACTGAAGTTGTTTTTGTTCATTTATTTAAAGAAGAAAAAAATAAAAAATGTGAAGATTTTTTCAAAGATAAGTGAGGAAACACACTGTATTTTAGCTTCGTTTGACCCCTAAAAGCCATAAATTCACATTTTTTAATAAAGTGGTGTTGATCTGAAGTTCTCCGGATGTTCTGAAGGTCTTCGGCTGCTTTCTTCTTAGTTTCAGTCAGATTTACTGTTTTCACCTGGTCTCCATTCTAATGTTGAGAATTAACAGATGATGATGGTCCAGTTTCTTGCTCCGGCGAGGGTGCGAGACATTTGAGCATCCACACTGAATCCCACTGCTCGAGCTCCAACGCCTGAAGAATCTGACGCCTTCTTCAAAATGTGCTTCAGCTGGACAGCGTCTCCTGGGAGAGGACAGACATCCACCCGGGATGATTCAGGTGAATCAGCACCGTCCTCCCCGTGAGATTAGTCAGAGACGCCTCCTGCAGACTCTCATTTCTCCTCCAGGTAAAAGTGAGTAATAAAGGAAGAAACATGACGTTTACGCTCAGACAGGCTCCATTTTTAAATTATTTTCATGTTTTTATTTTCTGTATGTTTATTGTGACACATTTCTTTTGCTATTTTACCTGTTTATATATCAAAATGTTTGGCTGAGAGATGCAACTTTTGGTTTTTGAAACTTTTTATATTTTCTAAATATTTTGCTCTTTTTTCAACTTTTAGCTACTTGGTAATTTAGCTTTGAGATAGCTTTTTGCCTCTTTTTTAGCTGATGTTTTGCTACGTAAGCAAGACTTTTACTGCTTTTAGCCTCTAGCTATTGTTTACAGTTAACGTTTAGCGAACCTTTGCTGATTTTAGTTAACCTTTTGATGCTTCTAGCTTTTAACTAGCTTTTAGCTACTTTTAACTTTTAGCTAGTCTTTTGATAATTTTAGCATCTAGCTATATTTTTCTACTGTTAGCTTTTAGATAGCTTTTTGCTACATTTAGTTTCTAACTAAAGTTTTGTTACTTTAACTTTAAGACAATCTACAGCTGTTAGCTATAGTCTTTTGATTTTATAGTTTTAGCAAAACATTTAGATACTTTTAACTAGCTTTTTGCTACTTTAAGTTTTTAGCAAGTCTTTTGCTACTTTTAGCATCCAGCTATCTTTTTCTACTGTTAGCTTTTAGCTCACTTTTTGCCACTTTTAGTGGCTACTTTAATTCTGTTTTGTTGGAAAATTTTGATCATCTGGTTTTGCATCTTTGGTCAGGACAAAAAACAAATATATATTTTAACACGAAAACAGGTTATTCCATGATTTTCCCAAATTTGCAGTATAAAATAAAACGTACAGAAACAGATAATTTGATTTAGTCACACATGGATTCTGGATCTGCGGATTAAAACACTCATGATGTCCAGCAGATTTTCTTAATCTGATTTAAATCTCGTTTTGAGCGGATTAGTTGATACTTTCTGTTTAAGACGTTAAAAATCTCAAGACAAATGTTAAGTATGAACAGTCAGAAACAAGTATCTTTGAACTGGCCTGAATATAAATCCAGATTAACACTGACTGAGCAACAAACAAGGAGATAATCTGGAACAGATACAGATGCATTTGCTGCTGTGCCAATTTACACAATCCTGAGTGATGAGTCCATCAGAATAACTGAATATGAGAAGAAGCTAGATTAAAAGGTTTTTTTTTTTTTATTTATTTATTTATTTTTTTTTTTAAGAAAACTGGAACTGTTACTGTTTATGCATTAATATGAGGAGGATTAGAAACTCTGTGATTTTATGATACAATCCAGGCTCATCAGTGGAATATTTACTACTGGAGATGACAGGAAGCATTAATGGTTTCTGTGGACTCATCGGATTACAATCAGATTAGAGTTTATTAGAAAGCTGCTGTTGAAGTTAATGTTGTCAGTAAACAGAGCTGCTATGAAAACCAGAAGACAGAGGTGATGATGGCAGCTCACATCTTTTACTCTCAAGAAAACCAGGAGTGGCTTCTGATGTTACATATGGAGATGATAATAACTAATAACGGCCATTTAATGGTTGATAACATTCGAAGCGGGTGAAACCAGTGGGAGGAGGAGAGCAGAGATTAGAGTAGTCACAAATCTTCATCTTCTACAATTATTCGAAGGCAACAGGTCCAGAAGAGAAACCAAGACCTTCCTCTCCCCAGTGACACTTTCCAGCTCCTCCTGGAAGGCGTTCCCAGACCAGAAAAGATATATAATCCCTCCAGTGAGTTCTGGGTCTTCCCACTGTTTCTTCCCAGTGGGACATGCTCAGAAACCCTCCAAAACGAGGCGTGAAGTGCATCATATTCAGACACCTGAACCACCTCAGCTGGCTCCTTTCGGTGCAGAGGAGCTGCGACTCTGAGCTCCTACTGGATGACAGAGCTCCTCACCGTCAGTGTCTCTAAAGGCTGTTTTATACTCAATGAGAAGCCAATAAACTGGCTCTCACAGCTGCATGACACAAATCTCATAATTTTGTTCTCGTAGTAGCTTCATCCACCCCTTCTCTCCAACGTTACCCCACGAGGGTATGTGGAAAGTATTGTACGACTGGTTAGACGATTGGGGCCATGTTTGTTTATGTGGAAAAGCACTCGAAGAGCAACTTTTGCTTCTATGCTTCCAGAAAGCGGCTGCAACATGGACGCCTGGTTGAAAATACGTCTAATTTGCACGACTCTTCCAGACAAACGTATAAAGATTGTCAAATGGCCAAAAACTCCTGGATGAAGAACGCACTGGCATTGTGCTCGGAGGAGTCCATCAGCCAAAACGTTTATGGGAGGGGTTTTCCAGGAGCTCTGTGCCATGTGTCTTGTGGACTATAAATGTGTGCAAAAACAAACATCTCACACAAACAATCATGAGCCAACTTCTTCTGATGGGAGCGTAAAAAGCCCTCAAGGCTAAACCCGACGATCCTGTGATAACCTGACACATCAATGAGGAACCAAACAGCAGAAATTACCTGCAGATTAATTAATTTAAGATTGTTTGGCACTGAAATAATCTGTCGTGTGTCACTGCATACTCAGTAAAGGTCTAGTCTACCTGAAAATGGTAAGACGTGTCTGATGGAAGTCATGATGATAGCTCAGCAAAACATTCAACTTTTAATGGCAACATTTAGTTTGAGAATCAAACATTTACATGATATTGTAAACTGCTTTAACATGCATCAAAGATAAGAAAAGAGCAGTCTCTAAAAGGTTTGGGCTAAAAATAAAAAAAGGGACATTTTTCGACTAAAAATATAATTATTTTTTTTTAGCTAAAAAGCAATTTTTCTAACATAATGAACAAACCAAAAACATTCTGAAAGTGAACAAAATTGAAACTGAGTGAAAAAAGCAGCCAAACTACCAAAAAAAAAAAACAAAAACTGAAAGTCCTCCAGAAAATGTGGAGACTACTTGTTTAAAGAAATGAGAACCAGATCTGAATTCTGAACCCTGAAAGTTCTCATCCGAACTGGTCTTACCTCTGACAGAGTGGAGTTTCTCAGGCTGGTGGGAAGTCCGCAGACCGAGCCCGCAGTCAGGACCACCAGCCACAGTCCCAGGACCATGGTTCCTCTCATTCAGATCTGGACCGGGACTCCTGCAGGATCTTGGAGATGAAGGACCGGAGAGTCCGCAGCATGGTGCTGCTGCGAGAAGAGGAGAGGGACCAGATGGAGCTCCACACGTGCGCGCGACCTCCGTGCGTAAATGTTCCTCCAGATCCTTGCTCCTGAATGTCTCATTTCATGCAGATATATGAGGCAAAAACCAGGTTTAGTTTTTTAATATACAAAGACAAAAAAAAAACAAGAAGTGGATGTTTGCTGCAGCTGCGGCAGACAGAGCCCATGCACATGCACGGACCTGAAACCTGCAGGAGGCACAGAATCCTCTACTCGCACACTGCAGACTTGAATGAGGACAGGTTTAAAAGCAGGAACGGCCCTCTGACGTCACAAGGGGGCGGTGCTCCAGCAGCATCACTTTGAGCTCAGACCTATTTTTATCTCCAAACAGACACAAACCCATCACAGCTGTGTCCGCTATTAATAGGTTTCCTTTGTAATAATGAATTTTAGAGCATTTTGTTAAAATTTATTTTGTTTATCACATTTAAGTCACATTTTTTAAAGCTTTGTTGATAATCAACGAGTTGACAAAACAGCAAAATCAATATCACAAAATAAACAAGACAATAATGTCAAT